>CM076583.1:211745324-212345324 GCA_034641835.2 Pinus albicaulis | reverse complement strand
AAACATTATAACATTGATATAAAATTTTAACTAATAACATCCATTATTACATCTAATTCAATATCCCTTTAAAAAATATGGATTGTTATATCTAAAAATGTGATTTTTGTGCAACCCATATATAGATGAGTGGAAGGAGTTATGCAGCCCAAATCCCACATAGTTGTCTAAAGAGGCTACAAATTTTCCTTGAAAATAGTCGAAATTTCAGTATATTTTTTGTCAAAATCTATTAGAAATTTTGAGAAATATGGGTTATATTTCTGTACATTTTTTGCCAAAATCTAGTCAAAATTTTGGGAAATATGGGTTATAATTATCCAACTTCAGAATTTTTGTTCCCAAGGATTTCCGTGGTGCTGAATCCATTTCCACCATAAAAAAAAAACCATTCAAACAATCCTATGATCATATTTTTTGAAAAAAAATCGCCAGATTCCAGCAAAAATTAAATTTTCAAACAAATTTGTATCCTCAATAGACAACACTAATCTAACATTAGGCCATAATTGGAAACTCCCACTGACCAAAGAAAAAGAAAAAAAGTCACAAGGATTGCTTTCATGAAACAATTCTTATTTGTATATAATTCTATTAGATTGTTCACATGCTAAATTTTAGTGGACTTGGGACAAAATCAAACTCTAGAGGATGAAAAGTTCATTTAAATGTTATAAATTGTGAATATTTGAAGTTATTTGCTTTTATGATATTTTGTTGTATGATAATTTATAAATTTTTATTATCTTAATATGTCATTCGAACTAGATAATTGTCTTATTTGTTATCTATTTAATATTTTTAGGATGTGAAAATTTATAAAAATTAATGAAGACTAGTTTTATCGTAGTATGTAGTTTAAAGAATTCGACGCTAAAACATTTATTTTAGTGCTAGTTAAAGGTTTAATGATATTTTTGGGGTTAAAATTTTTACACCAATTCCAACACCTTAATGTTATCTTCATACATAAATTATTTTCCAATAATCCAAGAAAAAAATGAATCAGAGATCGTGTGCAAAAGTTATACTCCAAAGCAGGTTTATCATAATCGAATGTCCTATTTCGCAAAATGCCATGTCAGCCTTTGTTAGTGATGGAAAAGGGGCTAGTGACATGGAAATGATAATAAGACTATAGAAGGATCCAGTTGTAACTGACGTTGAGGGTTGAATGGATTAAATTTAATCCATAGTTGGCTCTCGAGCTATGTTAGAACTTGGCCACTACAAAGAAAATGGTTCCACTCTATTTAGGTGCAGTTTTTGTTCCATATTAGAGCAAAATAGCTAAGATCGGATATATATATATATATATATATATATATATATATATATATATATATATATATATATATATATATATATATATATATATATATATATATAGCGAGAGAGAGAGAGAGAGAGAGAGAGAGAGAGAGAGAGTCATGAAACTCCATAGAGAGTGTATACTCTTTTGTATTTGGATTATTTCCACTCCAATAAAAGAGAAAGAATTGGCAAGCCTCAACTTCTAGTAAGATTTTCTCCTTAAAGTGTTTTCGAAATCATATCTTAATGTTCATTGTAATTTATGTCTATTGTATTTCACTATTCTCTATTTTTCACATTTATTTATTTCATGCATAATTAATAATTAATAACTCTATAGATATTCAAAGAAAATCAACTCTCATTTGTATATATTTTACATTTCAGTCTATTTGTATTATAATTATTGACTAGTTTTCAAGTGAAATATCCATGAAAATTAACAAATTAACATGAATATAACCCAAAAAAAATTCTTCTCACATGAATACGATTTATAAATATTGCAAATGACAAAAATATGGAGAAATTAGTATATAAAACTTATATTTTTTATTCTCAAATATATTAAGTACGTGCGTCTCTTAAATTTTATATGATTGTTGTTGGAGAATGGATTTTAATAAAAAAAAATTACAAGCATTCATTAAAATAAGCCAAAGGTGAAGCATATGAGTTATGTGATTTTAGTTTTATCAGATGAAATCACTATCATAATGTTATATTTGTTTAACTCCCATGGTATTTCTTTGTTAAAACATTTATTTGGTCTATCATTTTTGTTTTGGAAGATCTTTGGGTATATGTCGTTGAAGAATTGTTTTTTTGTAAGGCAAGGTATACTAGAATTTATAGTCTACCCAAAGTTTTTGGAAATTTTCCATGTCATTTATTATGATAAAATAATGATTTATGAGTTGATAACAATCATTTATGAAGGAGGGTACTCTTCTTGATAATTTACTTTTTTACGTAATTTTCCTCAATCAAGTTCTTTTTTTTCAAATAAATGTGCTCGAACAATATAAAACCAAAAATTCACGAGTAGAGGTTCTAGTGTCAAAATTAGAATAAAGTGATAGGCATATTCCTTAAATGGAATTTTTATGGCTAACCATGTTCAGCCATATTTCCCATGGTTGAATACTATTAACATGGCAATCATACATGAATATAGTTGAAAATTTGCTAATGTGGTTGAGTACAATTGACTATTATTTATGGTTTTTTACATATAGATGATTATGATTGACCATGATTCCCATGATGACCATGCTTCACCATGGAACTAATGTTGACTATGGCTGGTGTTAGAAAGCACTCAACAACCAAATTAGGTATGTCAAATTTTGGCAACGATTGACCATTGTTGATGAATTATCCACGGTTGACCATCTCTAACCTATTTATCACTGCTACCCATGTTTTCTAAATTTAACTATGCTTGAAAATGGTTTTCCATTCGTAACCAGGTGTGATCATGGTTGGCCATGTTTTCTCATCGTTTGCTATGAGGTTCCATTATTGAACAATATGGTTGAACAAGATGACTATGGTGGAACATTGTTGACCATGTTTACCTATAGATGATTATGCTCGGCCATGATGCCGACAATGACCATAGTTCGCCATGGCACCATAGTTGACTATGGTTGGTGTTAGAACATGTTTATCACCTAATGTACGTCAACTTTTAACAACATTTAACCATCACTAGTGAATTGTCCATAGTTGACCTCTTCGCCATGGTTGACCATGTTGTTTGAAGTTAACTATAGTTAACAATGTCCATACATAAACATGTGTGACCATGGTTGTTAATGTCTGTTCATAGTTAGCTATGTTGTTTCGTTGTTGAATATAGTTCAACATGATGACTATGGTGGGTCATTATTTACCATGTATGAGCATGTTGCATATGGTTGACAAGGTTGTCATATATGGTTATATCTAGCAGATTATAATAGTGGTTTATGTGCATCACTTTGCGACATTGGATATGTTTGCAATATTACAATGTTGAATTAGGTTGGTCACATTACAACATTCGGATATGTTTTCCCTTTTGTGACATTAGGATTTTTTGAATGAATTGCACCAAAGTGTTTTCTATGTCACAATGTGTCATTGGGTAATGTTTATCTCATACTAATTTTGGGATATGTTTGTCACAAAGTGATGGCACATTTTCTTGGATTGCATGACAATGTGGTTTTAGTGAAGAGTGAGGAGTTATGTGTTGGAAATTTAACATTGGAAGCATGAACGATACTAGGGGTGAATCAATATTTTTCCCTATGAACAACATCTACTAATTTTTTTCCTTTTCTTACACAGTAATCGGTTCATCAATGTTTAGTAGCACATCACCATATATAAGCAACCAATAAAATAACCACCATTGTATAAGTAGCATATCAAATCACATAAATATGAGATCATCAAAGCAGATAAACATAGGAGCAACCAACAATAACATCACACATATAAGGACACATGATATAATGTGGAAACCTAAAGGGTAAAACCCATTGTCGACTGATAGTATTCATCTTTTTCCTTCTTATTAATCTTCAAATATTATTTTGCATATGATTACTGGCCACCACCAGTCCACTACTTGTCAACCACATCAACCGCTACTTGCTCCAAGCCACTACCTGTATGAACATTGCAGACCACCACCTACTAGAAGCCACCAGTCCTACGCATTTGCAAGCCCCCACTTGCTGGAAGCCAACACTCCCAATATGCCTCTCCTATCCACCACTGGATGGAAGCCAACACTCCAAATATGTCTCTCCTATCCCCCACTAGATGGAAGCCAACACTCCCAAGTTTTGAGGCCTCTCCTGAAGGATATCTCTAAACCCTAAATACACAAGCCACCACTCACCCACTAAAGGCCCTAACCTTCAAGCTCATCTCATGGACCTCGTTTCATCTATTTTTCAAAGTATGGCCCACTACAACTCAATACTAATCAATAGCAAAAACAAAACCCTATTCACTCAACACATATTTCTATTATCAATACATACATTATACTCATACAATCTCTTTGAGCCAACATACTCATTAATCCTCACTCACCATATGATATACAACACTAACAATAAAATCCACAAACTCTATGACATTACAACAATAATAATATATGTAGGATGTGATTGCTACAACAATAAATGGCATGCTCAACTAATCATTCCTATAACACACAGATATCAGAAATTTGATCTTTGATCCATAGTCTCTATAGCAACAATTACAACAATATTCTGATCTCCATCACAACATTAACATATTGCTACCATCTCCATCTAAATTATGATAATCTATTCTAATCTATGTTGATTCTGTAATACACTTTTACCCACTTGGAAAGCTCTACTTTACTGATACTTTAGCCTCATTCCTCATGCCTTCTATGTCCACATCCTTGTTTCGTGCAATACCACTTATGAGTCACTCTACAATCATCTACACTTCTATCAGCATATCTATGCACCATTGTGGTGCAAATATGATATATTACTTACAATGAAAGAATTGTAATTCTTTTATCATTAACTCCAAGTTAACCCTCAATTTATGATGAATCAAATCTCTTAAAGTAAAATGCTTTTTCAATTTTCATAATTTAAAATAATTATAAACTAAAATTAATCTAATTCTGTTTAGTTAATAATAATAACACTATAATTTTATTATGTTATTATTATTATATGTGTTATCTTGTAATTACAATAATAAATAAAACTAAAATGTTACCCAAAAATATTTGAACGAGAAGCATGGAATGTCATGTAAGGTTTTCTTAAATATACACAGATAAAAATAAAGTATACAGAAGCCTTATCACTGATTACTTTTAATACCTTGGGAAGTAGATAGAATTCCAGACCCTAAAATACAATTAAAAGGAAATTTCATTTCCAAACACGCTATGACGTGCCAACTCCTTTCTGTATATGGATGGGATGGAACGGTCTCTGCAAGACTACTGGAAATCTGAAGTCCTGTTTCAAGTGGGCATGCATTCAAGGCAGGGTGTCGGAATAGCAAAGAGTTCCTTAGCCCTCGGTGATGTGATTCCATTAGACCTTTCAGTCATCTCCAGATCTTGAGTTTCTCCATTTATGTCATCTAAGGGAAGCCTCCAATTGAAACAGTGCAAGAGCTGTGCCAGCCCAAATTCTGCAACAAGCTTTCCCAATTGCTGTCCTGGGCATCTTCTCTTGCCTGCACCGAAGGGAAGCCACACAGAGTTTTGATCTCCATTTGCATCTACCTCAGACCCAACTCTTTCCATGAATCTCTCAGGTTTGAATCTTCCGGCATCTTCCCATGACTCGAGGTTCCTTCCAATCGCCCAAATATTAACCAGAACCTGAGTGTTTTGAGGCAATTCATAGCCCAGCACATTGCAGAGCTCCGAAGACAAGTGGCGAAATAAAATCGGCCCCTGTGGGTATAACCTCGGAGTTTCTTTCACCACAGCTTGTAAATAAACGAGACGAGGCAGATCAGATTCGTTTACCATACGACCCAATCCAATGACACGTTCCAGCTCGTCCTGAAGCTTCTTCAGCACTGATGGGTTTCTCAGCGCTTCCGACATCGCCCATTCGATGATTGTATGACTCGTGTCAGAGCCACCAAGCAACATATCCTGGCAACATCGATATCATTCATGATCAATATCAAATTATCATAAAATCTATTCAATCTAGTTTCATACTTTATCCATCCATTTGCAGAGGTATTAACGTACAAAGAGGGCTGCTTTTATACAATCTCATGAAATCCACAACCCCACCTCTTGATTTGTAGCCTCTGCAAGTAAAACATCCACAAGATCTTTTGGAGCGTTGGGATCATGCCAGGCAACATGTTCATCTATTACTTTTTCTAAGAAGCAGTCCCGTGCCTTGTGCACGCTCTTCAACCGACGGTTAACACCTTGCAGATCCATCCAGTCCAAATAAGGTATGTAATCTCCAATATTATACGTGCCCATTAACAGAAAACTGTCTTTGACCATCTTATTGAAATCTCTTGAATCTTGGTCACAATACTTAGTACTAAATGCCATCCTGCAGATTATAGCCGTAGCTAGCAATGCCACGGTTTGGCTGATGTTGAAGGGACGAGAATCGTCTGAATTAATAACAGCCCGAATCATAGCAGAGAATTCTTGTTCTCTAATAAAATGGAAGTAATCTAAGCGTTTGGGGTTTAGCAAGTGTAAAACACAAAGTTTACACATTTGCCTCTAGGAAGGGCCATACGGGGAAAATTGGACACCAGAAAAATTATAGGTCACGTGCTTAATAGCAGCAGAGGGAATTCTGCTGGCAAAAAGCTGGTCGTGGGTCTTGAGAAACTCCCTGGCCACCTCTGCAGAAGAAACGACTAAGGTGAGGACATAGTCGAGGCGGAGAGACATGAGAGGTCCGTATTTCATAGAGAGCGCTGCCAGTGATCGGTGAGGAAGCTTTCCCACCATGCGAAGATTGCCGATAATGGGCAACGAGAAAGGTCCCGGGGGCAGTCTCCCTCTTCTTTTCCTGGACAAATTGCTGCATGCTACTACCAATGCTACCAATACAACTAAAAGAAGAGCAGTGGTGAGTTTAATATAAAACTCTACAAACTCCATGGCTTTAAGGTGGTTAACAATATCAATTTGGTGCTAGCTAAGTTCAAGAACAATATAGAATAACATTTCTCTGGTATTAACTAGGTTCACTAACAACATCTATTTGCTATTCCAGGGAGTCAGATACAAATTCCATGACAAACTCCATGACTTTAAGGTGGTTCACTATATCAATTTTTTACGGTGGTTTACTATATTAATTTGGTACTATAATTTTGTACTAGTTACCTCCAAGAACAATATAGAATAACATTTATCTAGTATTAACTAAGTCTACTAACAACATCTACTTGCTATTCCAAAAAAATCAAAATAGATAATTGCAATTATTATGCTTAGCCACACATCTCCAATACGATCAGATATAACACATACAAACTGCAATTAAATGCTTATACTCGCGTCCAACCGAAAAGCTGCAGATATTTTTCAAGTAAGACAGTGTCTTTCATGTTGGAATATTTAAAATTCCATATTAACAATGGAGAATAAAATTCCCCCTCTTCAACACAGAGAAAATATAAAAAAATTCTTCACTGGAGACAGAGTTTTCACTCTAAAATCTATTTCATTAAACTTCAAAAAACTTGGTTACAAAATCTCCTCTGACTGAGGGAATACACAGAAACTTTGACTGCTTCAAAAACACAGTTCAACACAAAACTCACACTCTCTAAAATTTCACTCTATCTGTGCATTTACAACTCACTGTTGTGTGTTGGAAAAAATACTTTGTCTCTTAAAAAAAATGAACGCATTGCTGTGCGATTCAAATTTTGTTTTACACTTCTGCTGTGTGTAAAAATAAAACTTACAATGTCAAAATTCACACAAGGGCCTTTTTCATTTCTTCTTTTTATGCCTTAGCATTTTTTTACAATATATAAAAAAAACTATATTAAAATAAAAACTTATTTTAAAACTAAAAATAAAAAAACTAGCCCACGTGGTGTAGAATAGTCGGTGATGGGGTGCACTGTTAAGACACTCCGTTCTGTAAGGTCACCGGTTCGAAACCCGTGGGTGGGATGGGAGGAGAAAAAATGGAAAGATTAGGATTAGTCTAAACGAAAAAAAAAAAAAAACAGTAAAAACAGTTTCACTATGGCCCACGACCTCACCTTTTTGAAACACACATTTCATATATATGTAAAACATATATATATGGACTGTTCCCATGATTTTTTTTAAAAAACAAATATTAAAACCAAGAACTATAACGACGTCCATCCTTTTAAAAAAACGAAATTCTTTGCGGACTTCAAACAGATAACACCAGCCTGCATAAAAATTTCGGGTGACAAAAATTTTTGCTGACGTCACCAAAAATGTGATGCGAAATTTTTATTAATTCCGCCTTATGAATTTTCCGCGTCCGATTTTTGGCAATGGTACGGACAGCTGAGTGTGATGCGGAATTTCTGTTAAATCTGCCTTAATAAATTTCAGGTCCGGGAATTTGACTGCTCAACGTTTTTGGCAAGCAGCTCGCGTACAAAAACCTGCAGATGAAAATGGAAGGCAGCTTCCTATACTGTGGATAGCGGATAGTAATTTTCAACACTCCGCCTTACTTTCAGCTGCTGGGTTATCAGTCATACCTAGACATTTCCTCAAAAACTCAAAACTCTTCTGCCCCAATGGCTTGGTCAGAATGTCTGCAAACTGTTCCTGAGTTCTGCAATGTTCCAAAACAATTTCACCATTGTTTACCAATTCTCTGATGTAATGAAACTTTGTGTCAATGTGTTTTGTTCTCTTGTGAAGCACAGAATTCTTGGATAATGCAATAGCCGAGCTATTGTCACAATAAATCACTGTTCCTTTTACCTGCTCTTGGCACAAACTTCTTAACATCCTCCTCATCCAAATTACTTGACAAGATGCTGTTGTAGCTGCCACATATTCTGCCTCTGCTGTAGACAATGCTACAATGGGCTGTTTTTTAGAAGCCCATGAAATGGCTCCTGAACCCATGTGAAAAACATAATCGGAAGTGCTCTTCTGATCATCTACACTTCCAGCCCAATCACTATCCATGTATCCAACTAAATCTGAATTTTCTGAAGCAGTATATAAAATACCAAACCTTTTTGTACCTTTAACATACCTCAGAATTCTCTTCGCTGCCTGCCAATGTGCATCCTTTGGCTTTTCCATGAATCTGGAAATCAAACTAACAGCATGCATTATGTCGGGCCTAGTTGCAGTCAAATACATGAGGCTGCCAACTATGCTCTTATACAAGCTAGGATCAAAATCCTTGCTACTGTCCTCTCTGCTGAGTTTTAATCCCATCACTGTGGGAGTGATCGCTGATTTTCTCTCCTGCATATTAAATCTTTCCAGCACTTCATTAACATATTTTGCCTGTGAGATAAAAATCCCATTTTCATCTTGTTCTACTTCTATTCCTAAGAAGTATTTCAACAAACCCATGTCAGTCATTTCAAATTCTTCTTTCATGACTGTTTTAAAATTTTCAATAAGGTAATCATCATTACCTTTGAAAATAACATCATCAACATATAAAACTACAATCAAAATTTTTCCATCTTTTTCTTTGATGTAGAGGGTGGGTTCTCCCTCACACTTTTCAAATCCATTTTCCAGTAGATAGGAATCTATCCGACGCTCTTGGCGCTTGCTTCAGCCCATAAAGAGCTTTCTTCAACTTGCACACTTTGTGCTCTTGGCCTTTCTTTTCATAGCCGAGAGGTTGTTCAATGTAAACCTCTTCCATTAACACTCCATTTAGGAATGTTGACTTCACGTCCATTTGGTAAACTTTCCACTTGTTTTGTGCTGCTATGGACAACACTGCTCTCACGGTTTCCATTCTAGCAACCGGTGCGAAAGTTTCCTCATAATCTATTCCATGCTTCTGCTTATACCCTTTGACAACAAGCCTTGCCTTGTGTCTCTCTATTTTTCCTTCAGCATTACTCTTGGTTTTGTAGACCCATTTAACTCCAATGACATCTTTACCTTTTGGGAGTTCAACCAAATCCCAAGTCTTGTTTCTTTCTATGGCATTAATCTCCTCATCCATAGCTTCTATCCATTTCTTTTCCTTAATAGCTTCTTCAAAGTGGATAGGGTCTTCAACATGACAATATAAAGAAAACAAAGAATTGATACCTTCATTTGCTGCCTCTTGTGCATAAATGTCATTCAAATTTCCGAACTTCTTACCTCTTTCACTAGGTGTACAAATGCTTGAAGAAGCACTTGAATTTCCTCCTTGTGGTGTGCTTGGAGAAAAACTCTCATTTCTCCTCAAGGGTGTCTCTTGTTGCTCTTGTGTTGGTGCTGCTGTTTGGGGATGTATTTCAGCCAACTCATCATCATTCTCATCATGAGATAAACAATGTTTAACATTCACTGTTTTCTCTATGCTTCCATCCCAAGCTTCCTCCTCAATAAACTGAACATCTCTGCTCACAATAAACTTCTTGGTGGATGGGTTATATAACCTGTAGGCCTTGGATTCCTCACTGTATCCAATGAAAATACATTTCTCCCCCTTGCTGTCCAACTTCTTCCTTAGTTGATCCGGTATGTGTGCATAAGCCACACATCCAAAAACCTTCATATGTGTGACACTTTGCTTTGTGCCACTCCATGCCTCTTCCGGCACTTTGTTCATCACTGCTTTTGTAGGGCACCTATTCAAAATGTATGCTGCACAATGTACAGCTTCAGCCCAATAATCATTAGGCAAATGCTTTGCCCTTAACATACTCCTCACCATGTCCATTATGGTTCTATTCTTCCTTTCGGCTACTCCATTTTTCTGCGGAGTATATCTAGTTGTAAACTGCTTTTGAATTCCATTTTCTCTACAAAAACGTAGAAAATCTTTAGAGATATACTCACCTCCTCTATCAGTCCTTAGGACTTTGATGTGCAACCCACTTTGGTTTTCCACAAGTGCTTTGAAATTGAATTTTTTTTCAAACACTTCACTTTTATTTTTCAAAAAGTAAACCCAAGTTTTTCTTGTAAAATCATCTATGAATGTTAACATGTAGTGGCTGCTAGTAAGCGATGGAGTTTGCATCGGTCCACACAAATCTGAGTGGACAATCTCTAAGGGTGCCTTTGCCCTTATGCTTTTCCCAGAAGGAAAAATTTCTCTGTGTTGTTTCCCCAAGATACAACCTTCACAAAGGCTGTCCGGCTTTTCTATCAATGGTAAACCTCTTACCATTCCTTTTCTGTTCAACAAATTAAGACCTCCAAAGTTGAGATGTCCAAATCTCAAGTGCCACAACCAATTTTCATCTTTTGGTTCGCTTTGGATAGCCTCTTTTTCCACTGCTGCTATCTTTTCTTCATTCTTCAAATTTGCTTTCATTCTAAGAGGAAACATCCTATTCCTTGTCATCTTCACTTCAGCAATACATTGTTTGCTGGGTGGTTTGTCCATGATGGTACAAACATCATCCTCAAAAAATGCATTGTACCCCTTTTGAACAAGTTGTCCAATACTTAAGAGGTTACACTTCATTCTTGGAACATAATAGACATCTGCTATGGATTTCTTTGCACCTTTTCTTGTTAAAACATTTACATTTCCTTTTCCCATAACAGAAACTTTGCTATCAGTTCCTAGTGTGACTTATGACTTCACACTCTCATCTAGCATAGAAAACATTGCTAAGTTTCCTGTCATATGGTTACTGCAACCGGAGTCTAGAAACCATAAATCCTCATTCTTTTCTTCAGCCATATTACAAGCCAAAAACAAATTATCTTGGCTGATATTTTCTTTAGTGAAATTTGCACTAGTTCTATTTCCCATATCATGCTGCTTCTTTCTACATTCATTAGCATAATGACCATATTTTTTACAATAGTGACATTGGACATTGGACTTATCATACCTCTGTCCTTGAGCATTCTGCTGACCACTCTGTTGGTTGCCGCCTTGGCCTTGATGCTGATTTGGATTGCTGCCTCTTCCTTGAGCATTTGCTGGACTGTTCCTTCCACCTCTATTTTGGCTTCTGCCTCTTCCTCTTTTGTTTCCTCTGCCTTGCCCTCTTCCTCTTCCAAAAGACATCTGGGTCTTAAAGGCATGTTCCAGAGATGATTTTTCACTTCTACCCAATCTCTGCTCATGAGTCATCAGTGATGCATGTAGCTCATCCACTGTGAACTTTGTGAGATCCTTAGTCTCCTCTATGGTGGTGACAATCACATCGAATCTTGAGGGTAGACTCCTCAAGATTTTTTCCACAATCCTCTTATCTTCAAGAGTCTCTCCATGAGATCTTATTTGTGTGACCATTCCAATCACATGAGTGAAGAATGAGTCAATAGTATCTGACTCTTTCATACAGAGAGTCTCAAAGTCTCTCCTCAGCAACTGAAGTTTTGTTGTCTTCACTTTTTCCATGCCTTGATAGGCTATTTTGAGAGTTTCCCATGCTACTTTGGATTTCTTGGCTGCTGCTATCCTCGGAAACACACTCTCATGCACTGCATGATACAATAAGAAAAGAGCCTTGGCATCTTTCTTCTTATTGTTCTTCAACTGTTCTCTTCCTGCTTGATTCAAAACAAAAAGATCTGCTTCATTTGTTGGCTCTTCAAAGCCATCCTCTACTAATTCCCATAAGTCTTGGGAGACAAATAATGCTTTCATAGTTATTGACCAGTATTCATAATTTTTACCATTAAATTGTGGGAGATGGATATTTCCCAAACCCATACCAGTGCTGGCTCTAGCCATTCTGCACTCTTAACTATGATTCAAAAAACACTTGACTGTGTATGTAAATAAATTCACTGTTCTGCAACAGCAACACAACAAACTGTATAGAGAAATATCTTTGGATTCTTCTTGACTGAGTCTTCACACTGCTGGAGAAGCCGCTGCAACAAAGAACTCCTTTCCTTCAACTTCTTTGATCTTCAAAGAGCCTAGACTAGCTCTGATACCATGTTGGAATATTTAAAATTCCAGAACAACAATGGAGAATAAAATCCCCCCTCTTCAACACAGAGAAAATATAAAAAAATTCTTCACTGGAGACAGAGTTTTCACTCTAAAATCTATTTCATTAAACTTCAAAAAACTTGGTTACAAAATCTCCTCTGACTGAGGGAATACACAGAAACTTTGACTGCTTCAAAAACACAGTTCAGCACAAAACTCACACTCTCTAAAATTTCACTCTATCTGTGCATTTACAACTCACTGTTGTGTGTTGGAAAAAATACTCTGTCTCTTAAAAAAAAGAATGCACTGCTGTGCCATTCAAATTCTGTTTTACACTTCTGCTCTGTGTAAAAATAAAACTTACAATGTCAAAATGCACACAGGAGCCTTTTTCATTTCTTCTTTTTATGCCTCAACATTTTTTTACAATATATAAAAAAAACTATATTAAAATAAAAACTTATTTTAAAACTAAAAATAAAAAAACTAAAATAAAAAACAAGCCAAACAAGCTTCACTATAGCCCATGGCCTCACCTTTTGAAAGGCACATTTCACATATATAAAACATTTATATATGGACTTCCTCATGATTTTTTAAAAACAAATATTAAAACCAAGAACTATAACGACGTTCATCCTTTTTAAAAAACGAAAATTCTTTGCGGACTTCAAACGATATCACCCGGCGTTGCATAAAAATTTCGGGTGACAAAAATTTTTGCTGACGTCACCAAAAATGTGATGCGAAATTTTTATTAATTCCGCCTTATGAATTTTCCGCGTCCGATTTTTGGCAATGGTACGGACAGCTGAGTGTGATGCGGAATTTCTGTTAAATCTGCCTTAATAAATTTCAGGTCCGGGAATTTGACTGCTCAACGTTTTTGGCAAGCAGCTCGCGTACAAAAACCTGCAGATGAAAATGGAAGGCAGCTACAGTACTGCGGAAAGTAATTTTCAACATTTCAATTCATTTACACCGTCGCCATTTCTATGCTCAGCCACACATATATGATAGTTATAAATACGTAACTGGAATAATGTGCCAATAATTGCTTCAACTTACCAGCTGTAAATATTTCTAAATCAGGACAGTGGCTTTCAATTCACTTACACCGTCGCCATTCTTATGCTCAGCGGCCTATCTCCAACACGGTTAGCTATACCGCATGCAAACTAATTACGTCCGTATTAGAAGCTGCAGATATTTGTAAAGCAGGAAAGCGACTTTCAATCCATTTATCCCGTCGTATAATTGCTCAGACACCCGTTCAAACTAGGTTCACTAACAACAGCTATTGCACAACAGCTATTTGCTATTCCAGAGAGTCCGATACAAATTCCATGACGAACTCCATGACGTTAAGGTGGTTCACTATATCAATTCTTTAAAGTAGGTTACTATATCAATGTGGTATTATCCAAGAACAATATAGAATAACATTTATCTAATATTAACTAAGTGTACATCTACTTGCTATTTCAAAAAATAAAGATAAATTAAGAACATCTACTTATTATTCCAAAAAAAAAATCAAAATAAATAATTGCGATTATTATGCTGAACCACACATCTTCAATACGATCAGATATAGCACATACAAACTGCAATAAAATGCTTATACTCGCGTCCAACCGAAAAGCTGCAGATATTTTTCAAACAAGACAGTGTCTTTCAATTCATTTACACCGTCGCCATTTCTATGCTCAGCCACACATATATGACTAGTTATAACACAGAATCTGGAATAATGTGCCAATAATTGCTTCAACCTACCAGCTGTAAATATTTCTAAATCAGGACAGTGGCTTTCAATTCACTTACACCGTCGCCATTCTTATGCTCAGCCGCCTATCTCGAACACGGTTAGCTATACCACATGCAAACTAATTACGTCCCTATTAAAAGCTGCAGATATTTGTAAAGCAGGAAAGCGACTTTCAATCCATTTATACCGTCGTATAATTGCTCAGCCACCCCTTCAAACTGATGAAAGATAGCGTACAACTGCGTCCAACTTTAAAGGTCAAGATATTCCTATATACGTCTTCGTTTTCTGGATTGTGAATTTGGAGTTATTCAGCCGAAGTTGGACCATTTGGCCCGTGTTTATCCTGTAGGAGATATGGCAGTCACTAGTGCATGTGTTTATTTGTCTTATTGGAAGAAGACAAGGCACTGACTGGGCCATGCTCAGAAGAAAATAGTTTAAGATATGGCAAGTCACTAGTGCATGTGTTTATCTTGTCTTGCTGGACGAAGATTCACTTTGGCATTTTTAGATGAAAATTGTTTAGCTAAAGTTGTTTAGATTCTATCTAGTCTTATTAGAAATTTTTCATAAGAAATTTGTCTTATTGGAAGAAGACAAGGCATTCACTTGGGCATCTTCAGAAGAAAATTGTTTAATTAAAGTTGCTTAGTTTTTATCTTGTCGTATTAGAAAATATTCATAACAAATTTGTCTTATTGGAAGAAGACAAGGCATTCACTTGGCATCTTCAGAAGAAAATTATTTAGTTAAAGTTGTTTAGTTTTTATCTAGTCTTATTAGAAGATATTCATAAGAAATTTGTTTAGTTAAAGTTTAGCTTCTATAAGAGGATGGAGCATTATAAAATTAATAACTTTCTAAGATTTGAAATTGTCTTTCGAAAAGAAGATAAACTATTCGCTATTTAGGTTCATAAGAAATTTGTTTAGTTAAAATGAATTGTATTTAATGGAGCATTATAAAATTAATAATTTTTTAAGATTTGAAATTGTCTTTCTAAAAGAAGATAAACTATTCGCTATTTAGGTTCATAAGAAATTTGTTTAGTTAAAATGAATTGTATTTAATTATTCATTAATGAATCGAATCGTAACTATAAAGATTTTAAAAATTTAATATTTTTATTATTAATTAAAATATTTTTTAAAAATGTTTAAATAATTA
The DNA here is from genome assembly GCA_034641835.2 of Pinus albicaulis. Classification (NCBI taxonomy): domain Eukaryota; kingdom Viridiplantae; phylum Streptophyta; class Pinopsida; order Pinales; family Pinaceae; genus Pinus; species Pinus albicaulis. The sequence goes on along the minus strand of CM076583.1, from coordinate 212,329,457 downwards.
ATTAAATTTAAATTTGTTATTTTAAATGAAAAATAGTTTTAATTGTTAAATTTTTTGGTAATGAACTATTAACCAATTATATTACTAAAACATTTGTTATGTATATTTATTAGTAAATCTATCTTATGTGGAGATCTATTAAAAGTTGAGAGGGATCAAATCTCTTTTTACTTTTACTTCAAAAAAGTTTGTATATTAAGAGATTTGATCCATTAATACTAAATGGATTCAAAGTTAACATAAATCTAAAGTATTTAATTATTAATTATAAATAATTATAATTATTAATTTTATAATATATATTATTTCACTAAATAAAAAATACTGCAAAACATTATAACATTGATATAAAATTCTAACTAATAACATCCATTATTACATCTAATTCAATATTCCTTTCAAAAATATTATATCTAAAAATGTGATTTTTGTGGGACTCATAAATAGATGAGCTGAAGGAATTATGTAGCCCAAATTCCACATAGTTGTTTAAAGAGGCTACAAATTTGCCTTGAAAATAGTCAAAATTTCATTCTATTTTTTGTCAAAATCTAGTAGAAATTTTGAGAAATATGGGTTATAATTCTGTACATTTTTTTGCCAAAATCTAGACAAAATTTTGGGAAATATGGGTTATAATTATCAAACTTCAGAATTTTGCGTTCCCAAGGATTTCGGTGGTGCTCAATTCATTTCCACCATAAAAAAACCCATTCAAACAATCCTATTATCATATTTTTTGAAAGAAAAATCGCTAGATTCCAACAAAAATTAACTTTCCAAACAAATTTGTATCCTGAATCGACAACACTAATCCAAGGTTAGGCCATCATTCGAAACTCCAATTCGCCAAAGAAAAAAAAAAGAGTCACAAGGATTTCTTTGATGAGACAATTCTTATTTTTATATAATTCTATTTGATTGTTCAGATGCCAATTTTTTAGTGGACCTAGGACAAATCCAAACTGTAGAGGATGAAAAGTTCATTTAAATGCTATTAAATGCAAATTTTTGAAGTTATTTGCTTTTATGATATTTTGTTGTATGATAATTTATACAATTTTTATTATCTTTATATGTCATTTGAACTAGATCATTATATTATTTGTTATTTATTTAATATTTTTAGGATGGAAAATTTGTAAAAATTGGTTTGTATGACTAGTTTTACTGGTAGTATGTAGTTTAAAGAATTAAGGCTCAAAACATTTATTTCAGTCATAGTTAAAGGCTTTAAATGATACTTTTGGGGATAAAAATTTTCCACTCAAGTGCAAAACCTTAATTTTTTTCTATACATAAAGTATTTTCCAATAATCCAAGAAAAAAATGAATTAGAGTTTAGGTGAAAAAGTTATGCCTCTCAAAAGTAGGCTTATCATGATTGAGTACCATAATTTGAAAAATGCCATGTCAACCGTTATTAGTCATGGAAAAGGGGCTAGTGACGTGGAAATCATAATAAGACTATAGAAGGTTTGAGTTGTAACTGATGTTGAGGGTGTTAGCCACCTATAATATTTTGTTATACCAAAAGGTGGCTAAAACTTTTTGGAGCCTCCAAGGAACAAATTTTATCACTAAAAGTTGTTGGCTCTTGAAGTCTCTTTAAGGCCTCCTACCTTCTTCCCTCTGTCCAGATCCTACACTGCTGTTTACCTTTCAAAAGACTTTGAAATCCTGCTGAGTTCCAAGCCAGATCACTTCTGCAAAGGCCATATTTTTCCTCCCCCCACTTCAGAACTAACCTTCATTTGTTTCCCCTTTTTCTCCATGAATTCCTCTATCTTTCATGAGTTTCCTTCTCCCATTCATGAAAATCCACTTTATTAAGGTTAAAGACTCATTCTTTAGCTTTTCCCCCTTTTCTTCTATAGTCCGCCATATATTACAAATATAACTTTATTATAAAGTTCGTATCATATAATATATGGCCCACCTCTCATCGCAAATCGCAATGTCGCAATATCGCATTTTCCATGGGTTGGTAAATTAACTCATCGCTAAAACTTGCGATGCGATCGTTCCGCCCGATCGCATATCGCAAATCGCATATTTGTTGTTATATATCCGTTGATCCATCGCAAATATTTGCGATGCGATCAACCCATCGCTCCATCGCATATATCCCCGATCGCAGCTTCTCTCCATCACATATTTCGCTCCATCGCATATTCTCCCGTCGCATAATCCGCCCATCGCATATCGCAAAGCGCATATTTGTGTTTTCAATCCATTAACCCATTGCAAATTTTTGCGTTGCGACCCATCGCTCCGTCGCAGTTTCTCTCCATCACACTTTCCTCCGTCGCAGTTTCTCACCATCGCATTTTTCACAATTGCGATCTCCCCCGCCGGGCCCACCATACGACACCCCTGCCATTCATATCAAATACGCCTTTTTCCTTTGTAAAGTTGAAAATCGTCATATTGTATTGTTTACAAAGGTTTTTCCGCTGCCTTCTCCCAACCGTCGATCTTGCGCCATCGACGGCTTAGATTTTATCTTTTTTCACCTTTCTAACATTTCTCCAATTGATCCCGACTGTTGGATGATGCCATCCAACGACCCTGCTCCTTCCGCACACCCTCTGATGCAGTCAACCTATACCATGCAGGATTTCGTAATATTCGTTTGTTTTTTGCAGGGTTTAAAGTTTTTCGCCATACTAAGAGAAAAACCGAGGGATGAGGGTGACGACCTTCCCTCCTTCGATTTATCAAAGGAAGTCATTTGCAGGTGTTAAATTCACGTGGTCATCAATGTTTCATGAGGCATTAATGCCGTATAACCCTGCACAGCCCTGCACGACAGCAAAAAACACGAATTGAGCACAGTTAAAGAGTATCCGTTTTTATTTGAAGATAGAACGCAACAGAATGAAGATTGAAGACAGTATTACGGGGATTACGGCTAAGACGGTTATCAAAAGCCTAATCCCCAACTCAAAACATAGTTTAAAGAAAACCTAAAGTGTTTATCAGACAGAAAGCCTCCACCGCCACATCTTGAGGCAAATTGATTCCTCAACTACCACTGAGCCACCTGTTGCCTCGAACCATTCAAAGAAGAGGCCAAAGTTATTGAAGAAAATCAGATATTCGCCTCCAGCGCAGCCAGGGAGTTACTTCTGCAAGGAAATCAATGCAGAAATATCCGCAGAGTTACTCCAAACATTACACAAAGCCTCAAAGTCAACAAAAGCTTCCACCGAGCTTAGTTCATTAATGTAAAACAGTTAATACAGTGTTACACCTGTAAGCTTCTTCATTGAGCCCCTCAAAAGGCTGAGAAAGTCCTGAATCTGTATTAATTGTCCTTAGAGATCTTTTGTTAGGTCTCACCTCCTCATTCTTCTATAAATACTTCTGTAGAAGATGAGAAATTGTTGGTTGCAGAACTTTGAAACACATTTGAGCTTAAACTCCTGATTGTAAATAGTGTTCACTGGCCCTTGGAGCTCTGCTTGTGGTAGATTAGTTAAGCTGAATAGTGAAGATGATTGCTGAACTGAAACATTGGACTTGAAGATTGTAACTGGTTTGGAGCATCAATACAAGCTGATTTATGGGATCCTGGTCTATGTTGACGGTGATGTTATCCTCATTGTAACTTGTATTTTATTTCTGTTTCCATTTTGTTTCATTTTCTGCTGTAAAGAACAGTTTGAACAGGGTTAGGACCTACTGTATACCAGTAACCTTCTCTGGTTGAAAAATCTTTATTTAAATGTTTTCTCTCAACTGTGTTATTTGAAAATGATTTAATTCAGTTTAAGCATAGGAATGCTGGCGTTCCCTCGTCTTATTGTCTTAGCTGAATGTTATTTTTGAATGTTACTTTCAGTATATGTTGTGTGAAGATGAACTGAGGAAGATATGGTGAGCCCTGGTCCCAGTCTTGTCTGCATAACTGTTTGATTGTTTCCCTTAGGATGTGTTAAAAGCTGGTTGGTTTGAAAGTACTTATCAGATCTTAGGCCATTCTTGTTATCATTTGTGTTTCCCCTGTTTTAAATGTTTTCTATTGAAAGTTTATCAAAAGCAGGCTAGTTTAGAAGTACTTACCTGATCTTAGATTGCTTTTACGTCTTTCTTAAGTGTTTCTCAAAAGCTAGTTAGTTTAAAAGTACTTACCAGATCTTAGGCTGCTCTTTGTTCTGCATTTGTTAAATTCCCTTTCTTGTTGTATCATTTCATTCCATAAATCAAACCTTAAAGAGATCCTTAGACATAGATGACTTGCCCCATGGACCACTCTTGCCTCTTGTTGTTCCAATTAAAACCTATTATGACTCCATAGCCCAATGGACTAAAAACCAGCATTATATCTATCTTTTAGCCAAAACTGTTCTATTGCTTACAACTTCTCACCTTTGAAACTTTTGCACTTAAGACTTTTCCCTCAAGTAACATTTCATGCTCAACCATCCAAAACAAAACAAACCCTTGGCCTTCATAACTAGCCTAACATTATTACCCCAAGCTTCAATGACAAATCCATCTTTTCACTCATTGGAGAGATCCCTCTCCGGATTCAGGAGGGCTAGATCCTAGAATCCCAAAGTGGTTGAAATGATGTTGTTTCTGTAATTGGACTTTTGCCAATCTTGCTAATTACAAAGACCTAACATTTCTGGCGACCATACTGGGGACGCGAACCCCAAATCCTTTCATTTAAAGATAATCATACGAAATCAGAGATTTGGTTCATAGAGCATGTGCTTTATTAACCATCTGGAGCCACCAGCAACATTTCTGGCGACTCCGCTGGGGAATATTTTTGAGTTCATAGTTGCTTGGTCAGATTTTATAGAGTCTTTAGTTTTCCATACAACCACAAAAACTCAGAAAAACCCAAAAATATTTCAGATTGGTATCCAATAAAACTGGTGGTGGACCATAAAACCTTTTACCTCCTTAGGAGCTAAAAATTTTCCACCTGGTGACTCCACACTCTGAAACTCCCAGAAGACCAAAAGACTCCACTGGAGGAAGAACCTGAAAGATGGCCATGCCTCATAGAAGGGTAGGACATATGGGTTGGATCTGGTTTAAAGAATTCATTGTTTTCGTCTATCAATATGTCTTGTCCTGCTTAAAGCCTATTCAAGTATGCAAAGATGAAATCCACATTGAGTATGGGAAAGAACTCAGACCTCAATCTTCAGACCATGAGCAGACCTGTACTCCTGTGAAAAATCTGGTGGGACCAGAGCCTCATGTTATATCTCCCACTTCTAAAGAAGTTTCAAACAACCATGAGCCTCCTGTCATGCTACCCACACCCACAAAGATAATAGAAAGATATAAGCCTCTGGTTTTACCTCTTATCTTCCAGCCCCTCCCTGCAGAACTTATAGATAAGCTGCCCTCTTTCAATGAAGAAGATTCAAAAATCATTGCTGACCAGCATGTCCAAAAGCTCGAGGATGTACTTGACTTATATGAAATAGAAGAAGATGATGTGCGTATTAGAATGTTCGCCTTGTCATTACAAGGAAATGCAAAGAGTTGGTTTAAAAACCTTCCAGCTGCAAGCATCTTTAGCTTTCATCAATTTGCTCGAGTTTTCCTTGATAGATGGGCAGTCCCGGTGAATGTTTTTCTCATCCTAGAAGAATATCAGAACTTGAGAAGACAGACGGCAGAGACAGTACAATATTTTTCAGCCAGGTTCAATAAGGTGTACAATGCGATACCTTCTGATGTAAAACCACCTTTAGGATGGGCTCTACTGCACTACCCTAGTTCTTTTGAACTCGAGGTGGAATTCCGTATAAGAGAAAGAGAGCCTTCGAGCCTGGAGGAAATGCAAAGCATAGCAGTTACTGTCGAATACAACATAAAGTGCAGGGAGGAAGGATTGAAAACAGAAAAGAAGGACCGAACAGAGCAGAAAGGGCAGATCTCTTTAGAAAGCAAGCTAGAAGGAACGATAGAGATGGCCAATACCTTGCTGAAAATAGAAGAGGAAGAATATTGGGTTGAAACCAGAAATAATGATCGGGACAGACCTACACCTTGTCCTCGAGAAAGGCAAACCAGACCACTGCAAGACAGAAGCCACATGTAAAGCATGTATGATGAACCAGAGTTTGAATCATAAAATGAACTTGCAGACTATTTTGAAGAAAGACTTGCTGAGATTCCAGAAGGTTTGATGGGCGACAATACCTTTAATTATGATTTCTCTGATGTTGACCTGACTGATGATGGTTTTTTCCAAAAGGAAGCCGAGTTTTCAGGGCCATCATCAGTAGTTTCATGGGAGGAAGATCACGGTCATCAACTTCAAGAAAATGATTAGCCAATGCAGGCCATCTATGATACTGATGAAGAAAGCATTGAAAGGATGATAGCAAATGAAGATTCACTGAATTTTCACTCTGTTATATATCAGAGCATCAGTAATAATTTCAAAGAAGATGGAAGCTAGCAGCTCTTCAACGCAGAGGACAAGGAGGAAAGACATGAAGAGAATCTTGAGCAAGATGAATATCTGGAGCCTTCGCCTGAGAGGGTCAAGATAACCAAAGCAACCCCTGCTCAAGAATATGTTAATTTTTTCAAAGAGTTTAGTTCACTCCAGCATAACCAGTTGGGGTCAGAAGAGGATAACCCTGCCATATATGATGAACCCTCCAGTTCATGCTGTAGTGAAGATGAGGGAGACCTCCTTTCCCATAGACATCTCTGTCTTAATCCAGTGGAAGAATAAGTATTCCTAGTTGATGCTCATATGCCAAATACTCCCAGCCAGGAAAGAGAGGAGTGTGATTACAAAGGCCACAGTGCAGATGCAGTGATTGAAGCTGCCCGGGATACATACAACCTACCAGCCATGGAAGGCCTTAAAAAAGAAATTTTATATCATGTTCTGATTGATCCTGTGGCAGAATACATGGAGGCCTTGATTGGCTTAGCACCTCAGGAATTAATCCTTTGCAAAAGCCAAATACATCAGAAACGGTCACCACTGCTGGCGGCCTCAGTTTTGAAGATCCACACGCAGAGCACCCTATGGTTGTCTCTGATGAGCAGTCAGTTCTTCTCCCCTTTTTTACTATTGCTTGACTGGCTGCATTTGCATTATTGTATCACCTAAAAAATGTAAATATTCCAAGTTAGAGTAGGTTAGATAGGAATTTCAATCAAGCTCAATTCTGAGCATGTAGTTAGTTGTTGATTATTGTCTTGTAAGAAAAAGAAAAATCCAAAAACAAAGAAAAGAAAGAAAAGAGGGCAGAAATGAAAACAAGAAAGGCAAAGCCCCATGCCAAAAAAGAGAAACAAATCTGAAAGTGTGCAAGCTCAAATGCCACTCCTAAAAACACACTTCTAGTTAGTCAAACAGTTTAATCTTGACTAATTAGTTTTAAATTTTCTGCTGATAGGATAGTGAATTCGATTTGCCAAACTGTTCAATCTTGGCTTATCAGTAGATAGATTAGGATAGAAATGAAGGTTCAAACAAACTCAAAATCTGAACCAAAGTTTCCAAAAAGAGATGACTCAAAATTGTTTTATCTTCTGAGTCAAAAAGAGAAAAACTGGTTCTAATTAACTCAAAATCTGAACCAGAGAAAAAGAAAGCACAACTCAAACAAAGTAAAAAATAGAGCCGTAAAAAGAGAAGGCATTACTTTGAATTTTCAGATCTTAAGCCTTCCAGTTTTGATTTAATTTTCTGCAAATAATAATCTATGTGCAGCTTGTTTTTATGCCATAGATCACAGCAAGTCAAACAGCTTAATCTTGACTTGACTGCTTTTAAATTTATGTTGTAGAATTTAGAGAATGAAAGTCTTCTGGACAGCTTAATCCCAACAGACAGTAGATTAGGTAGAGAAACATCTAAGCTCAACCGTTTAATCTGAGTTCAGGGAGAAATAAGGAGTAGAATTAGATTAGTTTATGCTTTCAAAAGAATAAAATGTTGTGAAAAGAGTTTGCCAATCCAAGTGCACTCTGATGAAGAAAAAATGTTAGATCAGTAGGATTGGGTAGGTAGAAAGTTGTATTGATGAAGTCCATTATTTTTCATAACTGATATTATGTTTCAGAAGCAAAGCAAGATCATCCAGCAAAGAAGAGCAATCCAAAGGATGAGGCACCTGGTCAGCATCCCAGAGAAAACAATGGATCAGGCACAAGTCAGCCTCCTAGAGAAATCAAGTCTGAATTCTTAATGCCTTCAAGAAGGTACGATCCCCAAGTGGAGCCACTGTTAGCCACCTATAATATTTTGTTATACCAAAAGGTGGCTAAAACTTTTTGGAGCCTCCAAGGAACAAATTTTATCACTAAAAGTTGTTGGCTCTTGAAGTCTCTTTAAGGCCTCCTGCCTTCTTCCCTCTGTCCAGATCCTACACTGTTGTTTACCTTTCAAAAGACTTTGAAATCCTACTGAGTTCCAAGCCAGATCACTTCTGCAAAGGCCATATTTTCCCTCCCCCCACTTCAGAACTAACCTTCATTTGTTTCCCCTTTTTCTCCATGAATTCCTCTATCTTTCATGAATTTCCTTCTCCCATTCATGAAAATCCACTTTATTAAGGTTAAAGACTCATTCTTTAGCTTTTTCCCCTTTTCTTCTATAGTCCGCCATATATTACAAATATAAATTTATTATAAAGTTCGTATCATATAATATATGGCCCACCGCTCATCGCAAATCGCAATGTCGCAATATCGCATTTTCCATGGGTTGGTAAATTAACTCATCGCTAAAACTTGCGATGTGATCGTTCCGCCCGATCGCATATCGCAAATCGCATATTTGTTGCTATATATCCGCTGATCCATCGCAAATATTTGCGATGCGATCAACCCATCGCTCCATCGCATATATCCCTGATCGTAGCTTCTCTCCATCGCATATTTCGCTCCATCGCATATTCTCCCATCGCATAATCCACCCATCGCATATCGCAAAGCGCAGATTTTTGTTTTCAATCCATTAACCCATCGCAAATTTTTGCGTTGTGACCCATCGCTCCGTTGCAGTTTCTCTCCATCGCACTTTCCTCCGTCGCAGTTTCTCACCATCGTATTTTTCACAATTGCGATCTCCCCCGCCGGGCCCACCGTACGACACCCCCGCCATTCATATCAAATAAGCCTTTTTCCTTTGTAAAGTTGAAAATCTTCATATTGTATTGTTTACAAAGGTTTTTCCGCTGCCTTCTCCCAACCGTCGATCTTGTGCGATTGACGGCTTAGATTTTATCTTTTTTCACCGTTCTAAAATTTCTCCAATTGATCCCGACTGTTGGATGATGCCATCCAACGGCCCTGCTCCTTCCGCACACCCTCCAATGCAGTCAACCTATACCACGCAGGATTTCGTAATATTCGTTTGTTTTTTGCAGGGTTTAAAGTTTTTCTCTATACTCAGAGAAAATTTGAGGGATGAGGGTGACGACCTTCCCTCCTTAGATTTATCAAAGGAAATCGTTTGCAGGTGTTAAATGCATGTGGTCATCAGTGTTTCATGAGGCATTGATGCCGTATAACCCTGCACAGCCCTGCACGACAGCAAAAAACACGAATTGAGCACAGTTAAAGAGTATTCGTTTTTCTTTGAAGATAGAACGCAACAGAATGAAGATTGAAGACAGTATTACAGGGATTACGGCTAAGACAGTTATCAAAAGCCTAATCCCCGACTCAAAACACAGTTTAAAGAAAACCTAAAGTGTTTATCAGACAGAATCCTCCACCGCCACATCTTGAGGCAAATTGATTCCTCAGCTACCACCCAGCCACCTGTTGCCTCGAACCATTCAAAGCAGAGGCCGAAGTTATTGAAGAAAATCAGATATTCGCCTCCAGCGCAACCAGGGAGTTACTTCTGCAAGGAAATCAATGCAGAAATATCCGCAGAGTTACTCCAAACATTACACAAAGCCTCAAAGTCAACAAAAGCTCCCACCGAGCTTAGTTCATTAATGTAAAACAGTTAATACAGCGTTACACCTGTAAGCTTCTTCATTGAGCCCCTCAAAAGGCTGAGAAAGTCCTGAATCTGTATTAATTGTCCTTAGAGATCTTTTGTTAGGTCTCACCTCCTCATTCTTCTATAAATACTTCTGTAGAAGATGAGAAATTGTTGGTTGCAGAACTTTGAAACACATTTGAGCTTAAACTCCTGATTGTAAATAGTGTTCACTGGCCCTTGGAGCTCTGCTTGTGGTAGATTAGTTAAGCTGAATAGTGAAGATGATTGCTGAACTGAAACATTGGACTTGAAGATTGTAACTGGTTTGGAGCATCAATACAAGCTGATTTATGTGATCCTGGTCTATGTTGACGGTGATGTTATCCTCATTGTAACTTGTATTTTATTTCTGTTTCCATTTTGTTTCATTTTCTGCTGTAAAGAACAATTTGAACAGGGTTAGGGCCTACTGTATACCAGTAACCTTCTCTGGCTGGAAAATCTTTATTTAAATGTTTTCTCTCAACTGTGTTATTTGAAAATGATTTAATTCAGTTTAAGCATAGGAATGCTAGCGTTCCCTCGTCTTATTGTCTTAGCTGAATGTCATTTTTGAATGTTACTTTCAGTATATGTTGTGTGAAGATGAACTGAGGAAGATATGGTGAGCCCTGGTCCCAGTATTTTCTGCATAACTGTTTGATTGTTTCCCTTAGGATTTGTTAAAAGCTGGTTGGTTTGAAAGTACTTATCAGATCTTAGGCCATTCTTGTTATCTTTGTGTTTCCCCTGTTTTAAAAGTTTTCTATTGAAATTTTATCAAAATTAGGCTAGTTTAGAAGTACTTACCTGATCTTAGATTGCTTTTATGTCTTTCTTAAGTGTTTGTCAAAAGCTGGTTAGTTTAAAAGTACTTACCAGATCTTAGGCTGCTCTTTGTTCTGCATCTGTTAAATTCCCTTTCTTGTTGTATCATTTCATTCCATAAATCAAACCTTAAAGAGATCCTTAGACATATATGACTTGCCCCATGGACCACTCTTGCCTCTTGTTGTTCCAATTAAACCCTATTATGACTCCATAGACCAATGGACTAAAAACCAGCGTTATATCTATCTTTTAGCCAAAACTGTTCTATTTGCTTGAAACTTCTCACCTTTGAAACTTTTGCACTTAGGACTTTTCCCTCAAGTAACATTTCATGCTCAAACATCCAAAACAAAACAAACCCTTGGCCTTCATAACTAGCCTAACATTATTACCCCAAGCTTCAAAGACAAATCCATCTTTGCACTCATCGGAGAGATCCCTCTCCGGATTCAGGAGGGCTAGATCCTAGAATCCCAAAGTGGTTGAAACGATGTTGTTTCTGTAATTGGACTTTTTCCAATCTTGCTAATTACAGAGACCTAACAGAGGGTTGAATGGGTTATATTTAATCCCTAGTTGGCTATCGAGCTATGTTAGAACTTGGCCACTACCAGGAAAATGGTTCCACTCTATTCAGGTGCATTTTTTGTTCCATATTAGAGAAAAATAGCTAAGATCAGATATATATATATATATATATATATATATATATATATATATATATATAGAGAGAGAGAGAGAGAGAGAGAGAGAGAGAGAGAGATGCAACTCCATAGAGAGTGTATACTCCTTTGTATTTGGATCATTTCCACTTCAAAAAAAGAGAAAGTTGACAAGCCTCAACTTCTAATAGGATTTTCTCCTTAAAGTATTTTCGAAATCACATCTTGGTGTTCATTGTAATTTATGTCTATTGTATTTCACTATTCTCTATTTTTCACATATATTTATTGCATACATAATCAATAATTAATAACCCTATAGATATTCAAAGAAAATCAACTCTCATTATATATATTTCATATTTCAGTCTATTTATATCATATTTATTGACTAATTTTCAAGCGAAATATCCATGGAAATTCACACATGAATACGATTTATATATATTGCAAAGGACAAAAATATGGAGAAATTACTATATAAAACTTATCTTTTTTATTCTAAAATATATTAAGTACTTGCGTCTCTTTAAATTTATATGATTTTTCTTAGAGAATGGATTTTAATACAAATAAATTACAAGCATTCATTAAAATAAGCCAACGGTGAAGCATATGAGTTAAGTGACTTTAGTTTTATCAAATGAAATCACTATCATAATGTTATATTTGTTTAACTCCCATGGTATTTCGTCGTTAAAACATTTACTTGGTCGATCACTTTTGTTTTGGAAGCCCTTTGGGTATATGTTGTTGAAGCATTATTTTTTTTTAAGGAAGATGTATACTAGACTCTATAGTCTACCCAAAGTTTTTGGAAATTTTCCATTTCAGTGATTATGATAAAGAATGATTTATGAGTTGAAAACAATCACCTATGAAAGAGGGTATTCTTCTTGATAATTTACTTTTTCCCAATTACACGTCAGAAAATGCAATATGATTTTTAAAATTTTACGTAATTTTCCCAATCAAGTTCTTTTGTTCAAATAAATGTGCTCCAACAACATAAAACCAAAAATTCAGGGGTATAGGTTCCAGTGTTAAAATTAGAATAAAGTGATAGGAATATTCCTTAAATGGAATTTGTATATTGAAACTATTTTTAGGGAGATTCAATGTTTGATTTATGTGCAATTCCCTAAGAATTTGAAGAATATTTGTAGATAGAGTGTTGAAGCTCAAATCTATTGCTTCTAGTTTTCACACAGCACCAGTAGCAATAGAGAAAATTTTACAAATGAATTATGCAATATGAATTTTTTGGTTACAATTGTCTAGTGCCTCTAAATCTTGAAGATTAATTAAATCTTCAAATAATTTTTTGGAAAGGAATTCAACGTCCAATCTCCCTATGGATAAATTTCTTAAGAGACTCATTTTACACAAATATGTGGGTAGAAACCTTGTCCTTTTGTAGTTCCCTATGAAAAGGACACTTAAATGGGTCAACTTCCCACGAAAGATGGTAAACATGTCAAGGAGTTGCTTCCTATAGTTAGGCATTCCAATGCAGTCAATTGTACAATTTGACCTATTTGTTATTTGTTAATAATAGTCCTAAGTAGATGAATCATCGTTGTAGAATATTGTTACGTGGATTGGTTTTTCTAAATCATAGGTTACATGCCTTGATCCTGATACTTGCACACACAAAATATCAAAATATTGAAGTTATGTTAGGGAACAAAAACCATTGGCAGCATAAAAAATTCATTGCAACAATGGAATTCTATGTGCTCTAAGTTTGTTAAAGGTTATGTTGTCACTGCTATAGCACCCTTCAAAATTTCACTAAATTTGAATTTGGAGCCTACTTCATTACCATATCAAGTGTTGCCCTCGTCATGAAGTGTTGTTTTGTGTTATTTCATATGTCTTATGTGTTCTTGAATGTTATCAAGTGTTTTTGCATTGATTGGAGCATATATATATGCATTTCATGGCCATAACACCTTTGTTTATGTAAAACGACACCTTCGGGTCGCATTGACACCCACTTCATTGGTTAGACTTGGAGAATGTGCATAAAGTGGCATTTTGATGTATATTCATTGTTGATTAAGATTGTCTAAGTTTTATTGATGATTTAGTATGTTTCACACATGGTTTTATGTCTAGAACTCATCTTACTCGGCCTTTAACCGATAATCTAGACTTGGACAAATTTCGGTTGCAAAAAGATCTCATTAAGGCTAAGAGCACATGAGCGCACTTTGAAGCCTTTATGGGAGACCGTTATTTGTTTTCAATTTCACCCTGTGCCCTCCTTGATAGCTTGATGCACTCCCAAAGCATGAATCCCCTTCATTTTTCCAAAATGTCCTTAAAAAATCAAGCCTTCCTTTGAGTGCACTCCTTCGACGTGAAGGAATGTGGCCTCCTTGGAAGCACTCATTTGACTTGAAGTAATTTTCCCTCCTTGAGCGCATGAGCACACCCAAAAGGCTTTAAGATCCACCCTTCAACCTTCCACAACACGACATGTTCCATCTTCACCCTTTGAGTGCCTGAGCGCACTTCAAAGGCACGAACCATCATCCTTCATCCTTTGGACTTGTGCCATCCACCCTCTTTGGTCTCTTGAATGCATGAGCACACTTCAAAGGCATGAAGCATCATCCTTAAAACTTTGGACTTGCGCCATGCACCCTCACTAGTTTCCTTTGAGCTCACTCCTTCGACCCGAAGATATATACCCTCTTTGAGAGCACTCCTTCGACCTGAAGAGATGCACCCTCCTTGAGAGAACTCCTTCAATCTAAAGAGATGCTCCTTCTTTGAGAGAACTCCTTCAACCAAAATAGATGCATCTTCCTTGAGGGAAATCCTTCAACCTGAAGAGATTAACCCTCCTTGAAATCACCCCTTCAACCTAAAGGAATGTTCCCTCTTTCTCTCCCTTGAACACACATCGCACTTGGGAATCCCAAAGCCTTCCCCTTCATGCTTCAGACTTACGCCATGCACCATTCCTTGATTATCTCCATCTCTTAAGCAGATGGACACATTATTAAGCTACAAAACCTTTCCCCTTTAGACCTTCAGCCTTTCAAAGTGCACCCATGCACCTAAAATCCTCTTTGACCCTTTTGAGTTCACTAAAAATGCATAAAACATGGTATATTAGGATATTTTTAGATTGATAATTTCTTATCAAGGGTGAATGAATAAACAAGTATTCCAAGGACCTCTTGGGAAGCACAAACGAGGATGATTTGGCAAAGGGGATAAACAAAGCAATCATGAAAATAACCAAGAAGATACTTGAAAATTGATGATCGAAGCACCCCAAAGACTCCATGATTGAAGACCCTTTGGAGGGTGAAAGCACCACGATCAGAAGATAAACAAAGAGAAAATAAAAAGTGGAAGTCATGTCACCACTAGAGAAATTTTATGCCATCAGACACTATCATCCTAGTCATCAATGATAGTGACCTTTCAAGTCTCACCATATGATGATGTGGAGGTTATGATGTAGTATTGTTATCATTGTATAAGATAAATAAGTGGAAGTATAAGAGTCATATGTGGAACATGAAGAGTCACATAGTCAGACATGTACAAAGATTGTATGGAAGTCCAAAAGTCATTTAGAAGTTAAAGAATTTTTTAGAAGTCCAAAGGACACATTAGAAGTCAAAGATTCATTGGGTATTCCAAAAGTAATGAGGATATGACAGGTCATTCCTCTTGTTATGAAAAAACCTTATAACTCAAGCAAAGGGCTTTTGGAGGCTTAATCTTTGGAGAGCTAGTCTTGGCTTCTCTACTTTCCATAGGAGAGAAAACTATTCTTTGGAGAAGAAAGAAGTGACTTAATCTTCCACTATTGGATCTAGTGTTCACCATTGTAATTGATGTACTTGGATCTTTCACCTTATAACTAAAGATCTATGAGCCAATACCTTTGAATGAATGTATCATAAATGTTATAGTACTATTCTTGGGATGCTTACAGTATAAATTTTTTTCATATGTACTGGAGAAATTGAACTATTTTTGTGGCTCATGTACTTATCTTGTTGAAAGTGTGTTGTATTCGCCTTAATATTTTTATGTGAACTATTCACTAATGAAAATTTTCATGCTCTTGTCAACCTCTTCTAGGATAGTACTATTACTTTCCTCTTAGAGACTAACTTTTTGTCTCCCTTCATGAAGGTTTCCTTTTTTATATCCTAGAATTCGTGCTTCACAATGTCATCTTACTCACTTATTCAAGGCTTATGTGTATAATCTCTTATGTTATTTGTTGAAGCCAAGACAAACCTTTGTGTTATGGTGGTCAAGCTGATACTCTGGACGAGGATCCTAATCCAAATGGTGTGAGGTTTAATTTGGAATTCACAATGGGGATACCTCCTATATGTTAATGGTATGCAACCTTGTCAACATTCTGGCACTAGAAGGAGGGCCAAATGAAAAGTTGTTCTTCTTGATTCTTTGTTAAATCTCTTATATTTAATGGATAATCGTCAAATCATACTTTGTGGGTGTTTCTCTAATTCATTCGATGGTCAAATATTAATCCCCAATGAGCCTCTTTATGACTTGTTGTAATTGAAATATGATGGCGAGGATGGAACATCCATAGTCGAGCACATTTCTGGTTTTCTTGAATTTTTTGAATATTATGAAATCAATGATAAAAATATTACTCGTGTGCTTTTACTCCTCACTCTTGAAGATCTTGTCAATTGATGGTGTCATACCTTACCATTTTCTTCCATCCACTCTTTGATAAATTCCTCAAGGAGCTTCATCAAGATTTTGATAGGTATGATTATCGTGATGTTTTGAAAAGGATTGATCGACTAAGAATGAATCCTAATGAATCATTTGAGGATTTTTCTAATCAATTCCCTCACTTATGTTATGATTTTCCTAGGGAAAATTGGGATTGGGATTTCCTTAAAGAAAAGTTTGAAAGTTTGGTTCGAATCTATTTACGCGAATCTAAACCCCTTGATGTTTATGTTCCCCCAAATTTTGTAAATTGTGAGACACCTCTAATTCAAGAGGAGGAACCTACTGGTCCTTTTGTTCCTTGTCCTCCTCCTTTTACAATACCAATTTGAATTCCTCCTTGTGATAATGTTGAAGTTGGTAAATCTAGAGATCAAATGTCGAGTCCATCTTCTCCTCAATCTTTTTTTTTTTTCATGATTCAGATACAATGGAGGAAGCCTTGGAATGGTTTATGAAGCCTCATGCAAAGGCTAATCCTCCTATTCCTCAAAACGATATTAACACTCATAACTCTAGTATTGAATCTAATTTGGATTATTGTCATCCACTATCATATTTTTCTAATAATCCATTATCCCTTGATCTACTTGCAAGGAAACTTTTAGGGGCTAATATTCACAAGTGGGCTAATTTTCCATGCTTTTTCCAAAAAATAGATTTGTTAATTTCTATTTTTTTTTTAAATTATTTGCCCAAATTTTATAGTATAAAATTATTTTACATTAAAAATTGCCAAAATTTTATATAGAGACCATATAAAATTACTAGACATTTGAATAATTTTACAAAAAAAATTCCAAACATTTTACAAATTACATATTATGTACTAGTGAGATTTGCCAAGGTTTCTAAACTTTAAAATACATTTCCATCATTCAAATTTTCCCTATCTACTTGATTAGTCTCCTTCTGCAGGTTCTCTATTTGCCAATCTAAAAAGTGATCAGGTGTAAGGTAGTCATTCTTCATAGGCAGCGGAGGAGGAAGGTGGGGATTTGTTCAATCATTATTCTCTTTTTCAAAATCCTCCATGTGAAGATAATGTTCTCCCTTCCTTTGCTAATTTTGAATCTAAGAATCTCAATGATGAACCAAATGGAAATGATTTTCCCAATAAAATGAAGGCTTGGATAACCTTCATTATCTTGATTTTGAGTCCATTATTGTATTTGAGGATGGTTGTCCAAGTGCACCATCTGATCTTTCCGTTTCTCAAGATAATTTTTTTCGAATATTTAGACCTCAAATATTATTCATTCTAAGAAGTTGTTCTCTTGGAATCTTCCTCTCCATCTCACTATCCCTTGCATTCTATTGTTTGTAATGCATCAACTTGAAAAGAAGATACTCAATGATCTTCAAGTTCATCATCTAATGGGTTTGATTTTGAATTGACACAAGATAGTGACATCATCCATCAGGAAGAAGAAGGTAAGAAACTTATCAAGTATCCTTTCCATAGGCTTATCATTTCCAATTTTTCATGAAGAAAATTCTTCTATCCAGGTTACTCATGAGATTTGTCTGATTTATCCATATTTATTTGTGCAATTAAAATAATATTTTGACTTGGGTGTTTTTTTTGTTGAAAATGTAAATTCTGAAAAAATCGGTGATGTAGATGGCTCCCATTTGGATAATAGTTATCTTGTTGAAATTATTGATGGTAGTCGACCACACACCATGCATGATCTAATCCAATATTTTATATGACATTCTACAATATTGGAAGGTTCTAGGACTTATTAGGAAGTCAAGGAACTTCAACTTTTGTTGACTCTGTGATAAGAATTGGATCAAGGGAAAAAATTAGCTCAAAAATGAAAGTACTCAGAATTGCACCAAACTAGAACGACTTCGACTGGCCCATCGTAAGGAATCCAATGCAAATAATTTCGTTGAAAACCAAATTCATATGAGGAAGTTATGGTCTACTGATCACCGTTCAGAACAAGCAAATTTAAAAAAAAAATATTGCAGAATAGGTATAGCTGATGACATGGCAGTCCAGTCAGCATGCAAAGAATATTCTTCAGTTTTTGTCCAACGATACTGTGAAAAGTGTCACTATGGGATTCGTCTGTTTGATTTCTGAAGGTAAAAATTGCCCAATGCCCTCCAAAATTGAATGTGGATTCATGTGTTGGAAATTATATTTTTTAATGTATTAAATTTGGCTAATATATTATAGATATAATATTAATATTTTATATGGTTTTTTAAAATCATATATTATATTATGTTATTATATATTAATATCTATTAATTAGCTTTAAAATTTAAATTAATATTAAATTCTACACATTATATATTAAATATATTAAATTCCACATTATAAACCAAACAAAAGCACATTTCAAATAGATTTGGAGGCATACATTTTATTATGGTGGAGGCATATGTATTAAAACCATGGGTTAAACATATTGTAAATACTGATAATGTAATGATACTTTGGAGGCATATTTAATATGGCACATTTAAATACATTTCCAAGTACGTAGTATTATAAGGTTGGGTTAATGTTAAAAACAATGGCGTATAATATGCAAAGTGTTTTATGTGTGGGAAAAAATACGTGTAGAGGGGCGAGGTTGGGGTTCGAACCCATGACTTCCCCCATAACACTCGGCCCGTCTACCAACCAACCATGACCTTTGAACTTGAAATGGAAGGCAGAGAAACTGTAATTAAAGGCGATGTGGATCTAAGGGCGGTGGAACGGAGAGGGGTCAACTCTCCTTCTCATGGAACCTTACCATATGACCTTGTGTAAGCACCTAGTTAAGTGTGGATTAGTGTGCAGTTAATGCACCAGTTAAGCACAATTATCATTAATTAATCTGCAGTTAAGTTGGCAGATTTTTCGCAGATTCCCCAATTTTGGTGGACTTGCCAATTTTGGCGGAGCTAACTGGCAGTTTTCTAGATTTAGAGGCAGAATCTAGGGAAAACTTTAATGAGGCCTATCTTGGTCAATTGTCAACCAATTTTTTCTCAAGGATAGTCATTCTTAGCACATTGAAATTCTCTAAATCCATGGGAACAACTTGCATAGGCAGAGGAGCTCATCTACAGGTGTTTTTGGTCACTTGAATAATTTTGAAGCCTAGGGCCACCAAGAGGGAAGGCCATGCCCATATCACCTAAAGGCCAATTTAAGTGAATGAATAGTCAATTTTTGATGTATTTGATGTGGTGAACAAAGTGGTATAGTTTATAGAAGCGTTGGAGCACATTTAAAGGTGATTTTGTCACTTTGGAGATTAAACAGGCCCATGGCCATCGAGGTTGGAGGTTAAGGCTAGAGGAGTTGTGAACTAAATTCAAAGATTGAATAGTCATTTTAGGGGTCTTTGAGTGTTATGAAGCCAATCGTGCAGTCATAAAATCCATTGGAGCAATATAGGATCTTGTAATAAGACATTTTACTCATAATCCCAAGAGGCCCTACCTATTTAAAGCAGGTCCATGTAGATGTAGCCAAGGAGGGGTGAACTCCATCATCATCCATTGTGTTATGTGATTTCTGTGATTTATGTTTCTGCATTTAATTTGATGTATATGAGTTTTAAATTGATAATTAACTCATAATTTGATCTTTAAAAACACTTGAAACTACACACATAAATCCCCTTCACAAGTGGTTAACATGAGACGATATTTCAACACATTTTTAATACTGATGAGGGAGATTTCATAGAAATAACAAGTTTTCCCATATTCAGATCAAGTTGGTATCAGAGAAAAATGTTAGATCATTTTAGCCAAGGTTAGCTAATTCTTCTATAGCTACTGATTTTGAATTTGTGCAAGGAGAACTTAATAGTTTCCTGAGTTTATGTGTGAAGGAGAAGGTCAAGATTGAGATCTGAAATGTCAAATCACAACAACGAAGCTTTGTATGCATTACATGTGTGATGGAAACTTGATTCAGTAATGTTTCTAATCAATATTCATTAACAAAAATCTTTGATAAAGAGATGTTGTAAAAGCTCCATATCATGATTGATATGGTGCAAGAGAAGTATGCAAATAAGAATATTAAACTTCAAGAGTATTTGATTGCCAAGAAGGAGGAGAAGCAATAGCTTCTTGAAAAGATGCATGAGATGGAGATTCAGCTCCATATTGAAAATGAGAACTTAGCAAGGATGCATGAGATGGAGACTTTACTCCATCATGCCAACGAAGCCTTAGCGAAGCATGTACATGAAAAAGAGGTATGCAATTCAAGTTTATCTTCAATTTCCTCTTAAAATGAATGTGTAGGTTTTTTTGAAAGACACACTAGAGAAATAGGGTCCAAATTATTGATGAAGATGAGCTACGAAGGTAAAGGATTGGGAAAAAATGCACAAGGCATAGTTGAGCCAATTGTTGTTGAGGAAATGCCTAAGTATTTGTGTCTTGGTTATGGACAACATGATGGAGAAAACTCTAAATCCAAGGAGGCACATGAAGGTGTTCCAAGAAGGACTTTCATTTCATGTTCATTACCTCAATCTTGTGATGATTGTGTTCATGAGTAATGCAAAATTTTTACACCCACTTTGCAATAAGGTGCTCATACGCATGCAATTAATGAGAATGGTGAACAAGAGGATGTTGAAAGCTATAAAGTAGTTGAATTCATTGTTGGAATTTCGAAGAGAGCCACTACCTAATCAAATTCACCTCCTCAAGAAGGTGATAAAGGTGAATGTTCAAGGTATAAATATGCTTTTAATCAAGTTTCTTTTGATTATGGTAAATATGGCAAATTCAGACATAAGATTTAGAGAAAAGTTGCATGCTAGTTTTGTGGTTTCGATAACCATAATGTTTCAAGCTCTTGGAAGAAGATAGCCATGCACTGGTAAGTTTTAAAGCAAAGGAGGAAAAAATCCAAAGGTCGATTGGATAATGGAAACCATGTTGAAAAGAAGATGCAATTATTTTGCACTCATTTCCATAAGCAAGGCCATCTTGTAGACAAATGTTGGACTTTGTATCCAGCAAGTCATCCACGACATTTGAAGAAGATGGAGAAAGAGAATGGAAAGAATGGAAAACAAGATTCCATAATTTATGTGGGTCAAGATGATTCGCATGATGATGATGTGCAGCTAAAAGAAGCGCCATTGAAATGGTTTGGTAAGAGATGGTTAGATTTCTTATCCAATTAAGGCTTTGCATGTATTTTGATGATTGATGCATTTCTTTTCCAATGGAATGCACGTTGCATGTTTACGCCAAGAAGGTGATTGAAAGTGGAGTATGTGACTCAATTTATTGCAACAAAATTTGTTCATTTCAGCTTTAAGTACATGTAACAATGTAAACTTTGAAACGGAAACGAAAACGAGTACCCACTTTTTTTAGGTAGCAAAAAATGGTCCGATTTTGAAAAGTGATGATTCAGAATACTCTTAATTTTTTTTAGCATGTTTTTTACACATTAATTTTTCTTACGTACCAAGTATAGACATTATTTTTAAAATGTTAGTGTTTTTATGTTGATTTTGAAAAATGTTGATGCCAACATCATCCACTGTTTTAGAAGACAAATTTTTGACTTAAATTTTTCTAATATATTAAAGACTAATAATTATTTTCTAAATTTAAAATTTTTTGAGGTATTTGACTTCTTCCTCTTCACTTACACATTTTTTTCAAGTGTTTTTCAGGTATTTTTGTTTGTTTGTTTTTCTTAAATTTTTTTTTTGTAGTGAGATATTTGTTTTTGTAGTGTAAAAGAAACTAAAAAAGGTCAAAATTTTAAAGTGTCAATCTTCTATCTAATTATATATTGTTAAATAATATTTCATTTCACAAAAAATAATTGCCACTAAAAAAGCAAGAATTTTTAACAATTTACATAAAAAAACACATTTTGAATATAGAAATAACTGAAAAATACACATTTTGCATCTTTTTTTCTAAAACTAACATGTCAAATAAACCATTTTTATTGGAAAAAATTAACAAAAAAAGTATCAAAATTAACAATTTTTGTGAATTTTATGTGAAAAGTTAATAATAATTACAGTTTTCTCAAAAATTACATTATTCACATAAAAATGAAGTGAAAATCACATTATACAAATATTAAACATATAATAATAACAATTGAATATTTATTTCTTCTCATAAAATGTCAGAGTCAAAACATTACAAGTATAACTTATGAATAGTTACAAAAAATGAGCTTCATTTGGAAGCTTAACTTAATCAATAATCAATAATATCATGTAAGTCAAACTCTTCATCTTCAAGAGTTTCATTATTGTCCTCTTCCACAATATTTTCATCATTGGCTTTAGTTTCATCATTTTCCTCTTCTGAGGGATCTTTGATATTTGCGAACGTCCCAAAGTATGCCTTTCCAATTATTCCATCTAATGGTGGTTGAGGTTCTTTTTCTTTTTTTTCCACATGAGATTCATTAAAATCCCCTTTTCTCAAACCAACTTCTTGCATTGCATCTGGAAGAAATTGAAGAGCATTGATTCTTTGCTGAATAAATTTGCATTGTACTGGGTCTTTTTCAATGGAAATGTAATTTCTTCCTTTCTGTAAGAAACATGCTAGTGTTGTACCTAATAATCAAGTAAAAAAGAAAAAAAATTAGTCAATTAGTATACACAAAAAAAAATTAAAAAATAAAATAGTGAAATTTATTCTTATATAATAAAACTTACCTGAGCCTGAAAATAAATCCAAAATCCAATCTCCTTCATTTGAAAATAATGTAAAATATAGTTAATCAATGACTGTGGTTTTTGATATATGTTAACTATCTCTCCTTTTGCTTCTTTATCTTCATACGTTAGTTTTTTTACAACAGCATCATGAAGCAGTATTTGGCTATGATTTTTTCCATCTACTTGATTGAAAAGAATAGGCTTGTAGCTATCATCCTTTGTCCAACTTTCAACATGAATGAAATCACAGTCACTTATAATTGGTTGATTTCCGCCACAAATAAGATTTTCCTTTTTCCTGTAATATGAAATAGAAAAAGTTCAATTAACTTGTACATAAATGATTTTTTTTTACATTAATCAAACATAAAATTTCAATGTCTTACCATGTAAGTTTCATCCTTGACTTTTCTTTTCCCTTGAAGCTTGATACTAACAACCCTAATTGTGGGTCTGAATGAAATGTCACAAATATCCAAAATGGTGATGTTGTGACTTCTATAAATCCCACAAAAACTTTACTAAATGCTTGATAAGTATAAGGGTCACTATCATATTCAATGTTTGGGATATTGAAACCATGAGGAATATATGCAATAACTACGGAATAATCCCTTTTAGGTATGAGTTTTGCTATGTCTTCACAATCACCTGATATTATTTGATATTGGATAGTGTGGAGCCCATTCTGAATGAAATTATTAAGACTGGGATCAAGTTCAACATCACTAAGACGTTCTTTTTTTATCCTTTCCATTTTTAATTTTTCAATAAAGGTTCTGAAATTGTCTGGTGCTCCATTTGTATCCTTCTTCATCTTTAATAAAATAAACAAAAGCAATGTGTAAGTTATAAAATAAAAATAATATACATATGAATAGAAATGAATGTATGAATGAACATATCTTTTTAAATGCAACAGTAATGTAGAACTTGAATCTGGGTAGTTGCGTACAACATCATCCCAACTATCTTCATTCAACAACTTAACAATTTGTTCTTGTATTCTCATATAAACCTTGTGACTGAATAAATGAAGTAAACAATGTTAATATAGAGTTATGTATTTAAAATAATACCGTCAACAATAAATTATACTTAACGGAAAGTTATAATCCAAAAATAAGTAAAAATAACAAACTTACTTTAGAAATTCCTCAGACATTTCCTTCATTGATAATTCTCCTGACTTTACACGAGATAATATTGTTTTGACAAGCTTTTCATCCTTCATGCCTTGCATTGATCTCCAAGGTGTGATAGTCATATCTTCTTGAAGGAGATTCATTTTAGGACTCGATTTACTGTTGGTACATATCAATGGTTTAGAATTTTTGACCTTCTAACTTTTGATGCCAACGTTCTCCCACAAATAAAAAATCTGATCAATCAATTCCCATAGCTCTCCAGTTCTAAATGTTATCCACACCTCTGAGTATTTCATAATTTACTTTTCCACCTTTCGAATTTATTTTTTCTTTGATTTGATAACCAATTTCCATACAACATTCCTTCTGGAATGCATGATCAACCTTTGTCTTATCACCACCACATTTTTCTTCAAATTCACTATGAATAAATCTGACCCTTTGGATGAAAGTCACTGACATCCTATACTCATTATTTTAATTATGATCCCATGTCAATAAATTTGCTTTTGTATTTTTTAAAGCAGCATAAATGATACATTTCATTGTTTCAAAATGCGGGTTATTGGGATATTTCTCCATTAATTTCCTTTGAGTTTCTACAGAATGGTTTCCTTCAACTACATAATATTTGTATTCAAAACATTTTGACTTGTCAAATGATTCTTTGTTAGGAACCTGAATTGGATCAACAAGAAGAACATAATCAACCAGATGTGCAAAAGGGTTGTACCTCATCAATGCTTTCAAATTGTGAACATGCAAGTGGTGTGGCTTTCCAATTTGATAATTGAAATGTCCTTCATCTTGCTTGTAGACTTGAATGACATTAAGTTTAAATGAGTGACCATCATCAATTAAATTAGTCTTTGCCAAATGATGTTGAATAACATTTTTTTTTGTTTTGATAACGCCATCCTCTAAACCAGCTCCTCGTGTAATCATTTCCCTGCTTGCTTTTGAGTTTTCACTAGGCCCTTCACTGTTGTCCATGATTTTTTCAGAATGATAATTTTTTTTTTCTTCCTCCCATTGGTTATGATATTTTCTTGAACCAAAAAAATATCCTCATCATCAACTATAAGGGAGACATTCTTGGGAAAATTTTCTTGTTTTTTTTATGGCTCTTCTCCTTTCTAACATCAGTTATAATTTGATCCTCAGATATGACAACACATTCTTCATGTTCAACTTCAACTTCAACTTCAACTTCAACTTCCTCATTTTGAAAAGTAACATGTCTACCTTTACTATATTGATCCCTTTGATACAATCTTGTAGCATCATGAAGTATTTTTTTTTTATTCATTCCCATATCTTATGCTTCATGTTCATCGAAAATGGAGACAAAATTTATAATATCTCACTCTATATAATAGATTCCCCCCAACATAATTGAAATTCCCTCAGAAAAATCCGGTAAAACAAAATATAATATATAAATATTAACTAATTTATTAAAAATACAATGATATAATTTGAATAACACAAAACGGATAAGTGTAAATAAAAATACTTACAATCTTATGTGCAATATTTTGTATGATTTGTTTCCACTTTGAAGAATATTCCCCCGTGTTATACATCGACAATGTAAAATGATATCTATGTTTATCATGTGACTTGGGGGGTTTTGATAGTATATAAACACTTTTAGTATTTGGAAGAATTTATAGGTCTAATAATTTTCCCACCAGGTCATAACTTTCAGCATCAAAATTCTTACTAGCATATAGATATAGTTACAGAGATTCATCTTCTATAGCTTTCAGAAACCATGCATATGTTGAACGATTCACTTTTGTTGATTTATTTCAGTATGAAAACAACTTCTTTTCTTTTGTGGATGCATCTCCCACATTTTCAGTAATTAACTGAGGTGCAGTTCCTCTAGCAATGATTTTTGAAGGCCCACCTATAGCTCTAGATGATTCAAATGTTGATTTTGGTCCAGAAAGATTGATAGAAACCTTCCTTGATGCCATTTTCCTCCAAAAATATATAGTTACATATAAATTAATAAATCACAAAAAATAAATATCTTAGATAAAAAATAGAAAACTTCTTTAAAAAAAATTGATATTTTTATACATTTTTCCCGACAGAAACTGTAATTTTTTTTTTTTTTTTACATGTCACCTCCCCAACCCCCCTAAAAAAAAAATTATAATTTGGGGGTCGAATCTCAGAATCGCCCCCCCCTAAATTTAAAACAAGTTCCTTTAAAAACAAGTAATTTTTTTTTCTCCCCAACACCACTAAAAAAAGAATTATTTTTTTTATATGCCCAAGCGACTGATTCTGAGAATCGACCCTTTGGGCATTAAAACAAAAAATTATATGGCAATGGGCCGATTTTCAGAATAGGCCCCTTGGGCATATCATTTTATTTTATTTTATTTTATTTTTATATGGCCAAAGTGCCGATTTTGAGAATCGGCCCCTTGGCCATATAAAAATAAATTAATTTTTTTATATGTGCAAGGGGACGATTCTCAGAATCAACCTCCATTCCTTCAATGCCCATGGGCTCTGGTAGACGTCACCCCGTGGGTGCGTCTGCTCACAACACGACGCTGTGGGCATGAACTACAGGTGGTCGTGCCCACGGGGCCACCATTGGGCGCCCTCGGGCTCGGGCAGACGCCGCCCCCATCGGTGCGTATGCCATCATCACACACCCATGACGCGGTTCTGTGGGTAGGTGCACCCATGAGGCAATGTATGCCTAAGCTCAAGGGTGCCCGAGGTAGGGAGGTTGATTATGAGAATTAGCCCCGATTCTCATAATAGGTCTGTTGCACTGTGCTACGGGTGGAAGCACCCATGGGGCGACATATGCCTGAGCCACAAGGCACTTAAGGGGTGGTGCTCGGGCTTGGGCAGCCCTTAGGCTCGGGAGGATGTCACCCCGTGGGCGCATCTGCTTGTAGCACACAGTGCCCTAGGGGCAGACCTCAGGCTCCGGCGGACGTCGCCTTGTGGGCACATCCACCCATAGCATGACACCCACGGTACTATGCTGCGGGCTGACACGCCCACGGGGTGGCATCCACCAGAGCCCAAGGATGCCCAAGGGTGGTCCTCGGACTTGGATGGATGCACCCACAGGTGGGTGTACCCACTGGGGCTAGAACGACCATGTGCTTCCCTAGGCGGGGCCACCCACAATGTGCATGTAATTTTTATTTTTATTTTAGATATAAAAAAAATCTTTCATTTTCTACCTAAAATAATTAATGGCACAAGCTAGAATATTTTTAACGGTTTAAAATAACTTGACTTTAATTAATTTTAATAGTTTTCTAATTTTCAGAATAAGAGAAACAAAACTAACCTTTCAAAAGCGTGAATCTCCCGTTGATAATGTCGTTGCTCTAGAAAATCATTCCAAGCTTTTAAACAAACCTCGAGAAATCTTGACGTGATGTGTGGAATAGTGAAAATGAAATTTCTTATAAAGAAGAAATAACGGATTGGTTTTCGGCGGGGTGACTGTGGGATAAAAAACATTGATGAATATTAAAAAAATAAAACTTATAATGTAGTAAAAGTTATATAATTTGATTAAAATTATTGTAGTTTGAAAACAATTATTAAGAGAAAAATGTCTAGGGTATTTAATTCGAAATTAAGGTCCATATTATGAGAATATTTTAATAACTAATTTTCAAATAAATCGTTTAAATAAAATTTGGAGGGACATACTTCAAGCAAAACATTTCACCGAAAAATTTTGGAGGGAATTTTTAGAGGGAATTTTTCATTGTTTCAGCTATATATTGTCATTGGGAGAGATATCATTTACATCATTCAACATTTATCATTTGAGTGTTATGGATTCCTCTGATAGTGAAGTTTTATTTTATGAAGCATCAACATCTTCGTCACGTAACAACTCTATTCATATTGATGAATATAACAAGAGAAGTAGTGACAAAATGAAAGATGAATATTTTCAAATGAATAGAGAGTCTAAATGTTGACTTATTCCTAATCCTATGGACTATGAGAGCAACATGTTGAAGTTTGCAATGAAAAACAGTGAAATTGGCATCCAGAAACAACATCCATGATTCTAGTGAAAATTAAGCACCTACACTAGAGTGGGGCCCACACAGGATATTTTTAGGTGAATGTCTATTTTTAGGTGAGTTTCTATTTTTATTATCCCTTAATTTAGATGGACATTAAACTATAATCTATTCTCAATGAGAACTTGAAAACAGTTAACTTAAGTGGAAAATCATTTAGCTAAGTGAATTTCAAGTTAAGAGGTTGGTTGGTGGTGTTAATTCCTAAATCCACCTTAGGCTGAAGGAAGGCAGAGTTCAGGGTAACATCAAACCACGCTCAGTCTGGTAGCTAGCCCTACCAGAATAGGAGAGGGCTCTCTCCAGGTCAATCTCAGGAAAAAGGTATCAATAGTGCTTGAGATGACTGAAATAAAAACTAATTTTAGGCTAGGTATATAGATGAAATATTTGATTTGATTTTTGGGGGTTTTTGTTGGAGAAAAGGGAAAGGAAAATTTGGGTGCAGGGATGAGGCCCAGTTTTCGCAGAGTTCTGATTGGGGCAGGGTAAACAATGGTTTTGGTGCTTCGAATTGAATGGATGGATGGTTTAGACCGCTAAGGAGTTGAAGAGGGCAAGAGATCTCAAGGATCCTCTCCAAACAGATGAAAACATATAAAATTAAACAAATTCCAAGGCAGAGCAAAGCAAGCTACTAAATTCCACCTTTAAACACTGATTTGTTTAATCTAAGAAGAACAGAGAAGGGAAATGATACACATAAACATCAGTGAGCTTAAAATCACATGGAGAAAAACACCATCAAAACACAGAGCCACAAGGATCCCAAAAAGTGCTGCAAACCCTGGTCTTTCCTTTGCCAAAAATGCAGAAATGGATGTACAATGAAGTGCCAAACAATTCCCAAGAGTCCAACCCTGAAAATGACTCAGAAAATACATGATATAGGCAAGCCTAACCCATTCCAATGCCTCTAGGGGTCGATCTCATCATTCTAGGAGCTGTTTCAACCAATTCTAAACTAGCAACTGAAATCTAGGCAGTCAAACAACTTGCCTCTATATGGTAGGAAACTGATTCATTCATTTAATTTTCACTTTTTGGTGAATGAATCCTCTAGAACAAGTAAAAATGTGCCAAATTTACATCATGGTCATGAAATTACATCAAGGTAGATCAATAGTTACATGAAAAAGTGAAACTAGTCAAAACTGGGCGAAATTCTGAGCTGAAGAGTGAAAAATAGGCCAAATTCCTCTATGCGTCGCGCCCAAAAACTCTATGCGTAGCACAACTTTGGAGCTGATTTTGAGGCCCTTCCCGAAGTCCAAATTGAGCTCATGATAGCTCGTTGGAAATCCCTGCCTGTCTACTTTACAACCCAAGTGGAATTTCTAGATTTGGATGTCATTTTCCCCTCCAAAACTTCAATCTCCCAAGATTGGTTCTTGCGTGTGCAAAAAGTGGCAGAAAGGCCATTTTCAAGGTGTTTTTGACCCTTTAGGCAACCCAGAACTTGATAAAATCCTTAGGCCATTCCTGAGAATGCATAAATTTTCATAAAAAATCCAAAAATGTAAATTTTTCCTCCAGAAGATCTCTCAAACGTAAGCGCGCGCAAGGTGGCGCTACGCGTCGGGCGGAAAAATCTGTTTTGTTACCAAAAAATTCAAAAATGACAAAATTTTATCCAAATTTGCTGAAATTTGGAGTGAAGGTCCCTCATCAAATGCCATGCTTAGCCAAAGAAGCTTCGGCCAAGATTCAGAGTCTATCCTCCCTTTTACGATGTTTCATTGCCCTCCTTAGCCTTGCTTTCAAGATCTTAATCTTCGCTTTGCAAACATGTGTGCGGGCCCAATAGTGGTTCTTCATGTGCCTGAGCATGTCCTTGTCCCTATTTGCTTTCGCTAATAACTTCTCAAGATGAATGTTGACCCTCGTAAGCCAAGTCTCCCGCTCAATGGGTGTCATGTCACCGTGTCTCTTTCGGGCCAATTCCCGATCTTCACGGATTTGCCGCAACTCCATGACTACTTGCTGATCCTCCAATTGTTTATTCCGCTGCTCCAAGTAGTTTATAATCCATTGAGCTCTCTGCAATTTCACGTTCAATGTGTCGATCTCAGCTTTTTTCTCCTGGATGGTCTCTCTCATCTTTGAGCTGGGAGAGCTCAAATCAACATCGATCAAAACAAAATCAATGTCTTGGCCTCTTGAAGGGCCCTCATCCTGCATAGGCTTCTTGCCTCTATCCTGTACCTGTGATGATGTTGAAGGCGAGACCCCTTCCACTCCAAGTGGAGATAGTACTCCTCGTGCTACTGCAAATAAGGCTCTGGTGCCTCTCTGAAAGGTAAGACACACTGGAACACCGATATGCTCTGTCTCGGGATCCTCAAACTGATGTGAAGACTCACCTACATCATGAAAAATCTCCGGAGGAGGCTGAGGGGCTGTGAAAAGGTCACGGGAAATGAAATCATCCCATGCGATGCCCTGCAATCCAAACTGATGTACCACAATGATCTTGATGAGCGCATAATGATAAATGTCGTTATGTTGCTGCTCGGGAGTCTTCTTCTGTACAAGAGTAGTCATCCGCTCTATGTTTCGACACATGAAATATGGAATGCTCATCATCCTCACTCTCGTGAAATGCATCAACAGCCGGATGTGGTATGCATAGAGGCGCGAGAATCTGCCCTCACAACTGAAGTACCTGATAATGAGTCTCATCAACGGCGCATAGGATTCCTTCAGAAACCTGAATGGGAATACCTTGCTGAGCTACCTCAAATAGCCAGGTCTGATGTATGGCTCATAATACGCTCTGTCCAGTTGTTGTCGCTTGTTCCACTCTTCACCTACATTCGGTATTCCTGTGGCCTGAGAAATGGTTTCTGGTGTCAAGGTGAAATTCACTCCAGCAAGATTCACCTGGCCATCATGCAAATGTAAAACAAATAACTGAACCAACTCCTGATGATGCTGAGTCTGAGCAATAATTTCACAATACTGAAAACATGATTGTTGCTGAAAGCATGATATGGCAAGTGGGCAGGCTTGCAGCTCAGTCAACGATGTGGGCTCTTCTCTAACATGTTTGCCACCTTTTCAGGGTCTTCTCAGTACATTAAGCTCAATGGTTGAGTCACTGTCTTGTTCATATGATGAATCTGTGTTTTTTTCCATGGTTCTACAAAGTATATGTCAACTGTATGTTTGGCTTGTTTGAAAATGATAAACTGGTGTTTTGATTTCAATGCCAATGTCCCAAAGAGAAATGAGGGAATGTTATAAATATAGAACAGTGGGAAAAGTGGAGTGTCAAGTGAAATTAATGCAATAACAGTCACTTGATTATGTTTGGGGACTTTAGGATTTAGGAACTTTTGTAAATGATATGGGGAAAGGGGTAATGATAGGGAATGAATTGATTTAGGGATAGGAAAACAAGGCTTAGGAGTAAGTGACTTGGGATATAAGGGAATAAGGGAGGGACAGTAATGATGGGAGATGACTTTGAGATAGGGAAATGGAAAATGGATTATAATGATAATGTAACACTGATGGGAAAGGAACCACAGGTGGGGAATGGAGTTGGCACCAAAATCAAATTTTAAAACTCAAATTCAAACCCTAAGGGAACAAATTTTAACACGGTGATAGGGTTGATAATTTTGGCATTACAAATTCTCATAACCCACTTCAATCAACACCAAACAAGTTGATGGCAATTTCATAAACTTACTCGGAGCGAGAAGGACCGAGTTGATTTGAATTTTTGGAGGCAATGACAAAAATCTACATTTCGGGCCTATGCGCCGCGCAGTCAGCCCAGTGCGCCGTGCAGGGTGTGTGCGCCGGCTAGTTTAAAATGACACAACGGTGGGTGGTTCTATTCGCTGCGACCTCTGTGTGCACCGCGACCTCCTCCCAACGTGCCGCACAGGCAATTCACCACAGTCTCGGCTTCTAAAACCTCGTTTTCGCTCCTCCACAATCTGACTCAGCTTCTTTGACAAATTTTGCATGCAAATGAATTTTTGAACACCAAAAATATCTTATATGGCTTGGGCTTTGATTTTTGTGTTTATAAAACCCATTTTCTAATGTTTCCATTTCGGCACTTTTCACTTTCTAATGTAAACTCTATTTCGCTTGTTTCCATTTGAATTTTTTGACTTGAATGATGACTCTTTTATCAATTTTTGCAGGGATGGTTGGCATTGAGTTTCGGCAAAGGATGACCAGGGCTGCACCTGAATACTTCATGACTGAAAAACCTTGAAAAATTACATATTTATTATAAACAATAAATTTAACGATTTCTTCTTCAAAACAGAGTTTTGAAGAAGAATCACTCTTAAGCATTATTGATGATGAAAAATTCGAAATAGAAGCTTATTTTGAACCTCCCTCTGTGCCTGCTGGAATTATTGGAAACTTTGGAGACAAAATTTGCGAAACCCTAGACCTAAAAAGACATAAAAACCCTAAAATGACTCTTTGCTGACCAAGAGACCAAACATGACTATGAATGACTTTAAAATAGATTTTATGAACATACCTGAGCCAGCAGGTACAAGGCATGAGGGGTATGACTGAGAAGGCCCTTCCATCAGATAATGGCATGCCCCTAACAGAGTGCAGATGAATGAAATGAATGGGACACCTAAAAATGAAATGCAACAAGAGAAATGATCTCTGACGGAGGGATGAACAGACCGACTCTAACATTGGCTCCAATGGGGATGGTAGCTCCAGCTCCTTGGAGGTGCCAAGAACAACAAATCTTTGGGAGAGCAGACAGTGCCTTCGTCCATTGGGCTATGGAGTCAAAACACTAAAACTGACATTATGCAGACTGAATCTGACTCAGGGCTAAAACTGAAAACCATAATAAAACCAAACTGAGTAACACATAACTAAAACATAACTGACTAATTGGAAAGATGCTCAAAATTGAGCTTATTCATCAAACCTACTCTAATTGTTCTTTTCACCACCTGATCAAGTGAAATGGAACAGCCAATGCAACCATGTAAGCATCTTGGCTGCTATTTGATTTCTTCCCAAATGCTTTCTGATGCGCAGGAAAAGGGAAGAATCGAAAGGCAACTCCCATGGAAACTTGGAATCAAGTTGACTGCTGATAAACTTGCAAAGCATAAATTGACTGGATGACGTCAAGAATATTGCGAAAGGATATCATAAACATAGCTATTGATTTCCATTAACACATTACTGCTCTGGTCCAAGTAATCTTCACAGCTGGATATTAATATTTTCCTCACATCTGTGTTGTCTTTCTTTGGTGATTGTAGCAGGCTGTCAAAAGGATCCTAAAATTCATGTATACCCAAACTATGTTGCTGATTCCAAACAGAACAAAAGTCTCCTTTTTCAATCTCCTCATATGACTGCATACTTTGATATGGGCTTTGTAACAAAAAATCTGTTGAAAAAGACAATGAAGTCGACCTTTGAACAAGATTATTATCAACATTCTTTTCGGGCACATGGTTAGCTAATGGAGAAGAAATTTTACAGCAAACATCATCCAACACACGAGCAATAGGATCATCAAAAACTTGAGAAAACTACTGCGATGTATCCATTGAAACTGTATGACATCCTACTAGCTGTTCACCTTTTCCTTTAGAGATATTACGAAGATTCTACTTTATAAATGAAATGCTTCGAAACAAAAGGGTATAGAATCCTCTTGCATCATTAAATAATGTATTTCGGCTTCCACGCCTTCATCTGTAATTTGACCTTCAATTGCATTTGGTGGCTGCAAATCCGGAGCTAGGGAGAGTTTTGTATCAGAAATGATTTCATCAGTCATTTCAGGAGAGGATTTCTCATTAATAACTTGCTCAAGAATTTCGCCATCTGTCTCATTCTCAACATTAAAGCTGAGAGATTGTTGATTTCCTACAAGCTGCTCACTTGAAGATTTACTATGCAATTTACCCTTCAAAAACTGAAATGATTCAAAACAAAATGGAACGGAGTCATCTTGTATCATTTGATCATACATGCCAGCTTTCAAGTCTTCATCTGCAACTGGACAATCAATGGCTTTCGGGGGCTGCAAATCTAAATATGGTAAATCTTGAACAAGGTTTTTATTGCCCTCAAGATGATCCAAATCAAGACTTCTTGATCATTGATTTCGGATTGCATGAAAGTTGTCTCTGATGAACTGAAACGAATCAAAACAAAAAGGCAAAGATCCTTCACTTACTTCAAAATTTGCTGCACTTTCCTTGCCATTGTCATAGCTGACATACATCGGTTGATCACTGTACTCAAGCTGCTGAAAGTGAAATTCTTCCTCCCACAAACTAGCTACTGATTCATCTGCAAGATTAGCTTTTGTTTGGAGAACATAATCATCATCATACTGATCAAACTGAGGAAAATCATCAGTATAGAACACATCATCAAGCATACATGTCAAATCAACAGATCTCTCTTTCCCAAGATGATCTACAAAACAATCATTATCAGATCTATGACAGCTGGGATAAGAAACAAAATGTTTTGGATCAGCCACTTGTTTGCAGCCATTTTCATTTTTTGCGGTCATTTCAGCACCATATCTTCTATTGCGTTTACCAAAAGGTCAAGCTTTTCCTCTAAAGGTGTCGATTTCTCCGGATCCATGTTTTTCATCTTTTCTTCCTTCAATCTTGCTCTTCGGATCAGCAAATGAGCCTCTACATTTACTGCACTGTTATGTATTTCTGCAAGTGTTGCAACATTCCTTTCTCTCAGCTGAAACTCCATTTCAGGATCAAAAGCGCCCGAGTAATGCAAGAGAGCAGATCTAGGAGGAGGTATAATATCGACAGGTATCGAATAATAGACTCGATTGAATCTAGCAGAAAAATGTTGTACTGTCTCCCCTGACTGTCTTTTCAGCTAGGCATACTCGTCTAAAATAAGGAAAGGGTTCTGTCCGATCACCCACCTGTCAAGGAAAACTTTGACAAAATGCTGGAAACCTGAGATGGTCGCATCAAGCAAGGCTTTGAACCAACTCTTCACTTGGCCTTGCAAAGAAAGAGCAAAAAGCCTAATACTTACATCTTCTTCATCAACTTCAAAAAGGTCTAGAAAAGTCTCAACATTCTACACATGTTGCTCAGCGTTGACATTGTTACATTCACTGTCAAATCTCGGCAAATAAAGGTAATAATTTGCAGGGAAAGCATGGAGAACAGAAGGTAAAACAAGAGGTTTATACCTATATGGGACTATAAAAGGTGTAGGAGTACATACAAGAGCTACAGGATCCGTTTTGTTTTCTTTAGGCTCATCACTCTGAAGAGAGTCATCATAAGACGTGGGAAAAGTAAGGAGACCAGGATCAAAGGGAAACTCAGCATTTACACTTTTTGAATAGGTCGACTGAAGATTTCGATCACCTTTATCATACAACAAGTTCTGAAAAACTTTCAGGACAGCTTCAAGAACAACAAAGAAGTAATTTACAAGAAAGGAGACTAGATCCTGAATACCATTCCACTTTGGATACCTGAACTTTGTGCAAGATCCTTCCATTTTCTCAGAGAAAGAGTTAGTCCTCCAGTGGGGTTTCTACATTGAATTGGAGTCACCAGGTGAATGATTTTAGCCTTCTTGTGCTTGATTGTTGTCCACCATCAACCATCAGATCTGATCCGGATTTTACGCAAGAACGCAACAGAATATAAATATAACCATAAGCACAGAGATGCAGCGGAAATAATGCTTCATTTTATTAATAAAAGAATGACTGCAATAAGCTTACAAACATAATGGAAACGAGCTAGGGTACTGGCAACGCTTATCTCTGAGAAGAGATGTGTCGGCTACCAACCCCTGAACTGTGTTACATTGAGGCTCGCAGGCCTATTACAGACATAATGGAAATAAAATAGCTAGGGTACTGGTAGTGTATCCCTGAGAAGAGATGTGTTGGCTACCAGCCCCTGAATTGTGTTACAATGCAGACATGATGGAGATGTGGCGAGCTAGGGCACTGGTAGCGCTTATCTCTGAGAAGAGATGTATCGGCTCCCAGCCCCCTAAACTGTCTTACAATGAGGCTCGAGGGCCTATTTATTGTTGAGAAACAATGTAGAATCCGAAACGTCCAAAACCCTAACCGTAAGAGATGAAGCGCCAAAACTGTGGGCGCCCGTTTGGGTAAATTGGTGGTTCAACTTCCCGGGGGCGTAACTTTGGCATCCGATCTCCGTTTGATGCGCTCAATAGCTCGTTAGAAAGATCTATCCGAGAAGTACAATTTTTGAACGAGCAACATCGGTCCATGGACCCATGTTGCTCTCCGTTTTCCCAAAAAACGTCGTTTAGGGCCTCAAAACGGCTTCGGAAGTTTAAGACCCGAAAAACTGCTAAAAATAGTAAGTTGTGCCGAAACTTACAAACTGAAATAACTGATGGTGGGGGTTCAAATGGACTTGATGGGTGGCCACCAATATCCACCTGGATTATTAATGCCCCAAAATGGCTCTGGGTGTGCAGGACCCGAAAACCTGCTATAAATAGTAAGCTGTGCTGAAGCTGAAAAACTGAAAGAATTGCTGCTGTGGGTCCAAATGGAATAGGTGGGAGGCCACCGATATCCACCTGGATCATTCCTCCCTCCTTAGGAAGCAATGGTCTCCATTGCGTTAAGTTCCTCCATGGGGGGGAGGGGGGAGGGGGGGAATTTTGCTGAACTTGGTGTTGGATTTGTCCAGGATGTCGCGGACCTGTTGGCAGACGTGCTGGATGTAGATGTGCCACCGGTGGGCAGCCATTGAAGGATCTGAAAAAAAAATTGTCCATCATCGCGTTCCTCTGTTTCTCGAGGGCATCCTCGAGCAAGATTTTGACAGGATCTCCTGCTCCCTCGTCTTTCTTTCCTTCCCCCGTTGGGGATATGAAAAGAAAAATAGAGAAAAAAACGGAGACCGCTCTGATACCAACGATCTAGATTTAGACAATCGAGAACGCAACAGAATACAGATATAACCATAGATACAGAGATGCAGTAGAAATAATGCTTCATTTTATTAATAAAATAATGGCTGCAATAAGCTTACAAACATAATGGAAATAAGCTAGGGCGCTGGTAGCGTATCTCTGAGAAGAGATGTAGCGTACGCAGGCCTCTAATTTGTGTTACATTGAGGCTCGCAGGCCTATTACAGACATAATGGAAATAGATGAGCTAGAATGTGGCCGGTGTATCCCCGAGAAAGTGTGTCGGCTACCGGCCCCGAGCGTGTTACAATGCGGCCTGGTGGAATGTGGCGGTAGAGGAGCGAAAGGTAGCGCTTATCTGCGAGAAGAGATGTATCGGCTCCCGGCCCCTACTTGTCTTACAATGAGGCTCGAGGGGCTTTTTTTATTGTTGAGAAACAATGTAGAATCCGAAACGTCCAAAACCACAAGTAGGAGATGAAGCGCCAAAACTGTGGGCCCCGTTTGGGTAAATTGGTGGTTCAACTTCCCGGGGACGTAACTTTGGCATCCGATCTCCGTTTGACGCGCTCAATAGCTCGTTAGAAAGATCTGTTCGAGGAGTACAATTTTTGAACGAGCAACATCGATCCATGGACCCATGTTGCTCTCCGTTTTCCCAAAAAACGTCGTTTAGGGCCTCAAAATGGCTCCGGAAGTTCAGAACCCGAAAAACTGCTAGAAATAGTAAGTTGTGCCGAAACTTACAAACTGAAATAACTGATGGTGGGGGTTCAAATGGACTCGATGGGTGGCCACCAATATCCACCTGGATTATTAATGCCCCAAAATGGCTCCGGGTGTGCAGGACCCGAAAACTTGCTATAAATAGTAAGCTGTGCTGAAGCTGAAAAACTGAAAGAATTGCTGTTGTGGGTCCAAATGGAATAGGTGGGAGGCCACCGATATCCACCTGGATCAAGATCTGAACTTGATACATGTACTGGGGCAATTCACAAGTTAAATGTTACGATTACAAACTAGACCGAAGATTGACTGAAGCAACGTTCATCTACTTGCGCTGATGCAAAGCAAGAGTGTTTCGAAGGCTACCTGGCTAACTTCAGGCTCTGTTTGTAGCTTATAAATCAAATAATACTAAAAAGAAAACCATTTTCTCCCCAGTATGGTTGCCACTATGTTATTGCCTAAATCCACCTTAGGCTGAAGGAAGGCAGAGTTCAGGGTAACATCAAACCATGCTCAGTCTAGTAGCTAGCCCTACCAGAACAGGAGAGGGCTCTCTCCGGGTCAATCTCAGGAAAAAGGTATCAATAGTGCTTAATATGAATGAAATAAAAACTAATTTTAGGCTAGGTATATAGATGAAATATTTGATTTTATTTTTAGGGGGTTTTGTTGGAGAAAAGGGAAAGGCGAATTTGGGTGCGGGGATGAGGCCCAGTTTTCGTAGATTTCTAATTGGGGCAGGGTAAACAATGGTTTTGGTGCTTCTAATTGAATGGATGGATGGTTTAGACCGCTGAGGAGCTTAAGAGGGCAAGAGATCTCAAGGATCCTCTCCAAACATATGAAAACATATAAAATTAAACAAATTCCAAGGCAGAGCAAAGCAAGCTACTGAATTCCACCTTTA
Source organism: Pinus albicaulis (assembly GCA_034641835.2). Taxonomy (NCBI): domain Eukaryota; kingdom Viridiplantae; phylum Streptophyta; class Pinopsida; order Pinales; family Pinaceae; genus Pinus; species Pinus albicaulis. The sequence goes on along the minus strand of CM076583.1, from coordinate 212,290,729 downwards.
AACACTGATTTGTTTAATCTAAGAAGAAAAGAGAAGGGAAATGATACACATAAACATCAGTGAACTTAAAATCACATGGAGAAAAACACCATCAAAACACAGAGCCACAAGGATCCCAAAAAGTGCTGCAAACCCTGGTCTTTCCTTTGCCAAAAATGCAGAAATGGATGTACAATGAAGTGCCAAACAATTCCCAAGAGTCCAACCCTGAAAATGACTCATAAAATACATGATATAGGCAAGACTAACCCATTCTCATGACTCTAGGGGTCGATATCATCATTCTAGGAGTTGTTTCAACAAATTATAAACTAGGAACTGAAATCTAGGCAATCAAACAACTTGCCTCTATATAGTAGGAAACTGATTCATTCATTTAATTTTCACTTTTTGGTGAATGAATCCTCTAGAACAAGTAAAAATGTGCCAAATTTACATCATGGTCATGAAATTACATCAAGGTAGATCAATAGTTACATGAAAAAGTGAAACTAGTCAAAACTGGGCGAAATTTTGAGTTGAAGAGTGAAAAATAGGCCAAATTCCTCTATGCTCCGCGCCCAAAAACTCTATGCGTAGCACAACTTTGGAGCTAATTTTGAGGCCCTTCCTAAAGTCCAAATTGAGCTCATGATAGCTTTTTGGAAAGCCCTACCTGTCTACTTTCCAACCCAAGTGGAATTTCTGGATTTAGATGTCATTTTCCCCTCCAAAAATTCAATCTCCCAAGACTGGTTCCTGCGTGTACAAAAAGTGGCAGAAAGGCCATTTTCAAGGGGTTTTTGACCTTTTAGGCAACCCAGAACTTGATGAAATCCTTAGGCCATTCCTGAGAATGCATAAATTTTAATAAAAAATCCAAAAATGTAAATTTTTCCTCCAGAAGATCTCTCAAACGTAAGCGCGTGCAAGGTGGCGCTATGCGTCGGGCGGAAAAATCTGTTTTGTGACCAAAAAATTCAAAAATGAAAAATTTTTATCCAAATTTGCTGAAATTTGGAGTGAAGGTCCCTCATCAAGTGCCATGCTCAACCAAAGAAGCTTCGGCCAAGATTCGGAGTCTATCCTCCCTTTTACGATGTTTCAGTGCCCTCCTTAGCCTCACTTTCAGGATCTTAATCTTCGCTTTGCAAACATGTGTGTGGGCCCAATAGTGGTTCTTCATGTGCCTGAGCATGTCCTTGTCCCTATTTGATTTTTCCAATAACTTCTCAAGATGAATGTTGACCCTCGTAAGCCAAGTCTCCCGCTCAATGGGTGTCATGTCATCGTGTCTCTTTCGGGCCAATTCCCGGTCTTCACGGATTTGCCGCAACTCCATGACTACTTGCTGATCCTCCAATTGTTTATTCCGCTGCTCCAAGTAGTTTATAATCCATTGAGCTCTCTGCAATTTCACGTTCAACGTGTCGATCTCAGCTTTTTTCTCCTGGATGGTCTCTCCCATCTTTGAGTTGGGAGAGCTCAAATCAACATCGATCAAAACAAAATCAATTTCTTGGCCTCCTGAAAGGCCCTCATCCTGCATAGGCTTCTTGCCTCTATCCTGTACCTGTGCTGATGTCGAAGGCGAGACCCCTTCCACTCCAAGTGGAGATAGTACTCGTCGTGCTGCTGCATATAAGGCTCTGGTGCCTCTCTGATAGGTAACACACATTGGAACACCGATATGCTCTGTCTCGGGACCCTCAAACTGATGTGAAGACTCGCCTACATCATGAAAAATCTCTGGAGGAGACTGAGGGGCTATGAAAAGGTCATGGTAAATGAAATCATCCCATGCGATGCCATGCAATCCAAGCTGATGTACCACAATGATCTTGATGAGCGCATAATGATAAATGTTGTTATGTTACTGCTTGGGAGTCTTCTTCTGTACAAGAGTAGTCATCCGCTCTATGTTTCAACACATGAAATATGGAATGCTCATCATCCTCACTCTCGTGAAATGCATCAACAGCCGGATGTGGTATGCATAGAGGCGCGAGAATCTGCCCTCACAACTGAAGTACCTGATAATGAGTCTCATCGATGGCGCATAGGATTCCTTCAGAAACCTGAATGAGAATACCCTGTTGAGCTGCCTCAAATAGCCAGGTCTGATGTATGGCTCGTAATACGCTCTGTCGAGTTGCTGTCACTTGTTCCACTATTCACCTACATTTGGTATTCCTGTGGCCTGAGAAATGGTTTCTGGTGTCAAGGTGAAATTCACTCCAGCAAGATTCACCTGGCCATCATGAAAATGTAAAACAAATAACTGAACCAACTCCTGATGATGCTGAGTCTGAGCAATCATCTCACAATACTGAAAACATGACTGTTGCTGAAAGCATGATATGGCAAGTGGGCAGGCTTGCAGCTCAGTTAACAATGTGGGCTCTTCTCTGACATGTTTGCCAACTTTTCGGGGCCTTCTCGGTACATTAAGCTGAGTGGTTGAGTCACTGTCTTGTTCATATTATGAATCTGTGTTTGTTTCCATGGTGCTACAAAGTATATGTCAACTGTATGTTTGGCTTTTTTGAAAATGATAAACTGGTGTTTTGATTTCAATGCCAATGTGCCAAAGAGAAATGAGGGAATGTGATAAAGATAGAACAGTGGGAAAAGTGGAGTGTCAAGTGAAATTAATGCAATAACAATCACTTGATTATGTTTGGGGACTTTGGGATTTAGGAACTTTTGTAAATGATATGGGGAAAGGGGTAATGATAGGGAATGAATTGATTTAGGGATAGGAAAACAGGGCTTAGGAGTAAGTGACTTGGGATATAAGGGAATAAGGGAGGGACAGTAATGATGGGAGATGAATTTGAGATAGGGAAATGGAAAATGGATTATAATGATAATGTAACACTGATGGGAAAGGAACCACAGGTAGGGAATGGAGTTGGAACCAAAATCAAATTTTAGAACTCAAATTCAAACCCTAAGGGAACAAATTTTAACATGGTGATAGGGTTGATAATTTTGGCATTACAAATTCTCATAACCCACTTCAATCAACACCAAACAAGTTAATGGAAATTTCATAAACTTACTCGGAGCGAGAAGGACCGAGTTGATTTGAATTTTTGGAGGCAATGACAAAAATCTGCGTTTCGGGCCTATGCGCCGCGCCAGTTTAAAATGACACAGCGGTGGGTGGCTCTATGCGCCGCGACCTTTGTGTGCACCGTGACCTCCTCCCAACGCGCCGCGCAGGAAATTCACCACAGTCTTGGCTTCTAAAACCCTGTTTTTGCTCCTCCACAATCTGACTCAGCTTCTTTGACATATTTTTCATGCAAATGATTTTTTGTGTTGTAATACCTAGAGATAGCCTAGAGTTGTTATAGACCAGTGCCTAGGACATCTTAGCATAGCAAGGAGCACATAATATAACTTGGGTTGTCAATCTAAAAGCTCTCCTGCTATCTCTTGTAAAACAAGGAAGTTAATTTGAATGGAACCAAACCCTCAGAAAGTTGATACAGAGATAAGAATAATGTAGGAACAGCATGCAAAACCCCAATACAAAATCATCAGACAGTTAAGAGACAATTCACTGTAAAGAGGGCCGATTCAAATAATATGCCATAGAATCCAAATATCATAAGGTGGATGCAGTGAAGAAAATATCAAGAAGATACTAGTTAACATGAGGCTGATACCCATATACACAACAGAACCACATATGGGCTTATCAATCTAAGAATCCATACATGACAATGGAGTTTTAAAAGCACTCTCCTCAAGCAACTAATATAGCAGAAATATGAATGAAATGAACATGGAACAGTATATCATGCCTGAGCCATATTTAAAGTGCTTGACTGATTTAAGTATGGGCATCAGCTAGGATGAATCCTTACCAAACCAGTGAGCCGCTCGCATTCCAGTACATGATACAAGAAGATGAATGAAATGAAATGAGATGTTATATTAACACATAAGAGAAAATTACATACTGAGGGATACCAAAGACCAGAATCCTCGTTACAGATATAACTCCTCCTCACTGAGACCCTACGGGCTCTGAGCCTTCATACAGAAGTTTTACAAGATGTATACAAGAACTTTTCACTGCATAGTTTGCTGATAGAAATCTGGAACCCTTACAATGTCTTATTTCTGGGTTTTTATAGAAGAGATAGAAAACTCTAGAAAATGAGGTGGGTGAGAGCATTTAATTTGCTTAATTTGAATGGAATGGCGGAAAACATTCACGCCCATACTGCTGAATGACTAGGTAATATTATCTATACTTTGTGACCTGGCTTCAGAAATAAATGCACTGGGGAGAAAATCTCTTCCGGAACATGACGGAGGGGTAAATCTTCATGAACATTATGTACTTTCCTGAAGAAAACTCGGCTGCAATAAACCTTGAGGACATTGTTTTCTGTGAAAAGATCTTTCTTGTGATCTGCAGGGTCTTTGATCTGGTACTTTTCCTTCAAAAGGTTTTGTTAAAGCCCCAAAGTCCTTAAATGCACTTCTTTAATCCTTTGCTCCTCACTGATATTCTCTATCTGCGCCTTTAATTCTTCATCTATTCAACCTGTGCATTTAAATGATCCTGGAGGTTTTAATAGATTTAAAACCGGGCTCTTTAATGGATGTCATGTCAGCATATCTTCACGGATCCTTGTTCCATAATTCTGCATTTGATGATTGGTCCTCTAGAGCATACTCGGCTTCTGTAATGGTGGCTGCGAATTCTAATAGTTCTCCATTGCCATAAACCTGCAAAACCCACAAATTTGTTAAAGGAAACCAGACATGGGGAGTGAGGGTCGTGATGGTAGTGTGGACATGGCGAGAAGAAACCATGCAGGGCGACGAAAAGAATGCAGCGGAGGAATGGCAGACGAGCTGACCGGAACTAAAATGTAAAGCATTAACGTATAACGTAGGAATAGAATATATGAACGATGGAGAGAAGAATGCGATGGACACGTGGAGTTTGCGACGTGGAGGTGGACGTACGACGAACTTTGTGGGATGAATGACGTGGGGGAAGACTAGGTAAACAAGGGGGCATGCAGATTAATGAAGGCCGTCGGATCTTGGCGGGAATTGACGGTGGAGATCGTGCCAAAGGGCAATAAGAAGGTGGGCTAGGGAGATGATTTCCTTGTGTTAAACTCCGTGCAACTTCAAAGCGCGATGACCGTCGGATAAGGGCCTCTAGATCTGACGGTTGTCATTAATTCCGCTATGCGTCCTGGGTCGAGCGTTAATGCGTGGGAGAGGGTGGTATTGAAATCGTACACTGGGACACCTGGAAAGCATCGTATGGAATCGCTGGTCGGAGGAGGAATACCGCCTGCCCAACAAAGGTGGTGCGGAAAAATCAGGCCGATTTTGGAACAGTGAAGGCGGGGCGGGGTCCACAAGGGTGGTGAGCCGCGGACCGTTGATCTTACAGTTTGATCTGATGGCTGAAGATTAAACTGCGGGCGCGATGAAGATAAACGAACACCATCCGATCTATTAGGGATCAACGGTTCAGAATGTGCCCGATGTGTATTTGATAAGCGCCCATCGGCTTTGGCTCCTGGTCTCGGAGTTCGGTCATGTGGATGTTATGATGTAGGGAGCTAGAACCGAAGGGGGCTGGGGCCTTATACATTTTCACATATGAATTTTCATCCTTTTAAAATGTGATCTGCGGATAGAAAATGGCCCGATAAGCAGAGAAATGATTTTTAGAACGAAAGGAGGGGGGTTGTATATGGAGAACGGATCTTACAGGCAAAACCCAAGGGGGTTTACACGGTTTAAAGGGGTTGATTGCCAAAAATTCAACAGGGGACTGATATGGTCAACATGTTGAACACCAAAAATATCTTATATGGCTTGGACTTTGATTTTTGTGTTTAGAAAACCCATTTTCTAATGTTTCCATTTCAACACTTTTCACTTTCTAATGTAAACTCTATTTCGCTTGTTTCCATTTGACTTTTTTGACTTGAATGATGACTCTTTTATCAATTTTTGCAGGGATGGTTGGCATTGAGTTTCGGCAAAGGATGACCAGGGCTGCGCCTGAATACTTCATGACTGAAAAACCTTTAAAAATTACATATTTATTATAAACAATAAATTTAAAGATTTCTTCTTCAAAACAGAGTTTTGAAGAAGAATCACTCTTAAGCATTATTGATGATGAAAAATTAGAAATAGAAGCTTATTTTGAACCTCCCTCTGTGCCTGCTGGCATTATTGGACACTTTGGAGACAAAATTTGCCAAACCCTAGACCTAAAAAGACATAAAAATCCTAAAATGACTCTTTGCTGACCAAGAGACCAAACAGGACTATGAATGACTTTAAAATAGATTTTATGAACAGACCTGAGCTAGCAGGTACAAGGCATGAGGGGTATGACTGAGAAGGCTCTTCCGTCAGATAATGGCATGCCCCTAATAGAGTGAAGATGAATGAACTGAATGGGACACCTAAAAATGAAATGCAACAAGAGAAATGATCTCTGACGGAGGGATGAACAGACCGAATCTAACAGGTGGGACATGCAGGTTGACTTGAGTTGTAACTGAGTGATTCTAGTTGTAACAGAGTTGGAAGGGCAGTGGTGCATGAGTTGTGCAAGTTGTAAATTAGTTTAACTCAGTTAAGTGAGTTAAAATCAATTGTGCTAGTTGTAACTATAGATACACTAGTGAGAGATAAAGTGAATTAAATATTAATTAATTCAATGTAATGATGTCACATGCAACTAATGTTTTTACTATTATTAGCTGCATGCATGTTAGATCCAGTGGAGACCCAATTGAGTTCTAGGTGAAAGGGAAGATAACTATCAGTTGTGACATTATCCGCTTGCACACATGCAAGCACACACACATTGGATGAGCCCATGATATTTATGCAGTCAAGGCACCAATTATTGAGGGTTCTTTACCATCAGTGATTGCACAGTGGAGGGAGGCTATCTGGAGAAAGTAAATTGGCTAAGGAACTTGCCAATTTTTGTATGATAGTGTGAGATAATTAGTTGATGTACTGAGGGCTCTTGTGAGAAGAGTTTTGAATGTAATTGTTTCATGATCCATGATATAATATACAATAGAAGATAGTGGGGTTTTTAGTTGTAAGCTTTCCTTGGGAATATCTGGTGTTGTGGTTTTGATCTATTCTTCTTTGCTTCATGTGATTGGAAATTGTGTTGTTTTTAATTCTGCAAAATATTTGTAGAAGCAATTCAATATTTAACTTTAGTACATTGTTAGATTGGGTGAATCGAAGATATACATGAATGTTGTATAATTTATACATGGTATCAGTGCACAGAAAATCAAAGAAGTGAAGCAGGAGCTGAGTTTGTCACTGGATAGAATTCGAACTTGCAGAAATACTTTCTTGGTGCTACAGTTGATTCGGGGTCGAAATGGCTTTCAATGTCCAGAGGTTAGAGTATGCACTCGAGGGTAGCTCAAACTACATTTCTTGGAAGGAAAAGATGGAGGTGGTACTAAAAGACAATGGCTTGACGGAATTCATTGAAAAATATGTTCCTAAGCCAGATGCTGCAAATCTTGATGCATGGCAAAATAAAGTGGCTTGGGAAAGGAGGATCCTGTTGGAGGGAGTACGAGATCACATTGTCTCAAGCCTCCATGGGAAAGCCACACCATATGCTATGTGGAAGGCTTTGACGGATATATTCCAAAGCAACAACGACCATAGGAAATTGGCGCTCAAAGATAAACTCAGGAAGATCAAGATGGAAAAGAACGACACTATTCTGGTATACTTAAAATTTTTTTTTCAATGTCGGCATGAACTTGGGAGTGTAGGAATAAATCTCACTGATGATGATTTTGTGAGTTTGGCTCTCCTAGGAATTCCTAAGAGTTGGCATAGTTATGAAAGGATGGGAAAATTGTCGGATTAGGAACGACTGTGGTCAGATCTGGTGCAGGAGGAGTTCAGGCGGAACACCAGAGATGGATATTCATCAAAGCATGATGATGAAGAGGATTGTGCTTTGACTACCAAGGTGAATAATGGAAAGGGGAAAAAATTTCATTCTAAATCTGAGGTTAGTGAAGATCGCAAGGAGCACAACACGTCGAAAGTGAAGTGTTTTCACTATCACGAGCATGGACATATTGCCACAAATTGTCCACAAAATAAGAAGAATAAGAAGGTTTCTGGAGCTGCAGCTAGTGAGGCCCTTGCCTCACAATTTGAGCTTTACCTCTCATTGATCGCATGCATGATGTTAAGTGCATTGGGATATGGGTGGTACTTGGATAGTGGTTCTTCCTTTCACATGATGGGAGACAAGAAACTTTTCAGTGACTTGGAGGAGAAGGATCTCCAGATGCTTAACGACGGACAATACAGTGCGACCGGGATTGGTACCATTACCTTTCAAAGGGCATTAGGTAAAATATTTCAATTAAAAAATGTAATCCATGTAATAGTTTTGAAAAAAAATTTAGTTTCAGTTGTAATGTTAGAGGATAGAGGCTATGATGTTGTTTTTAGTGAAGGAAAAGTTTTCCTGTGACACAAATAAATAGGGCAAGCCAAGAATATTGGGATTCGAGTTAAGAATCTCTATAGACTTGATGTAGATGCGATTTCTACAGAGCTTCCTACCATTGGGAAGTGTGAGAAAGTCATGCAATTGACCCTTGAGAGGGAGTTGGATTTGCATGCAGGTGAGAATGAACCTCAAGATGTGGAGTAGCCACATGTGGAGGATCATGGACTAGGAGAAACCACTCATGTAGAGAAATTGCGAGCCAGATGGGTAGAGGGAGTGCATGCAGCTATACCACCAGGTGAGAGGTGGGGCGACATGCATGAATAATGCCAAGAAGAATTTTTGGGATGTATTCATTAAGATGGTGTGGGTCTCATGAATCGAACCTGGCTACGAGGAGCCCACAGAGTAGCAGTAGCAGGATCTATTGAATTGATGCAGTCAGATGTCTTGAGGAGATGAAATCAAAGTGAAAGTGTCTGATACTTGAGTGCATATCAGAGTTGGCAGCAAGTGCAGAGTGCATGGATGTAGTTGTCAACAACTCAGAGGATCTAGTAGACATGTGCAGTAGCTAGTAGTAAGTCAGAAGACTTTGATGATAGATGCATTATACTGATTCAATTGTTTGGACATTATTCAATTTTGGAAGTGTCGCATGCAAGGGTTGGATGTTGCATTCATGGAGTTGCATGTCGCATGCAAAGACATTCCTTTCTTATGGAGAGGGAGTGTTGAAGTTTGCAACAAGAAATAATGAAATTGGCATCTAGAAACAACATCCATGATCCTAGTGAAAATTAAGCACCTACACTAGGGTGGGGCCCACACAGGATATTTTTAGTTTAATGTCTATTTTATTATCCCTTAATTTAGATGGACATTAAATATAATCTATTCTCAATGAGAACTTGAAAATAGTTAACTGAAGTGGAAAATAAGTTACCTAAGTGAATTTTGAGTTAAGAGGTTAGTAGGTGGGACATGCAGGTTGACTTGAGTTGTAATTAAGTGATTCTAGTTGTAATAGAGTTAGAAGTGTAGTGGTACATGAGTTGTGCAAGTTGTAAATTAGTTTAACTCAGTTAAGTGAGTTAAAGTCAGTTGTGCTAGTTGTAACTGCAGATACACTAATGAGAGATCAAGTGAATTAAATATTAATTAATTCACATGTAGTGATCTCACATGCAACTGGTGTTTTTACTATTATTAGCTGCATGCATTTCAGATCCAGTGGAGACCTAGTTGAGTTCTAGGTGAAATGGAAGATAACTATCAGTTGTGACATTATCCGCTTGCACACATGAAAGAACACACACATTGGATGAGCCCATGGTATTTACACAGTCAAGGCACGCAAGGCATCAATTATTAAGGGTTCTTTACCATCAGGGATTGCGCAGTGGAGGCAAGCTGTCTGGAGACAGTAAATTGGATAAGGAAGTTGCCAATTTTTGTATGACAGTGTGAGACATTTAGCTGATGTACTGAGGGATACTGGGAGAATAGTTTTGTATGTAATTGTTTCATGATCCATGATATAATACAAAATAGAATATAGTGGGGTTTTTAGCTATAAGCTTTGCCCGGGAATATTTGGTGTTGTGGTTTTGATCTATTCTTCTTTGCTTCATGTGATTGGAAATTGTGTTGTTTTTAATTCCGCAAAATATTTGTAGAAGTGATTCAATATTTAAATTTAGTACATTGTTATATCAGGTGAATCCAAGATATACATGCATGTTGTATAATTTCTACATGGTATCAGAGCACAGGAAATTTCATATGTGAAGCAGGAGCTGAGTTTGTGACTGTATAGAATTCGAACTTGTAGAAAGTCTTTCTTGGTGGTACAACTAATTCAAGATCGAAATGGATTTCAATGGCTTGAGGTTAGAGTATGCACTCGAGGGTAGCTCGAACTACATTTATTGGAAGGACAGGATGGAGGAAGTACTCGAAGTCAATGGCTTTAAGGAATTCATTGAAAAATATATTCCTAATCCAGATGTTGCAGATGTTGCAAATTTTGATGCATGGCAAAAGAAAGTGGCAAGGGTGAGGAGGATCCTGTTGGAGGGAGTACAAGACCACATTTTCTCAAGCCTCGATGGGAAATACACATAATATGCTATGTGGAAGGCTTTGACGGATCTATTCCAAAGAAGCAACGACCATAGGAAATTGGCACTCAAAGATAAACTCGTGAATATCAATATGGAAAATAACGACACTATTCGAGTATACTTAACAAAGGTTGTCCAATGTCGGGATGAGCTTGGTTTTGTAGAAATAATTGTCGTTGATGATGATTTGGTGAGTTTGGCTCTCCTAGGACTTCCTAAGAGTTGACACAGTTATGAAGAATCTATCAACGGACGAGAAAAATTGCGGGATTGGGAATGACCGTGGTCAGATCTGGTGTAGGAGGAGTTTAGGCGGAAGACCAGAGATGGCTCTTCATCAAAACATGATGATGGAGAGGATTGTACATTGGCTGTGAAGGCGAATAAGGGGAAAGGGAAGAAATTCAATTCTAAATCTATGGCTGGTGAAGATGGTAAGGAGCACAACATGTCGAAAGTGAAGTGTTTTCACTGTCATGAGCATGGACATATTGCCACAATCTATCCACAAAAGAAGAAGAACAAGAAGGTTTTTGGAGCTGCAACTGGTGAGGCCCTTTCCTTGTAATTCCAGCTTGAATTCTCATTGATCACATGCATGGTGTCAAGTGCATTGGGATCAGGGTGGTACTTGGATAGTGGTGCTTCATTTCACATGACGGGAGACAAGAAACTTTTCAGTCAGTTGGAGGAGAAGGATCTCTAGATGCATATTGAAATGGGTGATGAAGGACGGTACAGTGCTACTGGGATTGGTACCGTTACCTTTCAGAGGGCTTCAGGTAAACTCTTTTGATTAAAAAATGTAAGGCATGTACCAGGTTTGAAGAAAAATTTAGTCTCAGTTGCAATGTTAGAGGATAGAAGATGTGTGTTTTTTTCAGTGAAGGAAAAGTTTTCTTGTGACACAAAGAAATAGGGCAAGCCAAGAAGATTTGGATTCAAGTTAAGAATCTCTATAGACTTGATGTATATTTGATTTATACAGAGCTTCCTACCATTGGGAAGTGTGAGATAGTCATGCAATTGACCCTTGAGAGGGAGTTGGATTTGCATGCAGGTGAGAATGAACCTCAAGATGTGGAGAAGCCACATGCGGAGGATCATGGAGAGGGAGCAACCACTCATGCAGAGAAATTTCGATCCAGATGGGCAGAGGGAGTGCATGCATCTACCACCAGGTGAGATATGGGGCGACATGCATGCATAATCCCAAGAAGAAATTTTAGGCAAGATTCATTGAGATGTTGTTGGTATCATGAATCGAACCTGGCTACGAGGAGCCCACAGAGCAGTAGTAGTAGGATCATTTGAATTGATGCAGTCAGATGTCATGAGGACATGAAATCAAAGTGAAAATGTCAGATACTAGAGCACAGATCAGAGTTGGTAGCAAGTGCAGAGTGCATGGATGAAGATGTCAGCAGCACAAAGGATCCAATAGAAATGTGAAGTAGCTAGCATCAAGTTAGAATTCTTTGATGACAGATGCATTATACTGATTTAGTTGTTTGGAGGCTATTCAGTTTGGGAAGTGATGCATGCAAGGGTTGCATGTTGCATCCATGCATTTTCATGTCGCATGCAAAGACATTCCTTTCTTGTTGAGAGGGAGTGTTGAAGTTTGCAACAAGAAATAGTGAAATTGGCATCCGGAAACAACATCCATGATCCTAGTGAAAATTAAGCACCTACGTTAGAGTGGGGCCCACACAGGATATTTCTAGGTGAATGTCTATTTTTATTATCCCTTAATTTAGATGGAAATTAAAATATAATCTATTCTCAATGAGAACTTGAAAATAGTTAACTGAAGTGGCAAATCAGTTAGCTAAGTGAATTTTGAGTTAAGATGTTTGTTGGTGGGACATGCAGGTTGGCTTGAGTTGTAATTGAGTGATTCTAGTTGTAACAGAGTTGTAAGTGCAGTAGTGTATGAGTTGTGCAAGTTGTAAATCAATTTAACTTAGTTAAGTGAGTTAAAGTCAGTTGTGCTAGTTGTAACTGTAGATACACTAGGGAGAGATCAAGTGAATTAAATATTAATTAATTCACATGTAGTGATCTCACATTCAACTGATGTTTTTACTATTATTAGTTGCATGCATGTCAGATCCAGTGGCGACCTAGTTGAGTTCTAGGTGAAAGGGAAGATAACTATCTGTTGTGACATTATCCGCTTTCACACATGCAAGAACACACAAATTGGATGAGCCCATGATATTTCCATAGTCAAGGCAGGCAAGGCATCAATTATTCAAGGTTCTTTACCATCGGGGATTGCGCAATGAAGGCAGGTTGTCTGGAGACAGTAAATTGGCTAAGGAACTTGCCAATTTTAGTGTATGACAGTGTGAGACAATTAGTTGATGTACTGAGGTCTCTTGTGAGAAGAGTTTTGTATGTAATTGTTTCATGATCCATGATATGATATACAATAGAAGATAGTGGGGTTTTTAGATGTAAGCTTTCACCGAGAATATTTGGTGTTGTGGTTTTGATCTATTCTTCTTTGCTTCATGTGATTGGAAATTGTGTTGTTTTTAACTTCGAAAAATATTTGTAGAAGTGATTCAGTATTTAAATTTAGTACATTTTTAGATCAGGTGAATCCAAGATATACATGCATGTTGTATAATTTCTACACAACAATGACGAATGGAAAGATTTAGAATTTCCAAAAACTAGAGACTCACATTTTCCATTTAGTCCTAATCCTAAGGACTTTGAGAGCAATAGTGATGAATGTCAGGATAACAAATTTTCAGTGGATAGAGAGCCAAAATTTCCACTTAGTCGTAATCCTAAGGACTATGAGAGCAATAGTGATGAATGGTTGGATGAGAAATTTTCAGTGGATAGAGAGTCACATTTTCCACTTAGACCTAATCCTAAAGACTATGAGAGCAATAGTGATGAATGGCAGGATGAAAAATTTTCAGTAAATAGAGAGTCACATTTGCCACTTACTCCTAATCGTAAGGATTATGAGAGCAATAGTGACGAATGGCAGGATGAAAAAATTTTAGTAAATAAGGCATCACATTTTACAGTTACTCCTAACCCTATGGACTTTGAGAGCAGCAATGATCAAGGGAAGGATGAAGAAATTCCAATAAATCGAGAGTCTCAATTTCCACTTACTCCTAATCATATGGAGTATGGGAGCAATAGTGACGAAGGTCAGGATGAAGAATTTCCAATAAATCAAGAGTCACAATTTCCACATAGTCCTAATCCTATGAACTTTGAAAGAAACATTGATGAAGGGAAATATAAAGATGGTGAAGAATATCCTCCAATTCAGTATTTCATAAACACAGGTGATGGTATTAAAAATTTTCATGTTGCCGAAGATGGTAATGAATATTTTTCAAATAATAATGGTGGTGAATTTCCTAACTATATTGCAAATGATCATAGTAAGAATAGTATTCCTCCTAATGATCATTGAAATGCATGTTCAGAGAATGATGAAACGATAAAGATGTTGCCAGGAAATACTGTTTCTAAGAGTAGGAATAGACCTTTTTGTATCAATCCAAGATGTTCTAGTTATACAATGGGTAGAGTAGTATATCTCACGACAATAAGTTCTATCAGTGAACTCATTTCAAGTGACTGTTGTAAAAAGGATTGCTTGAAACATATGGATTTCAAATTTTCTTTACAGAAAAGGAAGAACTATTTATCAACGAATAAAAGCATGTAGAATTCATATTTAGTGGGGTGCATGCAATCTACACTGGCAGGTTATGATTATCATATTGGGTCTTTATTTCTCTGTATAAAGGCTTTCAAAATGATTCATTCAATTGGAAATTTTCGTTTATCAAGAATACAAGTTGGAAAAGGATCCTACATATTATTCAGAAGTTCATCATAAACGAGATTTCGGGCCACTAGTAAGCACTGCAATGTCATGATTGCAAGACTTCTTTTCAAAACATGGAGAGTGTATGCCAAATAGAGATATAATACGTATTCCGAATAATTTCTAAAGATGATAAATATACAACTTATACAAGGAATATGCAGAAGGTGTTGAAGGAAATGGTTGTTTTATTACATATCAATATTTAGTGCATATATGGAGGAGAGAATTCAACAATGTTCGTATTCCTAAGAAGACAAGGATGGAGGTTTTCAGTACATGTGCTTCTCTAAAATAAAAAAAGGGATAAATGTTAAGGATCAGAAAGAGGTAAGCATTCATAACATTATTCTTTTAAATTGTATAGTGATCAACTATGAAAATACATTTATTAATACGTTTATGTTATGTTATGTGCAGATTCCGTTGTTAAAGCCCTTCAAGAGCATCATGAACAAAAAAAAGTGAAAGGAAAAAGTTGTACAAGCATCGAAATATGTCTTATGATAATCCAAATAGATATTTGGATTTGATAATTGATGGTATGGACCAGAAAAAAACACTTCTACCACATCTTGTTCACACACCAAAACATTTGCAAGAGGAAAATTTTATCCAGTTTCACTTAGTCAGTTGTATGGTCTTCAATGGGAAAATGTCGCCAAGAGTTTACTTCACCACTCCAAATATTCATAATGATTGAAATATGACAATAAACTTAATTCATGATGTGCTTTCTCATTGGGGTGGTAATCTCCCTGAAATTTTGTATCTACAATTAGACAACACTTGTCTTGAAAACAAAAATCGGTTTGTTTCTGGATATTTAAACATGCTTGTTGAATTGAGAATTTTTCATAAGGTAAAGGTTGGTTTCCTTCTTGTTGGGCACACTCACAACCATATTGATCAGATGTTCAGTCGTTTTTCAGTAGCATTGAGGAGGAATAATGTTGGGAGCTTGCCATAATTAGTTGAATGTATTAAGAAATCATATATGCCAGAGCCTATTTTTCATGTGTTAGAAGAAACTATTGAGAAGCGAAGGTTTATTCTCGTATCGCATGGTCAGGAGAAATGCATTAAACAACTTAATGACATTATATTCCAACATCAATTTTGATTCAAACAAATTGATGGGAAAACACTTATATGGCGCAAGAAGTATTCAACAACTGCAGAATGGGCACCATCACCAGGTTTGGAATTTTTGAAGTTCATTCTAGATCATCCAATATTTGTGTCAACCATATTTTTATTACAATCAGTTGGTGAAGTTCATAATGCATGAAGGAAAAATAGAAATATATATTATTTTGAATGCCTGGAAGAAATTAAAAAAACCATTAGATATACATATGAGTACCTTGATGTTGCTGATTCAATTTGGTGGGAGTCCTTTTTCAATGATCAGGCTAATATCCTTTCAAGACTAGCAAATGAAGGTATGCTTTTGAAGAATCCATTTATTTGGCCACAAAATGTGTCAAATGAACAGGAAGAAACAAACATTCTTGAACAACAACAATCACATGGCATTATTAATTCTACACAGGTAGAGGAAAGAGAAATGTATATTGGTTCCAGAAGATCTCATGCACAATGTGAAGACATGGAAGACCTTACAGAGGTTCATTACAGGATATTAAGGAGGGTTGCATGATCAAAGTCTTAGCACATAAAGATCCACATGGCTACCCATTCTAGGTTGCCAAGGTTATAAAGGTGATTAAAGAAAATGAGGATGTTATGGGTGTTGAAGTAAATTGGTATGCCACAAACACACACCCATTCAATGGTGTGTACAAGCCAGAGATGGTAGTTGATAAAATTGGTGGAAAGAGAAAAAGAAAGGGTACAAATATAATTTGTCGCCGCACAAACCTCTTAAAATTGGAGGAAGTTGACATACTTGTTTATGACTTCAATTTAACAAAGAGAGGAACTCTTCGCTCCAGGATGATAGAGATTCTTAAGAGGTTGCTACCACAAGAAATAGTGTTGAGATGGAAGACTGTTGAACCCAGCTGTACATATACAAGTTATTTGAAACCTCAAGTGGTGGACATGCATGTTGACTTAGATGGGGCACTAGTTGATGAAAGAGAAAAATATGGAACATCTTCATTTACATCGAGTCATTCATCTAAAGATGTGAATTATGATGGTGTGCAAGAAAATATCAATGATTTTGAATAATTGTATAATAAAATTGATATAAATGATGTTTTCATTGAGCAATGAAAATCATATTTTAATTTCACTATGATCTTACATTAAGTTATGAGTCATTTTTATGTTTTTGGGATTATATGTTTTAATTATGATGAATTCATTTGTCTAAAATATTGAAAATGCAACAATAACTTGGATAAATAATTTATGTTTCATTGGGTTATTTTAGTCATATAATTTGTTCATAATATCATGGTTAAAATATTTTTAAAAGCTAATATTTTTTAATTCTATGGGTGAAAATTTGTGAAATGTATTTTATCTTTAACATTATGGTTGAAAACAATTAGAATTTTAGGGATTTTTAGTGTCATGATATTATATGTTAAATGACATGTATAAAAATTATTAGAATTTTAATGTGTTTAAAATATCATTATTTTATATTTAACGGCATTAGTAAACACATGTTGAAATTGTACCCATAAAATAAAAATGGTATTCTAGCACGAACCATTGTGTGTGTTTTTCCATTTCATTGGCACATGAAAAATGATTTTACTACCATATTTTAAAAATGTTACAAATTAAAAATGAAAAAATAAAACCTTGTTATGGAATACACACCTTTCCTTTTTGGGTTGTTTTTCATGTTTTTTGGGGTTTTTTTGGCTAGAGTTTCCGTTTTCAGTTTATAGTTCCCGTTTCAAAGTTTACGTTTTTATGTACATATGAATGGAGGTCTTGTACTTAAGATTATACTTGTGAGAGAGTTGAAGAATTGTATACATGCATGAGAGTTTGTGTGTATGAATAGTGGAATTGTGATGGTTTCATTATGCTTGAACATGCATGAGTAATTGACTTGTGTTGGTCGATTAATTTGTTTAGCATGTGTGTTGTGAACATGAGAGTGTTGATCATTTGCACATGCATGAGTGTCGACTTGTATTGATCGATTGTGTTGCATACATGTCATATCGACTTGGAAGAGTTTATTTTGTCTCCAAAGATGAAAAGGAGATGTTGACGAAGTGTTTCATGAGATGTGACATTTTTTTGTTTTGGGAAACAAATCGTCAAATTGTTATACATGCTTATGCTTGAATTGAGAGTCAGTTGTTTGAAGAGGCATGTTTTTGTCAACTTGTGGTTGGTTGATAAGTTTTGACACCAATATGTAAGTGTACATGGACATGTTCACATGATGTGAAATTGTTGCTTTTAAGGAGCAAGAGGATATGTCGTCAAGTTGTTTCTTGCATGATGTGTTGTTGTGGCAAGATGTCAAGAAACGTTTGGAGCCATTGTAGACCATTTTATGTGTTGACACCAAGAAGAGAAGGAGATGGCGAATGCATTCTTCTAGATATGGAATTTGGAACTATGGAGGTAAAAGAATCATCATTTATTTTCTTATTTTTACTGATGTTGGAACTCAGTGTTGTAGTTCACTCATTGTGCAAAGGAGGAGCATGATTCTCAGTGGGAAGGCATCGAGGACTTGATTTGGTATAAAAAAATTGTTATATCATCAAGCAACCAACAAGTTTTGGATTGGGTCAGCCGTAAAAGGAGAAGAATGGTTGAAGAGCCAAGCCATTTGCAAGGCAAGGCAAGACATGCCAGTGACCAAGTGGTTGTCATAGTGATTTCTCCAATTAGAATCAAGATGGTAGAAATTGGGAAACATACAAGTTTTTAGCACTCATGAGACTGACCTGTCGCAAGGAATCCAACGCAACTCGTTTCGTTGAAAACTGAGTTTAGATGACGAAGTTATGGTATGTTGATCGTCGTTCAAAACAAGAAAAAGAAAAATATTGCAGAACATGTATAACTGATGACATGGCAGTCCAATAAGCATGTAGAGAATCTTCTTCAGATTTTGTCCAATGGGATTGTGACAAGTCTCACTGCAGGATTCACCAGTTTGGTTTGTGAAGGTAAAAATTAGCCAATGTCCTCCAAAGTTGAATGTGGATTCATGAATTCATGTGTTGGAAATTATATTTTTTAATGTATTAAAATTGGTTAATATATATATTATATATATAATATTAATATTTTATATAGTTTTTTAATTATATATTATACTATGTTATTATATATTAATATTTATTAATTAGCTTTAAAATTTAAATTAATATAAAATTCTACACATTATATATTAACTATATTAAATTCCACATTATAAACCAAACCAAAGCACATTTCAAATAGATTTGGAGGCATACGTTTTATTATGGTGGAGCCATATGTATTAAAACCATGGGTTAAACATATAGTAAAGACTGATCATATGATACATTGGAGGCATATTTAATATGGCACATTTAAATACGTTGCCAAGTCCGTGGTATTATAAGGTTGGGTTAACGTTAAAAACGATGGCATATAATAAGAAAATGCGACATTGGAGGCATATTTAATATGACACATTTAAATACGTTGCCAAGTCCGTGGTATTATAAGGTTGGGTTAACGTTAAAAACGATGGCATATAATAAGAAAATGCGTGGGAAAAAATACGTGTATAGGGACGAGGTTGGGGTTCGACACCATGACCTCTCCTATAATACTTTGCCCCTCTACCAACCAACCATGACATTCAAAATTGAAATTGAAGGCGAATAAATTGTAATTAAGGTGATGCAGATTTGAGGGCGGCAGAAGAGAGAGGGGCCAACCCTCCTTATCATGGAACCTTACCATATGACCTTGTCTAAGCGCTCAGTTAAGTGCGGATTAGTGCGCACTTAATGAAATAGTTAAGCACAATTATCATTAATTAATCTGCAGTTAAGTTGGCATATTTTTAGCAGATTCCTCAATTAAGCGGACTTGCCAATTTTGGTGGAGTTAACTGGCAGTTTTCCAGATTTAGAGGTAGAATCTAGGGAAAAATTTAATGAGGCCTATCTTGGTCAATTTTCGACCATTTTTTGCTCAAGGATAGTCATTCATAGTAGATTTTCATGCGCTGAATCCATGGGAATAACTTTTAGAGGAAGAGGAGCTCATCTACAGGTGCTTTTGGTCACTTGAAAAATTTTGAAGCCTAGGGCCATCAAGAGGGAAGGCCATGCCCAGATCAAATGAAGGCCAATTTCAGTGAATGAATAGTAAATTTTTGATGTATTTGATGCTCTGAAGACATTGGTATAATTTATAGAGGATTTGGAGCACATTTGAAAGAACTTTTTTCACTTTGGAGATTAAACAAGCCCATGGCCACTGGGTTGGACGTTAAGCCTAAAGGAGTTGTGAACCAAATTTAGAGATTGAATAGTAATTTTAGGGGTATTTGAGTGTTCTGAAGCCAATGGTACAGTAAAAAAATATATTGGAGCAAAAATGGTGCTTCTAATTAGAAATTTTACTTATAATCCCAAGAGGGCCTAGCCAGTTAAAGCAGGTCCATGGAGATGTAGCCCAGGAGGGGTGAACTCCATCATCATCCATTGTGTTATGTGATTGTTGTGAGTTATGATTATGCATTTCATTTTCTGTATATGAGTTTTTAAATTATAATTAACTCATAATTTTATCATTAAAAACACATGAAACAACACACATAAACCCCCTTTACAAGTGGTTAGCATGAGATGATCCTTAAACACATTTTTAATACTAATGAGGGTGCTTGTATAGCAATAACAATTTTTCCCATATTCATTTCACTCTTTAAAATTCTTTAGCTAATTAAAATATGTATTTTTTCACACGTTTCTTTTATTTGTATCGTTTCACTTAATGTAAATCCCTTTTTGAAAGATGTTTGTTATTTTGAATATGGATCTTTCAACTTTCAAGATCTCATTTTTGGTTGGATTGAAGATTACGTTTCAGTTAGTTCATCTCCATGAAAACATCTTATATCAAGCTCAAGTTTGGAATGTATTCCTTTTATGGATGTACACATTTGTGACGTTGATCATTCTAAAGATTATCTTTGGATGATGGATTCATAAATATCACATTATTTTGAAAGTGATTAGCTCCTGATCGTTATTATGAATATTCTAATGCCTATCATTTTATTCATGGAACCAGATATCTTGTTTAGTATAAATGAATGATTATTTTATTTGTTGAATCAAGTTCCTATTTTTCATCCACTACATCTCAACTGGGTTCATGTGTTTCCCATATTGGAATTCCTTTTTAATGATTATCATGTCAATCCAGGTTGTATTCAGTCACAAGTGGATTCTTTGTCACGTTCAACATACGATGAAGATGATTCTTTCATTTAAATAATTTGTAAAGTTGTTCAATGTGACTTATATTTGTTGCCTCGTCATCTAGAATCTTATGTCTTAATCATCCCATCAGATCATGGCTCTTTTTCTAACAAATATCATTTAATTGATCATTTCCGCACTAGTGTACATAATGATGGTTGTTTTACATCACCTGATATGTATGGTTTATCATCTCAATATTTTGATGCTTTTCAAGCATATGAGGAAATTTATCCTTCGCTGATGTTTATGCCAGGTCCTCACTATCTTGAAAATCCTTCTGAATTTGATCGGATATATTTTCCCTCACAAGATTATCGTCTTGATTCCATGCCATTAATTGAGAAATTATCTTTTCAAGGATTTTAGTTTTTTTAAGAGGATGCTATTGAATTTCATGATCCAATTTGTAATCAATTGAAGGCATCTTACTTAGATATCCCATTTGCCAGAAACAAGTTTCGATTTGTCCTAATGTTTACTAAGGAAGACAATATAAGTGCAAGTGATTTCACAAGGAGTTGTAGAGGGCTGTATGATTTTTGTTTTCTTATCGAAAAGGTAAGGTGGTAGGTTGTGTAAATTCAGGTGGCATGCCACATCTTTATTTCTTTGAGAAAGACCTTATATTTGTTGTGCAAGATACTAAAGAATTTTTCCTTTCTGATGCACATTATCATATATTGGTTTTCATTGCTAATATATTTTTGATTCTAGGTCGGGAAAAATTACATTGGCTTCATTGGAAATATCATTACACTTATCCTTGACCTTCTAGTTGGTTAGGTTAGGAGTAGGCTTAGCTGCATCTAGTTTCCTTTCATTGCATCCACCTTCTTTCCTACTCTCCATCTAGTCTTTGCATATATTTTGTTTTTGTATTATTATCTTACGTGAATCTTTTGATTCAATATCCAATTTATTTGTCTCTTTTTATGCTTTTGGTTTTCTATTTATTTTCTTTCTTTTTTTCTTAATAATACCTTGTGTGAAAAGTGCATGGATCAAAAGGAACTTTGTCATGAAATAAAATAGAAGTGTGACAACCAAAATGGTTGTATTTCGATTTTTTCTACTTCTTTGTCTTGGGAAGATGTTGTAGGTTGAACTAATTCTAAATGAAAAATACGATTACTCCAATAGGAGAAAATTAAGGGAACCTATTAGATCCATGACAATGCTAGTATCTAAACTACTCAACTTGGTGTAAATCTACTTGTGGGATAACACTTGTCCAATCTAGTAGAGAAGTGATAAGGGGAAAATATAAAACAAGAAAACGAATATCAGAAGCCTTAAAATACTTCTTTGAAGGGAAAACCTCCTCTGCTCTCAATAATTTGGGATCCCTCTTCCTCCCATTGAAAATAATAAGGATCGATGCACAATTATTTTAATAAATAAATAAAAGGTGAAAGAAGAGAAAGGCTTCCTGTGCAGGGAGGAGAAGCAAGTGACTTCATCAGGGTAATATCCAGACTCACTGGAAGTGAAACAACATTTGTGCTCTTGAAGTGACTTTGTAGAGTTACTTTCCAAGTTTGTTGGAAGCAGAGAAACACCAAAGATGAAAACACAATACTCTGAATATCATAAACTCACCATGTAGATTCCCCTTATCGGGATTGAAAGAATTGTGATATGGTGTATCTTTGTGTATCTGTTCAACCAAGTAGAGAAAACTAAGATTCTGTGTATAAAATTGGGTTGAAAGGGGGAACTTGGGGCAATCAATACTTCCTAAAGGTTTTAACCTTAACTGGAAGCTATTCCCAGACAAAAAACTAAAGTCCGCCTAGTGTGCTCAACCAACTAGAGAAAAGTAAGATTCTATGTATAAAATTGGGTTGAAAGGGGGAACTTGGGGCAATAAATACTTCCTAAAGGTTTGAACCTTAACTGCAATCTATTCCCAGAAAAACAAGCTAAAATCTGCCCAATGTGTCGCTGAGTGTTGTCACTACTACAACACCCCCCAAAATTTCAGTACATATGTATTTTGGAGCCCACTTCATTCCCATATCAAGTGCCTCCTTGGTCACAAAGTGTCATTTTGTGTTTTTCATATGTCTTCAGTGTTCTTGAATTTTCTCAAGAGTTGTCACATTGACACGTTTGGGTCAAAATCACACACACTTCACTGGTTAGACTTGGGTAGTTTGCATAAAGTGGCATTTTTATGCATACTAATTATTAATCAAGCTTGTCTAAATTTTCTCGATGAGTTATTATGTTTCGCACATGTTTTTATTTATAGAAATCATCTTTCTCATCCCTTGACCGATCATCCAGACTTGGACAACTTCCCATTGAAAAATAGGCTCATTAAGGCTAAGAGAACATGAGCACGCTATAAAACCTTGATGGGAGACAATTCATTGTGATGGGTGCACTCCCAAAGCATGAATACCCTTCCTTGTTATGAACTGCACGCTTCAAAATCCAAGCCTTCCTTTGAGTGCACTCCTTTGACTCGAAGGAATGCACCCCCATTGGGAGCACTCCTTTGACATGGAGGAATGATCCCTCCTTGAGAGAATGAGCACACCTCAAAGGCCTTAAGATACACCCTTCCACAATGTGACATGCGCCCTCTTGACCCTTTGAGCACATGGTGCACTTCGAAGGCACGAAGCATCATGGTTCATACTTCGAACTAGTGTCGTGCACCTTGCTTGGTATATTGAGTGCATGATCAAACTTAAAAGGAATAAATAAATAAAGGGTGAAAGAAGAGAAATTATTCCTGTGCCGGGAGGTGAAGCAAGTGACTTCCTCAAGGTACTATCCAGGCTTGTTGGAAGTGAAGCAACATTTATGCTCCTGAATTGAATCTATAGAGGTACTTTCCAGGTTTGTTGGAAGCAGAGAAACACCAAATATGAAAACTAAATACTATGAATATCATAAAATCACCATGCACATTACCATTACCTAGATTGAAACAATTGTGAGATGGTGTATCTTTGTGTGTGTGTTCAAACAAGTAGAGGAAAGTAAGGTGTTATGTATAAAATTGGGTTGAAAGGGGGAGCATGGGGCAATCAATACTTCCTAAAGGTATGAAACTTAACTGAAATCTATTTCCGTAAAAACAAGATGAAGTTTGCCCATTGTGTTGCCAAGTGTTGTTGCTACTACAACACCCCCAAAAATTTAACTACATATGTATTTTGGAGCCTACTTAATTCCCATTTCAAGTGTCGCCTTGGTTGTCAAGTGTTATTTTTTGTTGTTTCATATGTCATAAGTGTTCTTGAATGTTCTCAAGTGTTGTCACATTGACATGTTTGGGTCACAATCACACACAATTCACTGGTTAGACTTCGAGAATGATAATGGGGTACCCCTCTTACCCAAATTTTCCACTCTCAAAGCTGCATGTAAAATTCATTCAAATTCATTCCCCAAATAAATCCACAATCTGGGCAAACTCCAATGCTTTATTTTCTGGACTGGAAATTTAAATAAGTAAATGTGGAAGCTTTAATATCTCAAATATGAGATTTGAGATATTAAATCAACATTCTTTATGGCTATAAATCCACTCAACCAGATTACAACTCTGCTATATGCGGAAGCTCTATTTTCTGTTGGCTTATGGTTAAAATCCACTTCATAAAATGCGAGTCAATTTAAATAACTCTATCATAAACCATGACTAAGTAACCTCTTGGCATCACAAATATAATGTAGAGTTTATACGCCAATCTGCTTTATGGCTCTCGCCCTATGGTTTTGATTTTACCCCATCCACATAAAATTTCATCCACGTGCATTTAACTACACAGACATTCCGACTGTGCAACCTTTGCCTTGATTAAATAACCATACCAACCATACGTATACATGGGGTTCTTTTCACTGTGTATTCAATTTATATCAAGGCTTGACCTTACATTTTATGCCCGAAGTATGACTCTGCTCTCACCACATTTATTAACATGTGTTGTTACTTAACAACCTATCATGCGTCCATTCAAACGTTTCGTGGAACTCACCTTACATATGGCCCACCTTCATTAACAAGCCGCTCACATCCAATGGTGGATAGATTATCGCACTTCCTTTTGATAATCTGATGATCATCGCATTTTTTCCAAGACCGAGCTTTAACACTAAAATAAAATGCGAAATGGGCAGTATTTAAATACCAACATTTACGTGTGTCACCCAAAGAGCACTATCACATTTTTTTCTGGTGTTCCAATTACACTTAATAAAAATGTGAAATCGCCAATTTTGATTCTCGAACCCGCTTTTACTGTTCTAACTTCATAGTTCTGCCTTGCTAGTTGCTCACAGTTCCACTTCATCATGCGACTTAACCCTTTCGCCTTCCATTCTTCAGTGTTGGTTCTTACACAACTTTCGCACAACGATATAAACAATCTCTGCGTCTTCCCTTGCAACGTGAAATCAATTTAAACAAACAGAGTTTTAGCACAGATTTAATTATATTCAATGTCAGAGATTCACATTCTTGTGACCTTCATAAAAAGGTCTAACTCATCAACTCCCTGTATTGTGGCTTTAACACCTGAATGGTATCGAATTATGCAAATTGAAAACCAACAACTCTTTACACCAAACATATCAATATCAGAATAAATCTCTGATATGATTGGAACCATTTCACATAGGATAATTGCGCATTTAACTTATACAGGCTTAGAACGGGGATTCAGTCTACGATTTTAGCACACTGATAATTCGGTAGATTCTCAAATCAATTTCAACATTGACTCTTCAATGATACAATCAATTAACCCTTCATGCGTTCAGCCCAAACCATGATCAATGTCATCAACTCTTTCGTTTAAAACAGAGCACCATCTAAACGTTATCACAAAGCCTTATTCATACATAGTTCATGGAGATTCAAAGCATTCTCACACAGAAATTAATCAACCAATACACATACATTCAAGAACAAATTCCTTCATTCATATAGAGAAATGAATTCACTTACAATACTGCTTGTCTTGGCCATATCTTCAATTTCAATGGCCCTTCTACTGCCCGTAGGCTTACAGAACTCTAGTTTCTGTACCTTCTCTAACTCTGTCTCTTTGGCACTTCAGCTCTGATTATCTTTTCTAAGGCCCTTGAGGCTTACATTTATACAGAACACTAATGAATCGATTCAGCTTCTTGACAGTTCGACAAAACTCTTGGATTTCTCAAATTAGCCTAATTCCCTAAATAAACTAAAACTGACTCTTCAAACTTCTAACTAATTGACTTCTCTCATGTTCTCCAATCATTTGGAGACATTTACAATTTAATTTAAAATCACTCAAATTATTCAATAATTACATAAGCAAGTAAAATATAAGACCCCCCAATGTCTATTTACATACAAAGTATTTTCTTGAGCCTAATGCCCCTGCATCAGACTCTCCAGGTTAAATTTAATCATGATCTCCTGATCATGTGCTTTCAGTCCTTGTCTTCCTAGATCCCACACTTTGTTCTGCAATATTCTTCTTCTACACTTCTCCAGGTCTCCATATCTTATTATGTCTTGCTCCACTAGCTGCACTTTTACACTCTCTTTCTGTCTTTCTTTTACTGTTGTTTCTGCTTATTTGTTTTCTTGTTGCTGTCCCTTTCTGAGACACCTCCTCCATCAATCTTCTTATCAATTCAATTTCTTTATCTAATATGTCTTTTGACTGCTGGATACTGCTCCATCTTGATTGCTGAACTTCTACTCCTTCTCCTTCTTGCTGAGTTCTTATCTACTCAGTCCTTACTGCCACCTTTTCTGTAGCTTTAGCCCCAGCTTTAACTTTAGCTTTAGTTTGTTCAGTCCTTACTACTGCCCTAGCTCTTAATTGCTGAGCCATTGCTGCCACCCAATCATCCATACCCTCTTGTTCTCTGCAACAATAAAACTCTTCTTTATTGTAATCCATGACAATTTCTTCACTCTCTGACTTCAACAATTTCTTGGACTGGTATTTAAATTGCCAGTCTCTGTCATCATATCTTTACTTCTCCTGGACCAAACATCCTTTAGTCCTTCCATCAGTACCTGCAATCATAAAAAAAACATCAAAACTACAAAATCCTTGTGTCTCTTCCTCCTCTGGCAACACTTCAAATTGTTGCTCTAACATTTCCTCTGACAATGCTTCAATCTGCTGCTCTGCCATTTCATTCTCCTCTCCAAATGTTTCTAGCAAACATTTCAGCCACCTCCTTTGTGCAACCACATCATCAATATGCTGCAATTCAAGTTCAGCATATCCCTCTTCTCCCTTGACAATCTTCAGTAATTGTCTTCCACCTTTTTGATTGATTCTGGAAATCAATTCAAGCTCTTCAAGTACTGTGTATTCATCTTCTGTCAGAATAAAATTCTGATTCTCCACCACTATAGCAGTTCCAAAAATCTACCTTCCATTCTTCTCTTTGTCCATCAGGCAAATCAGTTCCTTCTTGCCATCAACAAGTTCCTTTACATGAGGCATGATAGCCTCACCCTCCTTCTTCTGTAACAATTCATCTGTGTCCAAGACAACTCCAAAAGATGGATTGTCTTCTACCATACCTATCAACACAGCCAAATTATCAGTTTTAAGATCACAAGACCCAATGGTCTCACTTGATGATCCAGTCACCAATTCTTCTTTCTGTAGTTCTAAGTCTTTTCCGAGACTCAAAAAATCTTCCCTGTCTTCATTCCTTTGTTTCTTCACATTCCGCAATCCCCAATTTTTAAATTGAGGTTCCCCTTCCTACATTGAATCCTGTTTATTCAGCATAATCTCCAGCAATCTAATTTATTCACTCCATGGATTAAGGTCTTCCACATAATTTTCCTCCTCCTTTCTTTGGTTGTCCAGTGGTGTCAAATTTCCTCCATCACCAACAAAATCTGCATTCACAAAAAAATTGTTAAGAAAAAAATCATAAGGCCTCAGTGTCTTTCTCTCCTCTGCCAGCATTTCAGTATGTTGTCCTGAAATTATCTCTTTCTCTATCAGCACATCAGTATGATGATCCCAATCCTTTAAATAATTCTCGAGACTGTCAGCTAGTATCTCCTCTGCATCATCCTCTTCAAGGATGTCTCCTTGCTCTAGTTCATAAAAATGAACCTTCTCAACCTCAGTCATCCCTGCCTTTACAATCTGAACACTCCTTCTCTGTGTTTCTATCCTCTGCTCCGGAACACTCAACTCATGCCACAAATCTGTCATCTCATCTGAGAAACTCTCTGTGCAATCTTTACTATCTTCACAAGTCAAGTTTCTTGCTGTCACTACTTCTTCATCCTCCATCAGAATAGAATCCTGATTTCCCATCTCTGCAATAACTTCAGTCATCTAACCATCACTTTTCACTTGGCCATTTAATAAAAGAAATTTGTCATTATCAGCATTAATAAAAAATTGATCATCATCAGACATAACTGTCATGTTCCAATTGAAACAATTTCTTTCACTAAACAAGGAATTTATGAATTCCTTCTGCTACAGTAATTCAGTTTGATCTTCCTCTGAAATATAATCATCATATTTGACTTGGCAACTTTAAGCTTCATTTATCACAGTTTCATCATATGAACTTTCTTCCTCAATACCTGCATTCACACACAACTTGTCAGTTGTAAAACCATAAGACCCCATGGTCTCATTTGATGATTCAATCATCAAATCCTCCTACTGTTCCAAGTATTCTATACAATTCAGAAATTATTCAATGGTCCTCTCTTCAGTTTCTTCAAGCTGTCCATTTGACTGCTCGATTTCCAACTTCTGGCCATCATCACAATTTAGACTTCCTCTGCTTCCCATGTATGGGAAAGTAAAACTCTTCTCCAACTGTGCATGGAAATTTTCAAAATATCTAGCTGTCCCATTTTCCTCCTTAGTGAAAACATCAACAGTTTGTCCTTCTCCACATCTTCTTCCTACAAACATACAAAATTTGTCAGATGTAAGGCCATTTGAACCCTTGGTATCACTTGAAGTTTCACTCTTCAAGTCTTTCTCCAAATACTTAATCACCCTGAGTAATTCCTCCTTCAGCCAAGCATTTATCATTTTCTCTCTCTTCATATGTAGCCTGTGCCACTTTACCTTATTCTTCATGAGCCAACCAACTCTCTGGATTTCCTCCATCATTAGTTTCAATTTGTTGAACTGCTCCCTGATCTCAGCTACCTCTTTCTCATATTATTCCTTTCTTAAATGTCCCTGTATGCCATCTGTCTTGGCATCCTATTTCTTCATCTTCATTCTGTTGTGGCCTCTCTCAGAACCTCTGCAATCTCTGCTATGGATATCAGTAGTCATCTTATCCTCCATGATTTCTCACTCATAAGCTGCACTAAGCCTCTGCAACAACAAGCTCTCTTGCTGCCTCTTACCTCACCAATCCTTTCCTCCAGATCCGGCTCTTGGCAAGTACTAGTTCTCCTTCTGCTGGAACCTTTTGAGCAATCTCTTATGCTCTCTCTAGGCTTCACTCTACAACTTTTTAAGAACACATCTATTCTCCTCTCATCCAACCTCTGTTGGGAATTCTCCAGGTTCTACCACACCTTCTTCTTTCTCTTTAGAAACCTTCACTGGCTTCTTTCATCACTACTTTTCAAAGCTGTGATATTCTTGCTGAAATGCTCCTTAATTGCCTACAATATGCATTCTGCAAACAATATCTTTAAACAGAATAAAAAATACCTCACCTTCGGAGTTTGTTCAACATCCACTGGCAATCACTTCTGCAAATCCTTCCAATGCTCTGCTGCACTGTACATTGTCCTGTTAGATTCAAATCTGATTACTTTGTCATCACCATCACACCTATGTTCACATCACCTTGCAAATCTCCAAAGTGCATTTTCCTTCAAATTCAGATTCTAGAAATCTGACTTATCAACCTTCACTGTATGCTTATACAAATCTGCAATTCCTGTCAAACAAATTTAAAAACCAAACTTTCTTCACTGCTTCAGTACATATGCATTTCAAAAATTAATTTTCAAAGAGCTTATCCTGCTCTGATACCACATGATACCGGGTAAAACCCACAGTCCCCCAAATTTTCCACTCTCAAAGCTGCATATAAAGTGCATTCAAATTCATTCCCCAAATAAATCCATAATCTGGGCAAACTCCAACGCTTTATTTTCTAGACTGGAAATTCAAATAAGTAAATGTGGAGGCTTTAATATCTCAAATCTGAGATTTGAGATATTAAATCAACATTCTTTATGGCTATAAATCCACTCAACCAGATTACAATTCTGCTATATGGGGAAGCTCTATTTTCTGTTGGCTTATGGTTAAAACCCACTTCATAAAATGCGAGTCAATTTAAAACTCAAATAACTCTATCATAAACCATGGCTAAGTAACCTCTTGGCATCACAACTATAATGTAGAGTTTATATGCCAATCCGCTTTATGGCTCTCGCCCTATGGTTTTGATTTTACCCCATCCACATAAAATTTCATCCACGTGCATTTAACTACACAGACATTCCGAAGGTGGAAATTTTACCTTGATTAAAAAACCATACCAACCATACGTATACATGGAGTTATTTTCACTGTGTATTCAATTTATATCAAGGCTCGACCTTACATTTTAAGCCCTAAGTATGACTCCGCTCTCACCACATATATTAACATGTGTTGTTACTTAACAACCTATCATGCGTCCATTCAAACGTTTCGTGGAACTCACCTTACACATGGCCCACCTTCATTAACAAGCCGCTCACATCCAACGGTGGATAGATTATCGCACTTCCTTTTGATAATCTGACGATCATCGCATTTTTTCCAAGACCTAGCTTTAACACTCAAATAAAATGTGAAATGGGCAGTATTTAAATACCACCATTTATGCGTGTCACCCAAAGAGCACTATCGCATTTTTTTCTGGCGTTCCAATTACCACTTAATAAAAATGCGAAACTGCCGGTTTTGATTCTCAAACTCGCTTTTACTGTTCTGACTTCACAATTCCACCTCGCTAGTTGCTCACGGTTCCACTTCATCGTGCGACTTAACCCTTTCGCCTTCCATTCTTCAGCGCTAGTTCTTACACAACTTTTTCATAGAGATATAAACAATCTCTGCCTCTTCCCTTGCAACGTGAAATCGATTTAAACAAACAGAGTTTTAGCACAGATTTAATTATATTCAATGTCAGAGATTCACATTCTTGCGCCCTTCATAAAAAGGTCTAACTCATCGACTCCCTATATTGTGGCTTTAACACCTGAATGGTATCGAATTATGCAAATCGAAAACCAACAGCTCTTTACACCAAACGTATCAATATCAGAATAAATCTCTGATATGATTGGAACCCTTTCACATAGGATAATTGTGCATTTAACTTATACAGGCTCAGAATGGGGATTCAGTCTATGATTTTATCACAACAGAATTTGGTAGATTCTCAAATCAATTTCGACATCGACTCTTCAATGAAACAATCAATTAACCCTTCATGCGTTCAGCCCAAACCATGATCATTGTCATCGACTCTTTCATTTAAAATAGAGCACCATCTAAACCTTATCACAGAGCCTTATTCATACATAGTTCATGGAGATTCAAAGCATTCTCACATAGAAATTAATCAACCAATACACATACATTCAGGAAAAAATTCCTTCATTCATATAGACAAATGAATTCACTTACAAGACTACTTGTCCTGGCCTGATCTTCAATTTCAATGGCCCTTCTACTGCCTGTAGGCTTACAGAACTCTAGTTTTTGTACCTACTCTAACTCTGTCTCTCTGGCTCTTCAGCTCTGATTATCTTTTCTAAGGCCCTTGAGGCTTACATTTATAAATAACACTAAAAAATCGATTCAGCTTCTTGACAGTTCAACAAAACTCTTGGATTTCTCAAATTAGCCTAATTCCCTAGATAAACTGAAACTGACTCTTCACACTCCTAACTAATTGAATTCTCTCATGTTCTCCAATTATTTGAAGACATTTACAATTTAATTTAAAATCAGTCAAATTATTCAATAATTACATAAGCAAGTAAAATATAAGACCCCCCTATGTCTATTTACATACAAAGTATTTTCTTGAGCTTAATGCCCCTGAATCAGAGAATATGCATAAAGTGGATTTGTGATGTATATTAATTATTGATCAAGATTTTCTAAGTTTTCTTGATGCGTTAGTATGTTTCGCACATGTTTTTATGCTCAGAACTCATCTTGCTCACCCCTTGATTAATCATATAGACTTGGACAAATTATGGTCATAAAACGAGTGTTTAGTGTGGAGCTTGATTATCTTGTTTATTTTGTATCACAAAATTTGACCCCTATACCTTAATGGGGCGGCAACGCCGCCAGTAATTAAACGCTGCCTGGGGGGTCAAGGGGGGGGGGGCTGCGACTTTATGGAGCCCCCCCCTGGCGGGGGGTTTCAGGGGTAGCACCCCCGAAGCTAAAAACAGATGTAAAATTTCCTTGTAAAAGTATAGTAATTTCTAGTCAATCTGGGCCGTTCATTAGGTGGATGATCTGACAATAGAAGTTATGTTTAGTTTAGGGTTTTTTGCCCTAGAAGGCAACCCCTCGCTTGTATGAGGGTACTGTATTGCGTCTGTGTATTGTTCGTGTATTCTCAGAGCGAGAAACAGATAGGGAGAGTGTGAGAGAGAACAAAGGATATTACAGCGCATCTGCTGTAGGTTGTGTCTCTTCATTTTGCTAGATAATAGAAAGGAAGGACTGGCTGTTCGGGGTGGACGTAGCCCAAACTGGGTGAACCAAATATATCAGTGTCTCTCTAGTTTTATGTGTTTTGTGTGCTTGTGTTTTCTGCATATTTTATGTGTTGCATTTCTCTGTAATATATAATTTTCTAATAACTGGTATCAGAGCCGAAGGTCTATTTGGCTGATAAACTCACAGGAAAGAAGGGTTCCTGGTTCGAGTGGGAGCAATGGCGGAAGATGGTAAGTTTAGGGTCAAGAAATTTAATGGCCAAAACTTCCCGTTGTGGAAGATGCATATGGAAGATTATCTGTATCAGAAAGATTTGTACCTACCATTGAGCTGAAAAACAAAGAAGTCGAAGGCTATGAAAGATGCAGAATGGGAGATTCTCGATAGAAATGCACTCAGAATAGTACAGTTGTGCCTTGTGGCATTGGTAGCCTTCAATATTTCGAAGGAAAGAACAACAGAGGGTTTGATTAAGGCATTGGCAAAACTATATGAAAAACCCTCGGCCTCAAACAAGGTATTTCTTATGAAACGTTTATTTAATATGAAGATGCCTGAAGGTGGATCAATTTCAGACCATTTAAATTATTTAAAACAGTTACCAATCAGTTAAGTTCTATAGGGGTAAACTTTGATGATTAAGTTAGGGCTCTTTTATTTTTATGCTCATTTCCAAAAAGTTGGAATGGTTTAGTTATGGCCATTAGTAACTCTATCTTTGGATCTAGTACTTTAAAGTTTGATGATGTTGTCGGTGCTATCCTTAGCAAGGAAATGCGATGGAAAAGCTTCGGTGAGACATCGGGTAATGCTTTGAGTGCAGAGTCTAGGGGAAGAAAAGAGGAAAGAGTTCGGGATATCGCAGTAAATCAAGGAAAGACAGATCCAAGTCTAGATCAGGAATAGTGTGCTAGAAATGCAGAAAGAAAGGACACATGAAGAAACACTGTAGATCTCGGAAGGGAAAATAAGGAGACTCATAGCAAGAAAAAAATCATGAAGCAAATGTGATAGGTGATGTGTTACAAGATGCTTTGATTCTTTCTTTCGAAAATTTTATTGATTCCTGGGTGGTAGATTCAAGGGCCTCATTCCATGCCACACCTGATAAGAAATATTTTAATGACTATGTTCAAGGATATTTTGGACAAGTCCATTTGGGTAATGATAAACCCTGTAAAATTGTTGGAATGGGTAAAGTTCTTGTAAAATGGCAGAATGGAAACCAATAGCTATGAAAGGAGGTAAGGCATGTTCCAGATCTGAAGAAAAATATGATTTCAACAGGGCAGTTAGGTAGTGAAGGTTGTGTGACAACTTTCACAGATAAAACTTGGAAGGTCACCAAAGGAGCCGTGGTAATAGCAAAAGGAAAAAATGTTGGTACATTGTATTTATGCAATGGTATTTCTAACTCTCTTAATGCTTTAACTTCGAAAGGAGTAGATGTAGCATTATGGCATCATAGGCTCAGACACATGAGTGAGAAGAGGGTGAAGATTCTTCAGTCAATAAATTTGTTGCCGCATTTGAATAATGTTGATTTGGATTTATGTGAGAATTGTATTTATGGAAAACAAAAGAAAGTTAGATTTCTCAGAGTTGGGAAAGAAAACAAGAGAAAAAAATTAGAGCTTGTGCATACAGATGTATGGGGACCTGCTCAGGTATCATCTCTCAGTGGCTCTCATTATTATGTTACTTTTATTGATGATGCAACTAGAAAAACTTGGATTTATTGTATTCAGAATAAATCTGATGTATTTGATACTTTCAAGAAATGGAAAGCTTTGGCTGAGATTGAGACATGAAAGAAGTTGAAGTGTCTCAGATCAGACAATGGAGGTGAATATTGCAGCAAAGAGTTTGATAGGTACTATTCAGAGCATGGAATTCGTAGAGAGAAGACAGTTCCAAGAACACCACAAGAAAATGGTGTGTCAGAAAGGATGAACAGAACAATCATGGAGTGTGCAAGGTGCATGAGATTGCATGCAGGATTGCCTTTACAATTTTGGGCAGATGTTGTAGATACTGTTGTTTATCTAATAAATAGAGGGCCTTCAAGTTCCTTGGATGGTGGTATTCCAGAGGAAGCATGGACAGGTAAAAAGGTAAACTACTCTTTTTTAAAGCCTTTTGGCCGTGAGGCCTTTGTCCATATTAATAAAGAAAATAGAACAAAGCTTGAGGAAAAATCAAAGAAATGTACCTTTATTGGATATGGTGTTAATGATTTTGGTTATCGCTTATATGATTATGAAAATCACAAAATCATTAGGAGCAGAGATGCAATATTCAATGAAAAGGTCTTGTATAAGAATCAGTTGCAGGAAAAGAAACAGGAAAAAGAAAGCAAGGAATACACGGTTCTTGATGAGATAACTGAAAAAGTAAAGGTGCCTCAAAATAATAATAATCAACAACCACAACAGCAGCAACCACCACAACAGCAACAGGCACCTCAAACACCTGAAAGTGGTGTTAGAAGATCTACCAGGATAAGTAGACCCCCTGAACGATACTCTCCTTCATTATATTATTTATTTTTGAATGATTCTGGTGAACCTGAATGTTATGAAGAAGCAATGCAGGTTGAAAGTAGGAAGAAGTGGGAGCTAGCCATGGAAGAAGAGATGGAATCCTTAATGCATAACCAGACTTGGGACTTAGTCAGGTTTCCTGCAGGTAAAACTACATTGCAGAATAAATGGGTTTACAAGCTGAAGGAAGAAGATGGAGGAAAACAGAGGTACAAAGCTAGACTTGTGGTGAAGGGGTTTGCACAAAAGAAAGGTATTGATTTTGATGAAATATTTTCTCCTGTTGTTAATATGACTTCAATCAGAACTATTTTAAGTCTTGTAGTAGCAGAAGATTTACATCTTGAACAGTTAGATGTAAAGACAACATTTCTCCATGGAGAGTTGGAGGAAGAGATCTATATGGAGCAACCAGAAGGATATGAGGTCAAAGGGAAAGAAAAATTAGTGTGCATGTTAAAGAAGAGATTGTATGGCTTAAAATAGGCTCCAAGGCAGTGGTATCTAAAATTTGACAAGTTTATGTCTAAACAAGGTTATACTATATGTCACTCTGATCATTGTGTTTATCTAAAAAAGAAAAATGATGGCAGCTATATTATATTGTTATTGTATATATATGACATGCTTGTGGCAGGGTCTAACATGCAGGAAATAAATTTTCTCAAAAGAAAATTGGCAAATTCATTGCTAATGAAGGATTTGGGAGTTGCAAAACAAATCCTTGGTATGAGAATAACTAGAGACAGGAAAAATCGCAAATTAACATTGTCTCAGAATGAGTACATACAAAAGGTGTTGAAAAGATTTAATATGAAGAATGCAAAACCAGTTAGTACACCTTTTGCTAGCTATTTCAAACTTAGTAAGGAGATGTGCCCCAAGACCAAGAAGAAATGGACTATATGTCTAAAGTTCCATATGCATCAGTAGTTGGAAGCTTAATGTATGCAATGGTCTGCACAAGGTCAGATATTGCACATGTAGTGGGAGTTGTAAGCAGGTACATGAACAATCTAGGAAAAGAAAATTGGATGGCAGTGAAATGGATTCTAAGATATTTGAGAGGTACCACAAATCAAGAATTATGATTTGGTGGTTCAAACATTGCTCTATGGGGATATGTTGATGTAGATATGGCAGGTGACAGAGATAACAGAAGGAGCACTACAGGATATGTATTTATTGTAGGTGGAACAATTTTCAGTTGGGTTTCAAAAATCCAAAGTGTTGTTGCACTTTCAACAATAGAAGCAGAGTATTTTTCTGCTACAGAGGCTAGTAAAGAAATGATTTGGTTACAATGTTGCTGCTACAGAGGCTACTAAAGAAATGATTTGGTTACAAAGGTTTATGGATGAATTGCGTAAGAAGCATGATATGGGAACGTTATATAGTGATAGCCAAAGTTCCATTCATCTTGAAAAGAACTCATCATTTCATTCTAGGACTAAGCACATACAGCTCAAGTACCATTTCATACGGTCAGTATTGGAAGATGGACAATTGAAGTTGGAAAAGATACACACTAGCCAGAATCCTGTAGACATGCTAAAATTTTTTTTAACCAGGGAGAAACTAAGATTATGCTCAGTTTAAATTCTTCTTCAAGAATGATGATGAAGATGAGAAACAACCAGGTCCAAAGAGGAGTCGTTGTCCAACAAATGAAGCAGTGGTGGAGTTTCTACAATCAATCTCCAAGTGGAGATTGTTGGGTGTGGAGCCTGATTATCTTGTTTATTTTGTATGACAGCATTGGACTCATGTACCTTAATGGGGCGGCAACACCGCATGTAATTAAATGCTGCCTGGGGGGTCCAAGGGGGGGGGGGATGCGACTTTATGGAGCCCCCCCTGGCGGGGGGTTTCGGAGGCAACGCCCCCAAAGCTAAAAACAACTATAAAATTTCCTTGTAAAAGTATAGTAATTTCTAGTCAATTTGGGCCATTCATTAGGTGGATGATCTGACTATAGAAGTTATGTTTAGTTTAGGGTTTTTTTCCCTAGAAGGAAACCCCTCGCTTGTATGAGGGTATTGTATTGCGGCTGTGTATTGTATGTGTATTCTCAGAGTGAGAAATAGATAGGGAGACTGTGAGAGAGAATAGAGGATATAGTTGATCTACTATAGGTTGTGTCTCTTCATTTTGCTGGGTAATAGAAAGGAAGGACTGGCTATTCGGGGTGGACGTAGCCCAAACTAGGCGAATCACATATATCTCTCTCTCTCTGGTTTTATGTGTTTTGTGTGCTTGTGTTTTTCGCATATTTTATGTGTTGCATTGCTCTGTAATATATAATTGTATAACAATGAGCTCATAAAGGCTAAGAGCACATGAGTGCACTATAAAACATTGATGGGAGACCCTTCATTGTTTGAAAGTGCACCATACACCCTCCTTGAGAGTTGGGTGCACTCCCAAAGAACGAATATCCTTCCTTTTTCTGAACTGCACACTTCAAAATCAAAGCCTTCCTTTGAGTGCACTCCTTCAACCTAAAGGAATGCACCCCCTTGGGAGCACTCCTTTGTCCAAGAGGAATGTGTCCTCCTTGAGAGAATTAGCGCACCTCGAAGGCCTTGAGATCCACCCTTCATCCTTCCACAATGTGCCATGCACCCTATTAACCCTTTGAGTGCATGAGTGCACCTCGAAGGTACAAAGCATCATCGTTCATCCTTCAGACTTGTGTCATGCACCCTCCTTGGTATCTTTAGTGCATTAGCGTACTTCAAATGAATAAAGCCTCATCCTTCAAAATTTATACTTTCACCATGCACCTTCATTGGTTTCCTTTGAGTGCACTCCTTTGAGCTAAAGAGATGCACTCTCTTTGAGAGCACTCCTTCAACCCGAAGAGATGCACCCTCCTTGAGAGAACTCCATCAACTCAAAGATATGTGCCATATTTGAGAGCACTCCTTCAACTTGAAGAGATGGGCCCTCCTTGAGAGCACTCCTTCAAACCAAAGAGATGTGCCCTCATTGAGAGTTCTCCTTCTACCTAAAGGAATGCACCCTCTTTCTCTCCATCGGAGGCACATCACACTTGGGAAGCCCAAAGGCTTCCCCTTCATCCTTCAGAATTGCACCATGCACCGTGCCTTGTGTGTATCCCTCTCTTGAGTGCATGAGCCTATGCTTAAGCCATGAAGACTTTCCCCTTTATCCATTCAACTTTTCAATGTGCGCCCATGCACTAAGAAGCCTCTTTGACCCTTTTGAGTGCACTGAAAATAAATAAACATAAAATATGCATAAAACATGGTATATTAAGATATTTTTAGGCTAATAGTGTATCGTCATAGGTGATTGAATAAATAGGTATTCCAGGGACCTCATGGAAGGCGCACATGAGGAGTATCAGGAAAAGAGGATTAAAAAGGGAAGCATGAAAATAACTAAGAACACACTTGAAACTTGATGATTGAAGCACCCCAAGGAATCTGGGAGTGAATACCCTTTGGAGAGTGAAAGCGCAACAATAAAAAGATGAAAAAAGAGAAAAGATAGAGTAGCGGCTATGTCACCACTATAAAAAGTCCATGTCATAAGTCACTATCAGTCCCAATCATCAAATCTAGTGACATGTCAAGTCTCATCATATGTTGATATGGAGGTTATGATGTAGTATTGTAATAATTTGAAAAAAAAAATAACTGGAATTCCAAGATTCATATGTGGAACGGTAAATGTCACATAGTCTAATATGGACAAAGATTGCATAGAAGTCAAAAAGTCATTTAGAAGTTGAAGAATTGCTTAGAATTCCAAAGGACACACTAGAAGCCAAGGGTCATGGGGGTAATCAAATATTCTTGAGTATATGAAAGGTCATTCCTCTTGTCATAAAATAAACCTCATAACTCAAGAAAAGGGCTTTTAGAGGCTTAAGCTTTGGAGAGCTAGCCTGGGCTTCTCTACTTGGAATAGGAGAGAAAACCATTATTTGGAGAAGCAAAAAGTGACTTAATGTTCCATTATTAGAACTAGTGTTCACCATTGTAATTTATGTACCTTGAATTTTGCTTCTATTGTTGCTTGTACTTTAACTTACTACACTCTGGATGTAGTAAGGAATAGGGGAAAATAAAACTACCATATTTAGGTGTTTCTCCCATCACAAGGTTCTTGCGGACGACCTTGCCCACTAGAATGAGGGTTCAAAAGCCATAGACACCAGCCTTCACCTAGTATTGGTTACTATCACCGCCATACAAGACTTATCTATTTACTAGATTGTTACGAGGGTGAAGTTGAGGTGGGTTCTGCACTTCGATAGCTCAAACAAAGGTTTTTATCGATACCGAATAGCCATTGAGCGGGTTCTAAAACATTATGTGAGCTTGATCATCCATTTTATTTTCATGCAGTAGCATATTTCTATACCAGATTCTTTAAAGCATAGGTGTGTCCATTTTGATAAACCCACTAATCTTCATCCCATAAATAGCACATTATTAACTAAATCGATACCTAAGCCAAGCTCATATAGCTACGTGAACCACTTGCTAATATCACCTAAGAAATCATCACCTAAACCAATACTAATCATCCTATAGTGCGCTAATTAGCCAATCATCCTCATATTTATAGGTTGTTCATATTACAAACAATCAGAGTTATGGTCAACCATTGCAAGGGGTGTCCATAGCGCTGAGAAAGTGACTTGTTTTTCTCATTTTGGGCTGACATACGTGAATCTCATTGAAGCGTGTGGATCGCCGAGGATGATATTTAGGCTTTGGGGTGGACCAATCCAACTACCGATGACCAAACACTGTACATAGCTTAGGTGAAATGAAACCTGGATGAGGACCAGATTTGGAACCAAACTATATTGATTGATGGGTTCATTCAGAATTATCCTCATTATTCTTAGTGTGACTACTTTTCTTTGACTTAATTGAGTAGTTCACTCATTGGTTGAACTGTATTCACTAATGAATTATTGCTTGCCTTCTTTCTTCGACACTTCGACCTTTTCTTCTTGGTTTCTCTTTCTTGACCCATTAATGGTTGGTTGCTTTTGTAGTCTTTCTTCGGGACTTCACACAATTGAGTAGTTAAATGGATGATTTTTTTTATTTCTCTTGTGGGCACATACACCCACTTTAACTACTTACATCACGATGCTTTAGTTCTTTACAACTCGTCTCATCTTGTTCACTTTTCATAGGTTTCACTTGTTGGGGGGAGGATTCTTACCGCAGTATATCTCTCTCTTATTTAGGGGGGATTCTTACCACGGTGGTCTCTTATCCTTCTATTAGGGGGGTGGCCGTTAGGATGGATCTTATAGTTTCTACCATCTTGAATGCTTTCTTGGCTGCTATCTTGATGGTTACTTTATAGGCTATAGGAGTGGGGGCTTCCACAAATACAATGATCACTATTTTCCAACTATT
This sequence comes from Pinus albicaulis, assembly GCA_034641835.2. NCBI lineage: Eukaryota > Viridiplantae > Streptophyta > Pinopsida > Pinales > Pinaceae > Pinus > Pinus albicaulis. The sequence continues at coordinate 212,250,112 of CM076583.1, read as the reverse complement.
ATTGTTCTTATTTCCTGGATTATGTGTATAAGCATGGTGCGCAAAAATCAAATGTTTGGCCACCTTCTGATTCATTCATTTTTCCAACTTCTTTTCTTTTCATTTTTTAGAGTTTTTCTACTTATGCGGGAATGAAAAACCAGGAATCGATCCTAAATGCGTAACGAAAGAGATGATTGGATAACAAAAATTCCACCCCGGTATGTGCGCAGATAATGGGAAAGCATAGGTTCGATCCTTACTCACCTCAGCCCATATAGGGTACACAAAAATTGACTAATTATTTCCTACTCAGACCTGAGAGTAAAGCATATCGAGATTCAAACATGCATAGATATATAAGGAATATTCGTCTTTCTCCTCGATATACTATGTCAATTGAGTGTTAAAACCCTCCTCACATATTTCCAAGAAATGATCCAAAATATGTCTATGGGAGGGGTTCCTCACAATATAAAATATAATGAGCACAAAGTATCCCATATCATGGGTAGCAGGGTTCACCACTTTTGCAGGTTTCATACCCGCTGAGGAGGAGCTCAGAGTTGCCACGAAAGAAATTGACAGTGTGGATAGTCAGAAATAGAAATGGTCATGGAATAACATGTTACTGAGACAAAAAATAGGAATAAATGGGGACAAGGGGGGAAATCATTTTACCTCTCCTTTTAGGCAAGCCATGCCTTCCTTGATTTCTTATTTGGTGGGGCAGTGGTTGAGAAATTTTCATTCCTCATCTTCAGTGAAAAAGGAAACAATAAGGTACGGTAAGTGACTCACCCAACTTGAGGGATTGAGCACTTGTTTCCCTATCCCCCTTGCACTCCAGGAATGAGCACATATGCTTACCCAGGACTGCAGATATGGGTGACCAAACCTGCTCCCATGCTCTGGCCCCAATATTACAATACTACAGACTCTCTGCCATCCAATCCATTAGTGCACGTTCAATGAGCGGGGGGCGCTAAGCATTAGATAATCATAAATGGATCTCGTTGTATAGAGAGGAGATATCCATGTATCTAATGGAGAACCATACTACAATAGGATCGATAGAGATTCCTATTCATCTATATCATCATCGATATAATATAAATCGAAATACAAATTGTAATGCTACACAATATCATAGAAGCTCCAAATCCTTCATTTGGCTCTTCCCAACACCACTTGGGCCCAGTACATCCAGGGAATGAATCGGCTTGGCTTCTTCGCCCGATCGACACTGGTCATGTTCACGCCATTACCATTGGCGCCTCCCCCTCTTTCACCATCGGATCATCCTAGCCAAGATTGCCAACCCAATGTATCACATCAAGATGTATTTTCGTTCTCCATCCCAGAAAGATGGATGGGTAATCGGAAAAAACCCGAAATAGTAAGCTTGTGGTATAAAATAAAGGAGCTATCAAATAAATCAAAGGACCCCTTTATCCCGAGAAACCAGATAGGATTTTTTCCATTGTTAGGGCCTTATCAATCAAGAGCACTTCGTTGAGCGTACCAACTACTTAGTTCAATGTATGAGGGTATTCCTGTCCCATTTTATGATTGGTGCAGCTGATCCATCTCCCTGTCTAGTTCGTCCATTTCCACGTTTCTCATCGTTCTCGGGTTGTCCTTTGTGTCGTTCATCCTAGATACTTATTCATCTAGCAGCTTAGAGATTGTCTTGCTCATTTGATAGATTTACCTATCATTGTCGATCTTGTTAGTTTCAGTCTTTGCAGCCTTCCTCCAGTGATCAAACATGCTCTTACAAAGTGATTTTAAGGTGTCAAGGTCAAATTTTGTCATTTCAGTGAGTCTTCAAGTAAAATTTGGTCACTAGGTATTAGGTCTAGGGTTTTCTTTTACTCCTGTCAAAGTTGTCCAAATGTCGGTCCATTTCACCATTCAGCTGAGTGTACCATCATTTAGAGGGTTGTCATCATCATGCCAGATTCCAAAGGGTCATTTTACACCTTGTTCATGCTTCAGTTGTGCCTAGGTAAGGTTCATTTTCCTCTCCTAGGGTTTTGAAGGTAATTTCTCTTGGATGGTCAAATCATTAGAAACACTTGTGTCCTGATGTTCATACACCTTCCCCTATCCTTAATGTACCTTATTAAACACTTCCCATCACTGACATCACTCAAATTCCTCATTTTCGCACAAACCCTAGTTTCTTGCTACAACTTGGCAATTTTCTAGGCTAGGCCTATGCTTTGCCATTTTGGACCCCTTACCCTCACTCAATATCTGAAATTCCACTTTCCCCTGCTTCCTAACATCCCTCCATACTTCTCAAAATTTTCTCAAGAATTTATAAGCCCCTTATCCCCTTCATTTCACTTCATTTCGACAAATCCCTTGTTCCACACATCGGGATAGGTTTTACTCCAATAATGTTTCTGAGAAATAAAAGATGAATTTGGGAAACATGAGAGAGGTTTTTGTCCACAATAGGCCAAGGCAGAAAAACCTCCTTCAATTTTTAAACAAGTGTCATGGTTTTAGAGAAATGTCAAAAATATAGTCGCCTCAGGAGAATTGATGCACCTCTGAAGTGACCTTGGGAAAATCAAGCTTTCTCCTAGCTTGGTTGGAAAAATGACTTCCTTGATGAGTAAAATGATAACTAGGCACAAAAAAATTTCCAATGAGCTATCATGAGCTCAATTTGGAGTTGAGGAAGACCTTCAAAAGTTGACTGCAACAGCACTCTGCCTTGAGGCAGCCTCATTTTGCACATTTTGACCAGTCTTGGGAGATTTGATTTTTGACAGGGCAAATGAACTCCAAATTGAAACATTTCAGATGGGTTGGAAAGTAGACTCAATAATATTTCCAACGAGCTATCCTAAACCCAATTTGGACACCGGGAAGGTCTCCAACAGTCTCCTGCAAAAAGGAACTACACATTGGGTGAGAGGCGCGACGCGTTGGGTTTGTGGCGCGGCGCGTTGGGTTGGTGGCGCGGCGCATAGAGTTTCAAGCCCAATTTCACCATAAAATTCCCCAAAATTTCCAAATTTTCTCAAATCCATGGTGTGCAAGTAAGATAATATTCCTTCCATTGCTAGTGAAGAGGTTTTTATTAAAATTTATGATGGTTTAGTGTGATAGAACCCAAACCCTACTCACATCCTTAAAACTCTTACTCCCATCCCTAAACTCTCTTCACACATAAATTTTTACACCCTCTTCCATACACTCTACATATTTCATTCCTCCACCATATTCTCACATTTTTATCCACAAAACCATCCATGTACAACCACATTTTTCAAAACCAAAGGAAAACAATGGAAAGAGACAGTGATCATGGGTATGAGTAAGAGATTGAGCTAATCGTGAAACTTGGATTGAAAGGAAAAAATTGCACTTGGGAAAGGATGCTATAGAAGACCAACAATGAGAAAAATATGTTGAGGCACATGGCATACCATTACTTGGCGAAAAATAAAAGTTGCAAGGCAAGAATCAGGAACTTGAAGGCTAAGTTGAAGAAGGCATCAAGGAGGCAAAAGTGTAAGATAGAATTCAGATCTTGGCCGAGGCTTCCTTTGCACAACACAGCACTTGATGTAGGACACTCAGCCCAAATTTCAAAAAAATTGGGACATGTTTTGTATTTTTGAAATTTTTGGCCTAAAACATAGGTTTTTCTGCCCAACGCGCCGTGCCACTTGGCGCGCGCTTTTGATAGAGGAATCCTTTTGATGAAAACTAAATATTTTTGGATTTTTCATGGAAAAATATGCATGCCTACCAATTTCCAAGAAATTTTGACAAGTTTTGGCTTCCAAAAAGGTCAAAAACACCCCAAAAATGACCTTTCTGCCCCTTTTTTGACACACAGGAAGCAGTCTTGGGAGAACTTAATTCTGGAGGGGAAATGGAAGCCAAATTAAAAAAATCCACCTGTGTTGGAAATTAGATAGGCATACCTTTCCAAAAATCCCACTTGGAGAAAATTTGGACACCGGGAAGGCCTCCAAAATCAGCTGCAAACAGGCGCGATGTATAGGGAAATCAGGCGCGGCGCATTGGAGGATTTTGCTCATTTTTGGTCAAAACTCTGTTTTTCGCCTAGTTTTTTCACAGTTTGACTTTTTTTCCTTCTAGTTGTCAAATTCATGATGTAATTGAATGTAAAATGATGGATTTTTATGTAATTTTGCTAAATTTTCACTCATAGATGTAGATTCATCCATCAAAGGGTAATTTGCAACTGAATGAATCAGTTTCCTAGTTTTTAGAGGCAAGCTATTCCACTGCCTACTTTCTAGTTCTTAGTTTAGATTTTGTTGGAATAGATCCTAAAATTATGAGCTCGACCCCTAGAGGCTGGGATGAGTTATTGTTTTTCTATATCTTGTGGTTTTTCAGTCATTAGCATGGTTGGACTTTTGGGAATGCTTTGAGCATCATTGTACATTCATCTCTGAAGTTTGGCAAAGGAATAGACCAGGGTTTGCAACACTCTTTGGGATTCATGTGGCATTTTGCTTTGATAGTGTGTTTCTCTCAGTAAATGTAAGTCAACTGGTGTTTTATGTATACCATTTTCTCTCTTCTTTCTTATTAACTTAAGCAAACAAGGATAAAGGTAGAATTCATTAAAATTTGTAGTGCTCTACCTAGGGTTTGTTTAATTTTCTATGTTTTCAACTGTTTGAAGAGGATCCTTGAAGGTTTCTTGCCCTCTTCAACTCCTCACCTATCTCAACTCTCCATTTCTTTCAAATTGAAGTGTCAAATCAATTGCCTACCTTGCCCCATTCAGATCTTTGCAAAACTGAGCCTCATTCCCCTAATCCAAAATTTGCCTTTCCCTTTGAGCCAACAAAATATCTTAAAAAAAAATCAAAATTCTTTTGCATGTATACCTAGCCCAAAATCAGTCTTCATTCAAGTCATTTCAAGCCTAAATGATCATTTTTTGCTGAGATTGACAAGGAGAGAGCCCTCTCCCGATCTAGTAGGGATAGCTACCAAGTTAAGCGTGGTTTGATGTTACCCTAGATTCTGCCTTTCTCAGCCTGAGGTAGATTTAGGCCATAAAATAGTGGAGACCATACTGGGGAAAAAGTTTGTTGTTTGCTTTATAAACTACATATGGAGCCTAAAGTTAGCCAGGTAGACTTCGAAACGCTCTTGCTTTGCATTAGAAAAAGTAGATGAATGCTGCTTCTGTCAATCTCCGGTCTCGTTTATGAACTAAACATCTAGTTTCCTCAGTAAAATCTAATCAAGTTTAGATCTGATTGTTGATGGTGGACAACGATCAGACATCGGAAGGCTGAAATCATTCACTTGGTGACTCTAAATCCATTTTGAGATCAGATCCAAAGACTCCACTGGAGGACGAACCTGACTAGCAGAAACATGAAAGGACAATATGGAAAGATCAGGTATTCAAGTTGGAATTTCATCCAAGACATTTTGTTCTTTGTCATAAATTATTTCTTCTCTTTTCCTGAGAATGTCAAGAAGGCTTTGCAAAGTATATTGTATTTGAGAAAAGGCCCTCGGCCTGTAGTTGACTCTTTCCCTTTGAAGATTGTAAATACCAAATATTTGCATGCTTTTGAGTTTGATCAAGACCATTCTTTCGAATCTTGTGATGACCATCTTCAAACTGATGAACCTCAAGAGACCACGACTGATTCTATACCTTCTGTACATACCTGTATACCTTGTAAAATTCCAGATCTTTACAAGCCTCTGATTTTACCTCCTATATCTCATTCTTTCCCTAAAAATCATGACCTATATCTACTAAGATTTGATGGTGAACGCGACAACATCACTGCTGAGAGACATGTTCCAAATTTTGAGTCTTTTCTTGACCTTTTTGAAGTTGATGAAGAGGATGTCAGTATTAGGATTTTTGCTCTTTCTTTGCAATTGAAAGTCAAGAGTTGGTTCAAAACCCTGCCTGATGCGAGCATCTCAGATTTCCAGCAGTTCTTCAAAGTTTTCCTTGACAGGTGGGTGGTCAGACAGAACCATTTCTTTATTATAGAAGAGTATAACCAGCTGAAAAGACTGCCAGGGGAGATAGTACAACAATTTTCTGCCAGATTTAACCAAGTTTATTATTCGATGCCAGTTAATATAAGACCTCCTCTTGGATCCGCTCTCTTACATTACCCGGGTGGTTTTGATCCAGAAATGGAGTTTCAACTGAGAGAAAAGAATCTTGCAACACTTGAAGAGATGCAGAACAATGCAGTAGAGGTAGAGGCTCATTTTCTAATCTGAAGGGCAAAGTTGAAGGAAGAAGAGATGAAAAACATAGATCCGAAGGAATCGACATCTCTAGAGGTAAAGCTTCACATTTTGGTAAGTGTAGTGGAGGAGATGATGCAAATAATCACCACAAGGAATGAGTATAATGTTCAAGCTCATCGCTCATTGATTGAAGAAGAACAAGTTGTTGATACAAAACATTTTGTTTCTTATCCTAGTTGTCATAGATCTGATAATGATTGTTTTATGGATCATCTTGGAGAAGAGAGAGCTGTTGATATGACATGTATGCTTGATGATTTGTTTTATACTGATGATTTGCCTCAGTTTGATCAGTATGATGATGATTATGTTCTCCAAACAGAAGCTAATCTTGCAGAAAAATCAGTAGCTAGTTTCTGGGAGGAAGAAGTTCACTTTCAGCAGCTTGAATACAATGTTCAGCCATCACATATCAGCTATGGAAATGACAAGGAAAGTGTAGCAAATTTTGAAGTAAGTGAAGGATCTTTGCCTTTTTGTTTTTCCTCGTTTTAGTTTATCAGAGACAACATTCATGCAATCAGAAATCAACTGTCGACAAGTCTTGATCTGGAGCATCTTGAGGGCAATGAAAACCTTGTTCAAGACTTCTCATATCCATATCTGTAGCCCCCGAATGCCATTGATTTTCAAGTTACAAATGAGGACTTGGAAGCTGGCACATGCGATCAAATGATGCAAGATGATTCCATACCTTTCTGTTTTGAATCATTTCAATTTTTGAAGGGAAATTGGCATAGTAAATCTTCAAATGAGCAGCTTTTAGAAAATCATGTAATCTCATCGGAACCAATAGAAAATGGGTTGCAGTAGTCTTTTCATGTTTTTCACGATTCAATAGCTGATGTGTTGGGTGATGTTTGTAGTCTCTCCATTGACTATATGTAAGCTTGAAATGTGTGCTGATATAAACTTGATCCGGCAGTCGGTCTCTTTGTCATTTTCAACAGGAGTCTCATCACAAAGCTCAGATCAAAGTTTGCATTCATGGTATGAGGAGAAGAGAAGTAATCCATTGGATGAGCTAAGTCCTAGTGTGCATGTACTTCAAGATCCTTATGCAGTGTTTTTGGAGGCAGATAGAGAATCCATAGTATTCAACGGATCTGTTCACAAGTTTTCATGGGAGTTGCCTTTCAGTGGTTCTCTCTTGTTGTTCATAAGCGAGCACTTGCGGAGAATTCAAACAACAGCCGGAATACTTGGTTGCATTGGTTGTTTCATTTCACTTGATCAGGTGATGAATGTAACTGTTAGAGTAGGTTTTGATGAATAAGCTCTACTTTGAGAATCATTTCCAGTTTGTCGGTTGTGTTTAAGTATCGAGTCAGTTTTTAGTTGAGTGAGAGTCAATTTGTGTCATCAATTCATCAGTTTTCAGTCATGCATTCCAGCTTGAGTTTTTTACTCCATTGCCCAATGGATGAAGGCATTGTCTGCTTTCCAAAGATCTGTCGTTCTTGGCACCTCCAAGGAGCTACCATCCCCATTGGAGCCAATGTTAGTGTCAGTCTTTGCAGCCTTCCTCCAGTGATCAAACATGCTCTTACAAAGTGATTTTAAGTTGTCAAGGTCAAATTTGGTCATTCCAGCGAGTCTTCAAGTAAAATTTGGTCACTAGGTATTAGGTCTAGGGTTTGCTTTTACTCCTGTCAAAGTTGTCCAAATGTCGGTCCATGTCACCATTCAGCTGAGTGTACCATCATTCAGAGGGTTTTCATCATCATGCCAGATTCCAAAGGGTCATTTTACACCTTGTTCATGCTTCAGTTGTGCCTAGGTAAGGTTCATTTTCCTCTCCTAGGGTTTTGAAGGTAATTTGTCTTGGATGGTCAAATCATTAGAAACACTTGTGTCCTGATGTTCATACACCTTCCCCTATCCTTAATGTACCTTATTAAACACTTCCCATCACTGACATCGCTCAAATTCCTCATTTTCGCACAAACCCTAGTTTCTTGCTACAACTTGGCAATTTTCTAGGCTAGGCCTATGTTTTTCCCTTTTGGACCCCTTCCCCTCACTCAATATCTGAAATTCCACTTTCCCCTGCTTCCTAACATCCCTCCCTACTTCTCAAAATTTTCTCAAGAATTTAGAAGCCCCTTATCCCCTTCATTTCGCTTCATTTCGACAAATCCCTTGTTCCACACATCGGGATAGGTTTTACTCCAATGATGTTTCTGAGCAATACAAGATAAATTTGGGAAACATGAGAGAGGTTTTTGTCCAAAATAGGCCAAGGAAGAAAAAAATCCTTCAATTTTTACACAGGTGTCATGGTTTTAGAGAAATGTCAAAAATACAGTTGCCTCAGGAGAATTGATGGACCTCTAAAGTGACCTTAGTAAAATCAAGCTTTCTCCTAGCTTGGTTGGCCAAATGACTTGCTTTATGAGTCAAATGATAACTAGACACAAAGAGATTTCCAATGAGATATCATGAGCTCAATTTGGAGTTGAGGAAGACCTTCAAAAGTTGACTGCAACAACAATCTTCCTTGAGGCAGCCTCATTTTGCACATTTTGACCAGTCTTGGGAGATTTGATTTTTGACAGAGAAAATGAACTTCAAATTTAAAAATTCCAGTTGGGTTGGAAAATAGAATCAATACGCCTTCCAACAAGTTATCCTGTGCCCAATTTGGACACCAGGAAGGTCTCCAAAAGTCTCCTTCAAAAAGGCGCTACGCATTGGGTGAGAGGTGCGACGCGTTGGGTTTGTGGCGCGGCGCATAGAGCTGCAAGCTCAATTTCACCATAAACTTCCCCAAAATTTCAAAATTTTCTCAAATCCGTGGTGTCCAAGTAAGATAAGATTCCTTCCATAGCTAGTGAAGAGGTTTTTATTAAAATTTATGATGGTTTAGTGTGATAGAACCCAAACCCTACTCACATCCCTAAAACTCTTACTCCCATCCCTAAACTCTGTTCACACATAAATTTTTACACCCTCTTCCATACACTCTACCTATTTCATTCCTCCACCATATTTTCACACTGTTATCCACAAAACCATCCATGTACAACCACATTTTTCAAAACCAAAGGAAAACAATGGAAAGAGACAATGATCATGGGTATGATTGAGCTGATCGTGAAACTTGGCTTGAAAGGACAAAATTGCACTTGGGAAAGGATGCTAGAGAAGACCAACAATGAGAAAACTATGTTGAGGCACATGGCATACCATTACTTGGCGAAAAATAAAAGTTGCAAGGCAAGAATTAGGAACCTGAAGGCTAAGTTGAAGAAGGCATCAAGGAGGCAAAAAGTGTAAGATAAACTCCAGATCTTGGCTGAGGCTTCCTTGGACCAACACAGCACTTGATGGAGGAAACTCAGCCCAAATTTCAAAAAAATTTGGACATGTTTTGTATTTTTGAAAATTTTGGCCTAAAAGATATGTTTTTCTGCCCAACGCACCGCGCCACTTCGCACGCGCTTTTGATAGAGGACTCCTTTTTATGCAAACTCAAAATTTTTTGATTTTCATGGAAAAATATGCATGCCTACCAATGGCCAAGAAATTTTGACAGGTTTTGGCCTTCGAAAAAGGTCAAAAACACCCTAAAAATGACCTTTCTGCCCCTTTTTTGACACACAGGAAGCGGTCTTGGGCGAACTCAATTTTGGAGGGGAAAATGGAAGCCAAATTAAAAAATTCCACTTGTGTTGGAAAGTAGACAGGAAAAAATTTCCAACAAGACCACTTGGAGAAAATTTGGACACCGGGAAGGCCTCCAAAATCAGCTTCAAACAGGCGTGACGTATAGGGAAATCAGGCGCGACTCATTGGAGGATTTTGCTCATTTTTGGTCAAAAACTCTGTTTTTCGCCTAGTTTTTCCACAGTTTGACTTTTTTTCCTTCTATTTGTCAAAATAATGATGTAATTAAATGTAACATGATGGATTTTGATGTAATTTTGCTAAATTTTCACTCATAGAGTTAGATTCATCCATCAAAGGGTAATTTGCAACTGAATGAATCAGTTTCCTAGTTTTTAGAGGTAAGTTGTTCCACTGCCTACTTTCTAGTTCTTAGTTTAGATTTTGTTGGAATAGATCCTAAAATTATGAGCTCGACTCCTATAGGTTGGGATGAGTTATTGTTTGTCTATATCTTGTGGTTTTTCAGTCATTAGCATGGTTGGAATTTTGGGAATTCTTTGAGCATCATTGTACATTCATCTCTGCAGTTTGGCAAAGGAATAGACGAGGGTTTGCAACACTCTTTGGGATTCATGTGGAATTTTTCTTTGATAGTGTGTTTCTCTCAGTAAATGTAAGTCAACTATTGTTTTATGTATACCATTTTCTCTCTTATTTCTTATTAACTTAAACAAACAAGGATAAAGGTAGAATTCATTAAAATTTGCAGTGCTCTACCTAGGGTTTGTTTAATTTTATATGTTTTTAGCTGTTTGAAGAGGATCCTTGAAGGTTTCTTGCCCTCTTCAACTCCTCACCTGTCTCAAATCTCCATTTCTTTCAAATTGAAGTGTCAAATCAATTTCCTACCTTGCCCCATTTAGATCTCTGCAAAACTGAGCCTCATTCCCCTAATCCAAAATCTGCCTTTCCCTTTGAGCCAACAAAACATCTTAAATATCAATCAAATTTCTTTTGCATGAATACCTAGCCTAAAATCAATCTTCATTCAATTCATCTCAAGCCTCACTGATCATTTTTTGCTGAGATGGACAAGGAGAGAACCCTCTCCCGATCTGGTAGGGCTAGCTACTAGGTTAAGCGTGGTTTGATGTTACCCTAGATTCTGCCTTTCTCAGCCTAAGGTAGATTTAGGCCATAACAGATCTCTGCCAGCGAAAATGAGTAGCTCTCCCCGAATCTAAACCCTATGGGGTAGATCTGACCTAGTTCGGGTTGGATTTATTATATATCGGTTGAAATCACCTAAATAAGAGGCGAACCTTCGAACCATATCGATCGGGATGACTCTTCAGCAAATCGATTCCAATGTTACTTACTTCCCAACATACCGCAACCCTGAAGGACTGGGAACGATCAAATTTCAATCAATTAGATCATAAGGGTTCAAAGCGAAATACAAACCATTGTCGGTCATAAAAACCAAGCTCAAATCTCAAAGGTGGCAGGCCGGAGGAAGATGAGGCTTGTTTGGTCTCAATCTAGTCTCCTAAATTGAGCTCATTTAATTGTCAACCAGGGTTGGTAAACTGCTGAAGTGAAGTGTACTGTATGTACCTAGGTGTTTGTTTCTTAATGTGTTGTGTGTAGTGTTTTGTGATGTTTTTGGTCTTTTGTGATGATTTATGATGTTTTTGATCTTTTGGTGGTTTTATGTTCACGAGGAAAATGACTAGAAAGCTAATGGAAGGAAGCTAATGATTAAAAACAGAGCGAAACCTAATTGGTTGATGTCAAATGGTAAATGCAAATGCAATATTAAAAACATAATCAAATCTAAACTATGACTAAGCAAAAGCAAAGCTTGATAATGACTTTTAAGCAAATGATTCAAAACACAAACTAAACTTGTCAAATTCTTTCATCAAAGGCATTTGAGAGAGAGCTTGAGACATGGTCAACTAAGTATGCAAATCTTCCTAACTAAACACTTTGAACAACTAATTTATAATGATGCAACATTTCATCCTTGATTAGAGATTTGTTGAAGTATGTTTGGAATAAAACATTGATATCATCATAAGATCTTCTATTCTAGGACTAGTTCCTAACTCTATTCTGCAATTTAATTGAATGTCACAAAACCTTACTCAAGAGTTATCGATTTCTTTTCAAAGTAGTCTTTTGAGGAAGGGTTCTGTTTATGAAATGATAAGGAAATTGCAGAGGTACTTCAGGCCTTAAAATGATATTGTCTTCTGTTATGATGTGATGAATCAATTATGGATTTTAGAACAAGAAGAGGTTTGTAAATAATGAAGGCTGTTTTGTTAATCTTAACAACTGAAGTAATCTAATGTGCAGTGAATGACAACTGAATGTGGAGTGCAAATGCAATGAAAAACTGAACTTAAAATGTCACTAATCTAAAACAATGCGGAACTACAAGTCATTATCAAACTTAAAACCAAACAACTGAGCATGAGTTAAGTGCAATTAAACTCCGGAGCATCCTAACTAAGCTATCATGCATTATTATATGGAATTATACAGTCTGTTTGTCCATCATGATTGGTATTTTGGAAGAGTTCCTTCTTTTTGGAAGAGTTTTTAGAACAATCCTGACTGTGTAATTGAGTGCAAATGCGAATGTAAAGACTGAAAGCAATGAAAAACTAAGATATCATAGCCATCTCCTACCCATCATTATGATATTTTTGACAAGCGTTTAAGAGCAAGAAAAACTATGGTACTTAGTGAAAACACACAACTAAAACGTTCAAGATCACAATCATGCTTAAGACAGTATAAGGATTTTTTGGAAGAGCTTCTTCTTTTGGAAGAATGCTGAGCATAAGTATAACTGTGATGGTGAATAAAAGAGACTACAATTAAACCCTACAATACTATAGCCATTTCCATGCTGATCCAGGTGGATATTGGTGGCCACCCACCTATTCCATTTGGACCAACACCATCAATTCTTGCAGATTTTCACATTCAGCACAACTTACTATTTTTAGCATGTTTTCGGGTCCTCCACTCTCGGAGCCGTTTTGGGGGCTTAATGATCCAGGTGGATATTGGTGGCCACCCACCTATTCCATTTGAACCCCCATCTTCAGTTCTTTCAATTTTCAAGTTGCAACAAAACTTACTATTTTTAGCAGTTTTTCGGGTCTCGAACTTCCGGAGCTGTTTTGAGGCCCTAAACGACGTTTTTTGGGTATGAAAGCGCCAGCGGATTTTCTGATCAAATTCGTCCCGACAGTTGTATTCCTCGGATAGATCTTTCTAATGAGCTATTGAGCGCGTAAAACGGAGGTCGGGTGCCAAAGTTATGCCCCCGGGAAGTTGAACCACCAATTTACCCAAACGGGCGCCCATAGTTTTGGCGCCTCATCTCCTACGGTTAGGTTTTTGGACGTTTCATATTCTACATTGTTTCTCAACAATAAATAGGCCCTTGAGCCTCATTGTAACACAGTTCAGAGGTCGGTAGCCGTCACATCTCTTCTCAGAGATTCGCTACCAGCACCCTAGCTATTTTATTCCCATTATGCCTGTAAGCATATTTCTGTTATTTGATATTAATGAAATGAAGCATTATTTCCGCTGCATCTCTATGTTCATGGTTATTTCTATATTTTGTTGCGTTCCTGCATAAAATCCGGATCACATGCATCATTATAATCTTTTGGAAGAGCTTATTCTTTTGGAAGAGTTTTTAGAATGAGTATAACCACAATAGCTAATGAAAACAACTACGAATTCAACTTCAAAAACGTAAAGGCAGCTATAATACTTATCTAAATTACGCAAATAAATCCGTGCAAGAGGCAAGGGCCCTCTACCACCTGACATAATATAACTCCAAATCAAATCAACGCTTTCAAAACAACACTGTCTGCTTCATTAAAGGTGAAATAACTTGAACAGAGCACTCTGCGTCTTCAGAAATGTAGCACAGAATCTAAGCAAAATCTGGAATAAAATCTAGCCTAGCTCTCGGTTTCCCAAGTGTTTATATAAAAAATGTAAATAACAAGACTTGCAACAATTTTAGGAACATTGTCTTTCCTTATCGGAATCACATTAGGACTCTTGAAGTGGCTGCGTAAAAAGGAAAAAGACATCTGGACTGAGACAGTCCTAATAGAAGTCTGCCTTCCTAAATGTGTTCCCACGTTCCAAAACCATACCTAGAATTCGTTTCTTCCTTCATGGTGAGCAACGAACCATGTAGACATGACGTGGAATATGCCCATATGTGGTTTTTCTTGAGAGGCCACCTGGAACATACTCAAACGTGAAGACAACTGCAGAATCGCCGGTTAGCTACGGAATGTCTGCATTCTGCAGCTAGTTTCGGTCAAAATGCATTACAATGACAAAAATCATAAAACTTAGCAAGTCAGTCATGTTAATCATTCTAAAAGTAATTTTAACTAAATTCATTGATCAATTGGGTCTAGGATAGCAATGGACAAATGAAAATGAGGTAAAGTAAGATGAAAGAAAGCACAATTTTGAGGCTCAACATACCCCCACTGCTGTCTCTTTGCATGTCCTCATGCAAATTATCCTATGAACTCAGAGGCTTCTGCAAGAACATCTAATCCTCTCCTTCTCCTTTGTCTGGAAGCTAAAGATCTTCTGGGTTTTCTGATAACACGTTTGAACCTTAGGTTGGTAAGTGCCCTGATTAGCTTCTTGTTCCTTTGCTTCAACTTTTCATTGGTCTTTTCCACTTTGTCTATATGTACGGATAATGTTGAGTTCATATCAGTTTTGAGCTTGACATGATCCTTGAGAATTTCATTCTCATTTTTGATGTGTCTATTAAGTATTTCCAACTCATACCTATCCCTTCTTAAGACATCTATTTCAGAAAGTGGAGGACTAGGGGTTCTCTCCTTACTTTCTGAAGCTCTCCTTTCCAAAGTTTCCACATAGTCATAAATTTCTTGTTGAGCACGGTCAATTTCAGGGGTTCCTTCATCAAAATCCTCTTCAACATCTTCTTCAATGGATGTTTCTTCATCTTCTATATTAATCACCCCTGTTTGTTTGATTTGAGTTTTCCTTAGTTTCCCCTTTAGTCTGTGGCTTCTTCTAGGCTGAGAATATCCCTCTCCTTTCTCCATGGCAGATTTCCTGATTACTTTTTCTTTCTTAAGTTGTCTCTTGATTTGAGTCAACTTCTCTGAGATGATTTGGTTGGGTTACGTGAAGAATTCAAACACTTCGGCCATTTGAACCGCTTAAATGATGTCGGGCATGGAATTTGAAATGAGAAATTTTAATCCAAAGTTTGTGGAGGGTTTATTGGTCATGATCAATAAAAATAATTAAAACAACCTTTTCGAACAATTCATAACTAAAACTATGCTAAACTTTATGAAATGCCATTATAATCTAAACTTGTTACCTCTGCTTTTCATTTGATTTTTGTAGTCTTTGTCTTCTTTGTTCTCCTTTGGAAGAGTCTTCATAATTCTTCTTGATGCTTCTTATTCATGGATACACTAGATCATTTTGTTGCAATTCTAATGTCTGCTGACTAATGCCTTCAGGATTTGTAGCTGCGGAATGCCTGGCTAGTTGCGGAAAGGCTGATCAGCTGCAAAATGTCTGTTAAGCTGCAGAATGTACCTGTAGAGCATTTTGATCATGGAATGGAGTGTTTTTGGAATATAGGTGAAATGTTATATGGTATGAATGAAGATGGATGATGAGACATGATGTGTGTGAAGTGGATGATGAAATGGAATGGATTCAGTTTATGAAATGGAGTGGAAGAACATAAGAATTGCCCTGCAATCCATGACATGTTTTATTTATTTACAACAAGACATCAAACTTTAAATTTGGACATGAAAATGAGATGGATGGAGGATGGGATGAGATGAATGAAACATGGAATGAGGTAGAGTATGAATGAAATGAATGAAATGGAATATGGATGGATAAATGAATGGAGTGAAATGAAATGAGATGGATCATAAGCACTATGGATCTGAACTTATGATTTTGTAACAGCTGCTTGCAAAAACAAAATGGAAAAGTTAGAGTGTCAGAGAGACTCTGATTTTCACCCTATCTTTTCTGTATAAACATGCCAATCAATGATTGGTTTTCATGTTTATACTTTTATTTTATTTTTTTTATTATTTTTTTTTTAAATTTTTATTTTTTTATTTTTTTTCAAAGAGAAATGCTTCAGAAAATTTAATCAAGTTGATGAAGAAGAGAGATTCTTCTTCATTAACTTCACATCACTGCTTTCTTGGAACTTCTTGACAAATTCTTCTCTTGAGAGTGGTTTGTGATATAGCTTCAATCTATGACCATTCACAAGAAAAGTGACCTTTTCTTCATCTATAGTTCTGATTTTGACTGCCCCATTATCAAAAATTTCAACAATTTCATATGGCCGAAGCCAATGTGTCTGAAATTTACCTTGAAAATCCTTGAATTTTGAATCAAACAAGAGAGCCCAGTCACCCTCTTTGAATTTCTTCTCTTTGATGTACTTGTCATGCCATCTAGCCCTTTGTTGTTGGACTAGACTTTTTTTCTGAACTACATCTTGTCTGATCTCATCCAATTCATTGATTTGCTCCAGTCTATGCTTTTGTGCCTCCGTTAAATCAAGTCCTAGCTGAACTGCCATTTTGAAGGTTTGAATTTGGAACTCTATGGGAAACAAAACTTTCTTTCCATAAACAAGCTCATAAGGAGTATGGCCTGTTGTGTTTCTCCATGTAGTTCTATAGGCCCACAAGGCTTCAGGAAGCCTATCTACCCAATCTCTTCTATGTAAATGAACAGTCTTTGTTAGGATTCCTTCAATGACCTTATTAGTAGATTCCACTTGACCATTTGCTTGTGGATGATAAGGAGTAGATTTTCTATGTCCGATTTTGTACTTCTCCATCATTTGCTCCACTAGCCTTGATGTAAATTGAGCTCCTTGATCTGTAACAATTTCCCTTGGGACACCAAAACGAGTAAAAATATCCTCAAAAAGAAAAGTAACTACAGATGCTTCATTAGCAACAAGTAATGGCTTAGCTTCTACCCATTTAGTAACATAATCAGTGCAAACTAATATATATTTCTTTTGTCTTGATGGAGGACTAATAGGTCCTACAAAATCCAAAGCTCATTTTTCAAAAGGTTCAATGTGTACCTGAGGTTGTAATGGCATCTCACCTGAAGGAGAAGGTTTCCCTACCCTTTGGCAACTGTCACACCTTTTGACGTATTTTTTAGCATCTTTAAACAAGGATGGCCAATAATATCCTAAATTAAGGATCTTATAGGCTGTCCTCTTATCTGCAAAGTGTCCGCCACAAGGTTCATCATGACATGCCTTGAGAATCTCAGGCATCTCATCTTCACGAACACATCTTCTAATGATCAAATCTGGACCTGTCTTGTACAACTCATTAGCAACCCATGAATATTTTGCACTATCATTAATGATTTTTCTTTTATCCCTTGCATTCATAATCGAAGGAAATTTTCCTGAAACTAAATAATTAGCAATATCAGCAAACCATGAAGTTTGAGTAGAGATTGCAAAAAGATATTCATCAGGAAATTGATCTTCAACCGGAGTGTCATCTTTGATATTTTGGAGTCTAGATAGGAAATCAGCTACTGTGTTTTGTTTTCCAGGCCTATCTAGAATGGTAATGTTGAATTCTTGTAAGAGAAATAACCATCTTATAACTCTGCCATTAGTAATTGATTTGTTCATTAAGTATCTAATTGCAGAATGATCAGTGTGAACAAAAGTTTCATAGCCTGTTATATAGTGTCTGAATTTGTTTATGGCATGAACAACAGCTAAAAACTCTTTTTCAGTTACAGTATAGTTTAACTCTACAGGAGTCAAATTTTTACCGGTATAATAGATGGCATAGGGAATCAAATCTTTTTGTCCCAATACTGCTCCTAGAGCTGTATCGGAAGCATCTGTTGAGATATGAAAAGGTAACTTCCAGTTAGGTCCCCTTAATATAGGTGCTTCAGAAATTTTGGTTTTCAGGGTTTCAAAAGCTAACTGGAAATCAGAAGTCCACTTGAATTCATAATCTTTGGTGAGTAATTTGAAGAGTGGAGATGCTATCTTGGTAAAGTTTTCTATAAATCTCCGATAATACCCTGTAAATCCTAGAAAACTTCTAACATCTCTTTGACAACTTGGAATGGATAGGTTAGAAATGACTTCAACTTTTTCCTCATCAACTCTAATCCCATCCCCTAAAATGTGGTGTCCTAAAACAATACCTTCAGTAAACATCATAAAACATTTTTCATGACTAAGTGAAAGGTTTGCTTCCTGACATCTTTTTAAGACTTTTTCCAAGTTTTCTAAAGCCTCTTCAAATGTATTCCCATAAACTGTGAAATCATCCATGTACACCTCTACACAGTCATGTATTAGATCCGAGAAAATTCCTAATACTGCCCTTTGGAATGTTGCAGGTGCATTGCATAATCCAAATGGCAATACTCGGTAAGCATAGGTACCCCAAGGACAGGTAAATGTGGTTTTATCTTGGTCTTCAAGTGCTACTTGGATTTGATTGTAACCACTAAACCCATCTAAGAATGAAAAGTACTTTTTTCCAGCTAATGTATCTAATACTTGATCTATGAAAGGTAAGGGAAAATGGTCTTTAAGAGTAGCTTTATTCAGTTCTCGGTAGTCAACACACACCCTCCATTTTCAATTTTTCTTTGGCACAATTACCAAAGGAGAAACCCACTGACTATCTGAAATAGGATAGATGAAATTAACATTTAACAATTTTTGCAATTCCTCTTTAACAATTTTCCTAAGATTTGGATTCATCCGTCTTTGAGGCTGTCTGATTGGTTTGCAATTTGCCTCTATATAGATGTGATGAGTACAAGTCTTGGGACTTATCCCTTTCATGTCAGTTTATTCCCATGCATATGCAGAAGAATGTCTCTGTAATACTTTGACTAACTCTTCTTGTTGAGATTTTTCTAGGTTTTTGTTTATGTTCAAGGTTTTGCCTGGAAAAATTTCACTTGTAGAGCCGCCAAATTTGTCCATAGAATGAAGAGACATCTGCCTAGATGACAAGAATTCAATATTGGATCTCTCTTGAAATGATTCTTGTTTGTGTTCTGGAGAAGATTCAAAGTTTTCTAGAGTATTCATAATTTGATTATCTTCACTAATTTCTGAAATTGTGAAGAGTGGTTGTAAATATTCTTCATCCTCTATCCATTGAGTGTCATCTAGATCTGTAATTGTCCTAGCCGGAGGATATAAAGTGAATTTATTTGTTGAACTACCATCAGAAATATACATATCACCGGACCTACAGCTAATAAAAGCATCAGCTGTAGCCAACCAAGGTCTTCCTAGTATAACAGGATGGCCTCCTAGATTATTCTTGGGTGTTAGGATCATGAAATCCAAAGGGTACTCCCAAGAGTCTAGGGACACTGGAATGTCTTCTATTACCCCATCTGGTCTGATCACAGATCTATCTGCTAATTGTAATAGTGTGGGTGTAAAGAGAAGATTAGGAAGTTTCAGTTTTTCCATGATTTGTCTACTCATGATATTTATTGCTGCTCCTAAGTCAATGAGTGTGTTTTGAATTTCAATTCCATTGATGTGAATTTTGACAACTGGATTTCCTGGGTCAAGATACTTTGGAATAGGAATCTTGCCCATCATAATGTATGTTATTTGTCCTACCAGTTGAATTTTCTTTGTTTCTCTTATTCTTTTTCTTGTTGTCTTCATACTAAACTCCTTTATTGTTTTGGCTAAAATTGGGATTTCTTTGATGGCTTGTAATAATGGAATTTTAATGCAAACATTTCTCAGCTCATCTAAGAAATCATAATTAGGCACCATGATTTGTTTTTCTACACCTCTATCAATTTGTAATCTTTCCAGAAAGGGAGGTATAGAAGTAGATGTGGATGGTTGCTCTAATACAGGAGTTGGATTTATTGGATCTTTTTGTTTTAGTTTTTCAATGTGTGGGTCTTGAAAGGATGTGTCTTCCTCAAGACTTTTATTCACCCGTAGGGAGTCTTCCTTAGAATTATCTTGTTCTTGTATGATCACAGAAGGTTTCCTCTTTTCAAGTATCCTTCTAGACCTAAGTTGAACATCACTAAGGTCTAGAGGAGTAATTAAATAAGTTGGAAACTGTTGGCCTTCTATCATATATGTATTCTGAGGGTTCTTATTATTGGGGTTTGGTATGGGTTGAGCCGGAAATTGATTTGATTTTTGAGGGAATGGTAATGGAAGTGGTTGATTTTGATGTGGTTGGTTCTGATGATGTTGTTGAGGATTTTGTTGAAAATTTTGTTGAAGATTTTGAGGAAAATTTTGTTGAGGATTTTGAGGATAAAATGTGGATATGGTGGATAGGATGGTGGATACTGATAGTATGGGGAGTATCTTCCATAGGGACTTTGTGTTCCTTGTGCCCAAGATTGAGATTGATTTGGAAATTGGGGCCAAGGTTGCTGCCAAGAATTCCAAGGTGGAGGTTGATTATACATTTGATCATGGAATCCTTGTGTCTGAGGTCCCTGCCAAGGTCTTCTAGATACAAAGTTAAGAGACTCTATGGAATCTGTAGGAGTTTCCTCCTGAAAGACAGCTTTGAGACCAGGAAGAGAAGGACAATTCTTGGTCTCATGTTTCTCAGAACAAATGACACAGGTTTCTACAAATTTTACATCCAAAGGACACTCTCTCAAGGCATGTTTCTTTCTACATTTGGGACAAAAGATTGCCAAGGCATCAGATTCAGCCTTTTGCTTGTTTTGTATCTTGAGGGTGTCTATTTGTTCACTAAGACTCCCTAAGATGTCATATTTAAAATCATCAAGCATATGTCCTATTTATGATCTACTTACTGTCCCAGAAGCAGACTTACTTGCCCTTGCAAGAGAAGGATCTCTTGGACCTTTGACAGTTTTGGATTTCCCCCTTGAAAGGTTGATACATAACTCAGATATTTCAGGTAATGTGAGTTGTGATATATCCCCTTTTCCCATCATGTTAAGGATATCCAACCATTCATCCCTAATTGTTTTCAACAAAAGAGCTTTTAAAGTGTCTTGATCTAAGTTTTCCATTTTTGCCCTTTTGATGTTGTAATGAAATCTTTCCAACAAATCTTCCAAATTTTCATCTTCTTTTTGTAACATCTTGAACACTTCTTCCTTATGATTCACCGGCATACAATAATCCAAATATCTCTCTAGAAATGCTTGTTTCATGTCTTCCCATGTTCTAATAGAACTACTGATTAGACTCATAAACCACTTCAATGCTGCTCCCTTCAAAGTTGAAGGAAATAATTTCAGTTTTTGAGCATCTTGTAAGTAGTCATAAGTTCTACATAGTACTTCAAATTCGAATAAGAAAGTTTCGGGATCTTCAGTTTTAAGTCCATAGAAGTTTGGAAGGACAGAGGGTGAAATGTTTTTCATGGTTGTATTGGTTTCTTCATCAATTATAGGGAACCCAAAAGAAATTCCTATTCTACCTCTTCCTCCATTTGCACCTCTACCTCCTTCTCCTCTACCTCTACCTCTACCTCCAAATAGTGTGTTTTCTCCATTAAAAACTCCTCCTCCTCCTTCTTCTGCCATGGTTGACTCTCCTGTGGAAGTGGAAAGGTTTGTGTCCCCAACAAGAGTTTTTAGATCTTCTTCTATGGCAGGTTCAGTGGATGAAGTGGAAGGTTTCTCTAATGGAATAGGTGACCTTAGATCTTCTAGAAGTCCAGGATCAGTAAAGGATGGAAGATGGGTTTGAGTTGAAGGTGTACTAGCTCTGGATCTAGATGAAACAAGTGGTGTTCTATAAATCAAACTTCTGCCTCTGCTGCTTATAAATCTTCCCCTTGAATCTCTCTCCCTATGCATATAATTGTTTTTGGATGCTAAGAAACAAAGGTTACCTAGTTTTCACTTCCCCGACAACGGCACCAAAATGTTTGGTCTCAATCTAGTCTCCTAAACTGAGCTCATTTAATTGTCAACCAGGGTTGGTAAACTGCTGAAGTGAAGTGTACTGTATGTACCTAGGTGCTTGTTTCCTAATGTGTTGTGTGTAGTGTTTTGTGATGTTTTTGGTCTTTTGTGATGATTTATGATGTTTTTGGTCTTTTGGTGGTTTTATGTTCACAAGGAAAATGACTAGAAAGCTAATGGACAACAGCTAATGATTAAAAACAGAGTAAAGCCTAATTGGTTGATGTCAAATGGTAAATGCAAATGCAATATTAAAAACATAATCAAATCTAAACTATGACTAAGCAAAAACAGAGCTTGATAATGACTTCTAAGGAAATGATTAAAAACATAAACTCAACTTGAGAAATGATCAACTAAACATGCAAATCCTCCTAACTAAACAGTTTGAACAACTAACTTATAATGATGCAACATTTCATCCTTGATTAGAGATTTGTTGAAGAAAATTTGGAATAAAACATTTATACCATCATAAGATCTTCTACTCTAAAGTTGGTTCTTAACTCTATTCTGCAAGTTGGTTTGATGACACTACACTTCACTCAAAGGTTATGGATTTTTGAAATAGTCTTTTGAGGAAATGTTGTTTGTGAGATGATAGGGAAATTGCAGAAGTACTTCAGGCCTTAAAATGATATTGTCTTCTGTTCATGTGGTGATGAATCAATTATGGATTTTAGAACAAGAAGAGTTTTGTAAATAATGAAGGTTGTTTTGTTAATCTTAACAACTAAAGTAATCTAATGTAAATTGAATGACAACTGAATGTGGAGTGCAAATGCAATGAAAAACTGAACTTAAAATGTCACTAATCTAAAACAATGTTGAACTACAAGGCATTATCAAACTTAAAACAGAACAACTGAGCATGAGTTAAGTGCAATTAAACTCCGGAGCATCCTAACTAAGCTATCATGCATTATTCTATGGAATTATACAGTCTGTTTGTCCATCATGATTGGTATTTTGGAAGAGTTCCTTCTTTTGGAAGATTTTTTAGAACAATCCTGACTGTGTAATTGAGTGCAAATGAAAATGTAAAGACTGAAAGCAATGAAAAACTAAGATATCATAGCCATCTCTTACCCATCATTATGATATTTTTGACAAGCGTTTAAGAGCAAGAACAACTATGGTACTTAGTGAAAACACACAACTAAAACATTCAAGATCACAATCATGCTTAAGACAGTATAAAGATTTCTTGGAAGAGTTTCTTCTTGTGGAAGAGTGCTTATCATAAGTATAACTGTGATGGTGAATAAAAGAGACTACAATTAAACCCTACAATACTATAGCCATTTCTCATTCATCATTATAATCTTTTGGAAGAGCTTCTTCTTTTGGAAGAGTTTTTAGAATGAGTATAACCACAGTAGCTAATGAAAACAACTACTAATTCAAATTCAAAAACGTAAAGGCAGCTAGAATACTTATCTAAATTACGCAAATATATCCGTGCAAGAGGCAGGGGCCCTCTACCACCTGACGGAATCTAACTCCAAATCAAATCAACGCTTTCAAAACAACACTGTCTGCTTCATTAAAAGTGAAATAACTTGAACAGAGCACTCTGCGTCTTCAGAAATGTAGCACAGGATCTAAGCAAAATCTAGAACAAAAATCTAGCCTAGCTCTCGGTTTCCCAAGTGTTTATATAACAAATGTAAATAACAAGACTTGCAACAATTTCAGGAACACTGTCTTTCCTTATCGGAATCATATTAGGACTCTTGAAGTGGCTGCGTGAAAAGGAAAAAGACATCTGGACTGAGACAGTCCTAATAGAAGTCTGCCTTCCTAAATGTGTTCCCACGTTCCAAAACCATACCCAGAATTCGTTTCTTCCTTCATGGTGAGCAACGAATCATGTAGACATGACGTGGAATATGCCCATATGCGGTTTTTCTTGAGAGGCCACCTGAAACATACTCAAACGTGAAGATAGCTGCAGAATCGCCGGTTAGCTACGGAATGTCTGCATTCTGCAGCTAGTTCCGGTCAAAATGCATTACAATGACAAAAATCATAAAACTTAGCAAGTCAGTCATGTTAATCATTCTAAAAGTAATTTTAACTAAATTCATTGATTAATTGGGTCTAGGATAGCAATGGAAAAAGGAAAATGAGGTAAAGTAAGATGAAAGAAAGCACAATATTGAGGCTCAACAAGGCTCATTATGGAGCTCATCTCGCTATTCAATATTCTTTGTTTGAGACTAGAGGTGCAGACGGGAGATATAGGGATATAATCCAATCTGTTTTTCACCCCGCTAACCTAGTTCTCGCATACAATAGTATCAAGGGAGATCCAAGAAAAAGGAAAGATTAAGGGTTACAGAAAAAGGGTGGAACATGGTCATTCCCTAGATCTGGTACTGACCATAAAGCAAGGTGGGTACAAATAAGGGTATCTATACTGCACCACCTAAAGAAATATTCTTTACCACGCTTACAAGCACTTACTTATTTGGTGGCCCCTTAACTAAATAAGTACTGCGGTCTTACCTCTCTTTCTTATTGATGTATCCGGGCTCGAGGAACGCATAGATAGACATGCCAATTATGCATATCCTTATTCGACCAAAGATAGAAGCAAGGTAAGGTCACGTTTCTTAACTCCGTCTTCTCGTAGTGGGTTAAAGGATGAATGCAACCTAGTCCATAGGTCATGTATCAGTATTCCCCAATCATACTAGTTAGAAGCTACCCGCATATAGCCTGTAGGTTATGTCCTCCTCTTCTCTTACATAATAGATTCCTTATATTGTCGTAAGGGTTAAAGGCGAGGTACAACCTTATGACCTACTCCAAGGCTAGGGTGAAAGGAGAAATCTTTAGGAAGACCCATAAAAGAACGATTTCTTTATTAACCTATCTCCCCTAAGGGTGGTATACCCAACCCTGCCCGAGAAGACTTGTGGTCTAATCGCCCGCCTTACGAGTTCAGGTCGCCTTTCAATATTAGTTTTGGTCACGGGCATTTATACTTTAGATTTGGTTGACTACCTTAGATAGGGTAAATTACAAGGGAAAAAGGTAAGGCTCTCTAGAAATACCCTTTCTATCTGAGCCCTTTGGCTGAGGATCCTGTATATTAGCTTTCCTTATGACTAGTAATTGCCTTACCTCTTGACGGAGAACAACTAGGTGAAAGGGCTCTCTAGTAATTCCCTTACCGCCTGAGCTCTTTGGCCAAGGAACAAGGGGAGCTTAGATATATAAATATCTATGAACAGATAACTGCTAGGCAATAAAAAGGGTACTCTATGAAGGGGGGTCATATCAGATAATAGTATTTTCTCTTTGCTGGCCTTAATTCCAAGGGGAAGATGAAAGAATAGAAAATATGGTGGTTCCCTAGCCTAGATCTGGTCTCCTGCCTATGGAAATTCACGAGAAAGAGTCTGTAGCTTAGAGTCAACAGTTAAGAGTCAATAGCTAAGTTATGTTCTTACAAGAGCCATCATTAACACGTACGGCCATTTCACATGAACACCCTAAGAGCCTACATTTAACATGAACGGAACAATAAAGGTGGGATCAAGATTGTCTTACTTTCCCGCTCTTAATTCCATAAATGTGAATGAGATGGGTATCATCTTTTTGTTGTCCTAGAGTGGTAATTCACCCTTCTTCTTTATTTAGTCCGCAGTAGGCAGGGCAGTCAGAGGATTAATTGCACTTTATTTGGGCACAAAAATGCGCTTAGCTGCCACTTTCAATGCTTCGAAGGTTGGACCGGAGGCATCTGAACTTGATTTATTTCTTCAAAACAAGTCATCTCCTATAATTGGATTCATATCGGCATCTCAATATGGAACTATAGGATTTGAATCTGCCCCCTAGAATATTATGCTTATACCTATATAGAGATTTGTTTCATTCTGTGCATGCTCCTACCTTTACCATTGCACCTGCCTATGCTCCCATTGCCTCTGGTTCTATAAAAGAAGATCAACAGGTATTCACGGCTCATGGTAATTTCCAATGTTTCCATCCGTTAGAGATGTAGTTATAGCAGTAGCTTTTATAACCCAAAAAGTATGCAGTTCCATTATAGCACAAAAAGGAGCGGTGTTTAATATTACCCAACCAGTAGGGAAGTGGTAGAGTTAAACCCCATTAGCTAAAGCTCATAACATCATCTCCTTCCCTTCCTTGGCTCATAGTCTAAGTTATTCAACCTTTCATTTGGTCAAAGTTTCATTGGGAGCTAGTGAGACCTCATTGGGTTCTTCTTTTCTCTTTTTTAGCACTTCATCACCATTATCTTTCACTCTTTCTTTCCACCACCATTCCTATTCCAGTTAGGTGGAAGAGTAACCTTTCGTCCCATTGAGTGTTCACTAGCGGCCATGAGCTCCAGCGATTCACAACATTTGAGCAATTAGCTTTTGCTCTATAAAGGTTCCCTTCCCACTAAACCATTGGTCTGGTAGTAGATGGGGATGGAAATAGTTGATTGGTGGAAATATTATATTGTTCATATTGGTATTAGTGGATTGGGCTGTTATTAGATTGGGAAGGTCTTAGTTGATGGTCCTACCTCTTCGCAAGCAAGGAGCAAGCCCGCTGTCAAGTTCATTATGTAAGGTCTCAATCGAGATCTCCTCAGTAAGGCATAAAGATATCGAGCATGGATTCGATTCCCGGGAGTTTGTTGAACTGCGGACTCCAGGTTCAGAGAGCATTGTTGCTAGCTATGTTCTTGAGGTAAGCGTTGTGTATTTTTCGGTGTTTAGCTGGGTGAAGTGTGGTTATGGGTGCCACTCACTTGGTGTTGTCTTATCTATCCATGCATCTAGCAAGCACCAGCCATTTGTCGTTGGTTGTTTGAAGTAAGCCAAGCGAGTAAGCAAGTAAGCAAGTAAACAAGCGAGTAAGCAAGGGAGAGCCAGTTGGAGTTTGTTTGGGGAATGGCTCAACCTCCCTAATCTGAAAGGCTCTATGTGTTATGTCTATGAACCTGAACAGGTGAATCATATATAATGCGCAGTAGTAACTCACTCTTTTTAGAAGGTATCACCACCAACATAGTTGTTGTTAAAAGCACATATTCCCTATTCCGGGGGTATGATACATCTTTTTCATGCATGTGTGAAGGCGACTCAGGTGATTAAAGGGGGAATTATCTTATCTAATGTGTCAGACTAGGCAGACTTGGTAGAATGGGTGGTTGCCTTCTTGCTTGTACGTGTCTTGGGTGGTATCGTCCTTCCTTCCACATACTGGGCCTTGGTTCACGTTTGGGTATGAGGGAATGATGCGGTATGTAGGAGAATGGGGGAATGGGGATTGCGGAATACATATATAATGGAATGTGTGTTGAAAATATTAAAGTCAGCTGCGTACCTTGTGCAGGTAGAAATAGAGTACAATAGGGGAAGCAGCAGAAGGTTGAGTGTACACTTCTGTGCATTCAAGAGGAATGGAGAAAAATAGTAAGGATGGAATTTAATGTTTATGGGCAGCAGCCACCATTGCATAGGAGAATTTATGTTTGTATGGGTGTAGCCAAATTTGCGGAGAAGGATTGAAGACTTTTGTGGTTAAACCACACAACAACAGAGTTTTAATGAAAATAGTGTTTTCGGGCTTTTAAGCCCTCAACAACAAAAAAAATGAAGAAGTTTTGTTTAAACGCGCAAAATCATTTAAGTTTTGAATGAGACACATCATAGTGTTCCCCACCACTTCATTGCCAATTTCAATCGCAAGTTTTTGAGTAAGTGTCTTGTTGATATGAAGTGTTCCGATGTGATGCGATTATCGCAATCGCAAATCGCAAAGGAACGATGTATGTTCCACCATCCGAAAGTGTTACCGCCGATTGAAAGTTGCGATGCGATTATCATAATCGCAATCACATTCACCAACCACACCATCTGCCATATGTTATGTTCCAATGAAAGTTTGCGATGCGATGTGGTCCCACCACAATTGCAATCGCAATATCGCAAAGATGTTTTTCTGCCGAAGTTTCATTGTAATATTTGCGATGCGATTGTCGCAATCGCAATCGCAACATCCAAATATGTTTTCCGCTTATATGTTTCATTGCGATGCGATGCGCTGATGCGATGTGGTCCCACCACAATCGCTTATCGCACAATCGCAACATCACTAATCGCAAATCGCAAATCGCAATTGCAACATCGCATGTTTTGTCGTTCAATTGTTCCGTCGATCACCGATCACCGATTGTGAAGTGGGTTCCACTCGTATATCACGCCAAAGAAATTTCAGGTTAAAGTTTTATGTTCCAGCAATGTATTTTCTTTGTAATTTGTTTCATGTTTTTTATTCCGCTGCGCCATATAAAAAGTGATAGGCCCATAGTATTGTGATTGATATCATTGTAAGTTATATGCTGTGTAGTGTGAAAAGCCCACGGGCAAAGAAAGACATAGTAAGACCAGAGAGCACTATTTTGTGCGGTTTTTGAGAGACAGAGAAGACCAGAGAGCATTGCGTCTGTAGCAGTCTTAATCATATTTTGTGAATCCTTTAGAGAGGAAGAAATCTATCATTTTGTAATAGTTTTAGTTCTGTTAATGAAATAGAAAACATTTTTATGCCATCTCTGTCCAGCAGTAAGAAAATTTATTTTTATTCTCTGTGTTAGAAGGAGAGTATTATTCTCTCAGTCTTTTGTTATGGAATTATCAGAAATTCCAACATGGTATCAGAGCTAATCCAGGCTCTTTGAAAGTTTCAAAGAAGTTGAAGGAAGAAGAAGATTTGCTGCAGTAGTTCTCCAGTAGCGTGAAGGCTCAGCAGAAGTTAAAGTCCAGGTATTTCTAAACAAAATAGAGTTGTTGTTTTTTTTAAAAGAGCAGTCCTTAGAGACAAAGTTTGTATTTTAAAGAAGGAAAGACAGTTTGTTTGAAAAACACAATCAATTTTAGTTCAGAGTTCAGTTAGTAAGCAATGGCTGGACCAAGCACTAGTATGATTATTGGAAATGCTCAACTTCCACAACTTAATGGGAAGAACTATGATTATTGGGCCATTACCATGAGAGCCCTATTTTCCTCACAAGACTTATGGGAATTTGTAGAAGATGGTTTTGATGAACCAGTTGATGAGCAGGTCTTTAATGCCTTAACTTAGGCAAAGAAGGATTTATTGAAGAGAAATAGGAAGAAGGA
This sequence comes from Pinus albicaulis, assembly GCA_034641835.2. NCBI lineage: Eukaryota > Viridiplantae > Streptophyta > Pinopsida > Pinales > Pinaceae > Pinus > Pinus albicaulis. The sequence goes on along the minus strand of CM076583.1, from coordinate 212,220,998 downwards.
CTCTAAAGTCCTCTTCTATTTGTATCAAGCAGTACATGAGAGTGTGTTTCCAAGGATAACAACAGCTAAGAGATCCAAGGATGCATGGGAAACTTTGAAAGTAGCCTATCAAGGTATGGAGAAAGTGAAGACAACAAAACTACAATTGCTGAGGAGAGATTTTGAAACTATCTATATGAAAGAGTCTAATAACATAGACTCATTCTTCACACATGTGATTGGGATGGTCACACAGATAAGGTCCCATGGAGAAACACTTGAAGAAAGAAGGATTGTGGAGAAACTATTGAGGAGTCTACCCTCAAGGTTTGATGTTATTGTTACCACCATAGAAGAGACTAAGGATCTCTCAAAGTTCACAGTGGATGAACTTAATGCATCGATGATGACCCATGAAAAAATATTGGAAAGATCAGTAAACCCATATCTAGAGCATGCCTTCAAGACCCAGATGCCTTTTGGAAGAGGAAGAGGTCAAGGCAGAGGAAGAGGAAGAGGCAGAAGCCAAAACAAAGGAGGAAGGAACAACCCTTCACATTCACATGGAAGGAGCAGCAATCAGAATCAAAGCCACGACCAATGAAACAACCAACAAGGTGGACACCAACATGCTCATGGACAAACGTATGACAAATCCAATGTCCAATGTCATTATTACAAAAAATATGGGCACTATGCCAATGAGTGTAGGAAAAAGAAAAATGACATGAATAATAGGTAGAATGTAATATTCTTCAGTAAAGAAATGACATCCTTTTGTAATGATGCTTGATAAAATGACAAACTAGAGTAACATAATTCTTAATATATGGAAAGAATGCCATAAAATAATATGAGTATAAACTTGATTATAATACCCATATCCATAAAGTCCATAAAGGTGCATGATTAAAATATCCATAAAATCCATAAGCATAAAGGTGCATACGATGTATTATGAATCTCCATTTAAATACACATAAATGGACTTCAAGAGAACACTTTATTACTATTCAGCCCAAGGCACAATCTGTATCTTCGATCTAGCAGATAAATGATGCACAATTCTCTCTTTACTGAAGAAATAAAATAAACTAAACCAGCTAGGGTGATCAGAGAAACCACCGAAGTTGGGTTTGCTTACATGCACAATTCTCTCTTTACTGTAATATTCTTCAGTAAAGAAATGACATCCTTTTGTAATGATGCTTGATAAAATGGAAAACTAGAGTAACATACTTCTTAATATATGGAAAGAATGTCATAACATAATATGAGCATAAACTTGATTATAATACCCATATCCATAAAATCCATAAAGGTGGATGTTTAAAATATCCATAAACTCCATAAGCATAAAGGTGCATACGATGTATTATGAATCCCCATTTAAAAACACATAAATGGACTTCAAGAGAACACTTTATTACTATTCAGCCCAAGGCAGTTTGACCATGCGTGAAAGGTGGGCAATCACACGGTAAAGTGGAATCGTTAGCTTGGCACGATATTAACACAAAAAATTAAAATGATGCACAATTCTCTCTTTACTGAAGAAATAAAATAAACTAAACTAGCTAGGGTGATCAGAGAAACCACCGAAGTTGGGTTTGCTTACTAGGGTGAGATTCTCAAATCTCATCGAAGGAAGCTTGAGGATCTCACCTGAAATCCTCTCTTGAAAACTCGCCTGAGCCCTCAAAAATATCACAAAGAAAGATCCCAATTTGTTTTTGCATGAGTTGCTCTCATTCCTCCTCCTCTTTTTATAGATGGGCTACTTAGAAAAACCATGGGAAAATACCTGGGGTCAAAACAACCAAAAGGAAAAACCATGGGCAAATAACTGGGGTCAAAACAACCAAAAAGGGAAAACCATGGGTCAATACCAACAAGAAATACCATGGGTCAATACCATGGGAAAATACCACGGTAAGTACCATGGATTGATTCTATCCACTTTGACTGGATCAAGAAAGGGAATATTACAAATCCTCCCGCCCAAAGATTGCTTGTCCTCAAGTGATCCACTTCTATCCACAACAGAAGCATTTGTACATTAATACCAGGATCCCATACAATCCGATGCGCCCTCCATGTTGAATGGTCCTGAATGGATCCTTCAATACCTGGATCCCAAACAATCCTCCGACCAATCATCCCCTCAATAGATTTACCTGGATCCCAAACAATCCTTTCCCCAATGGATTCTCCCGGATCCCAATGCCACCTCAATCCTGGGACCTGTGGGTTATAGTACCATTTCAACCCTCCATCACTACCCCCACCAAAGGGCCCAAGCTGCAATATGCCCTCGGCTGTGAGTATCCTCCAAAGAATCAACCTATCGATAGAATACCAACTCATAATCTCTCGCCAATCCATACTTGGGGAGGGATGAATATTTGCAAATCTACTATGTTGATGTTGTTCGATGCTCAATTCATGCTTCTCTACTTGGTTACCCAACATGATGCAGTTGGAGAACTCTTCCCTTCTCTTCCCAATGTATAAAGGTGGGTTGTTGGTAGTGTTGCAAGACTTATCTATGTACTCTTGTAGAGGGCTGCTCTGGAACTCCCAATCGTACTCCTCTTGCTTCCTTATGAGGGATTTGAGTTGTTCTTCAACACTAGACAACTTGGTCTTTGATTCGACACAGACCCCTATGAGTTCCTCAAATTTTCTATTCTCCTGTAAGGCAATGTCTCGGACTGTCCAGACTTTCTGCTTCAACAACATAAGATCTGTCTTGAAATGCTTGATCCTTTCTCGAAAGTCTTCTACTGGCAATTCTAGTGTCGTGCTGACTGTCTCTATATATGTTTGCACTCGATGCCCAATGACCACATCTTCAACTTCAGCCTTTGACCAAATCTCTAGGAATGGTCCATTTTTCACATTATGTTTTTCATGTTGCTCCTTGTGATCATACTCATCATGCTGGTTCATTATGGCTGGATCCTCACTCAAATGTCCCAAGTCTTCTTCATCTGTGGAGACAATTTTTTCATCCCTTTTAACTATTGAACATAGAAGCATTGGTGGAATTTTATGTATACTTGATTGTGCATATTCTTCATGGATATTCCCCTGGGGATCTACAAACTCCATTGTATTGGAATCAACCTCATCAATGGCATTAGGTAGAATTTCCTCATGCACTTCCAAATTTTTTTCATCTTGTAAGCCTCCCTGAATAATGTCACGATGTTGCTCACCATCCTTAAGATCAATAGACCCATCTACAAAATATTCCCCATGATTTGAAGTAATCTCCTCTTGTTCTATCTGTGTTTCCTTCTTCTTATCACCTGGACAAGAATGTTTAAGGGCCCAAGGTCCCTTGTAGATAAAGCATAGTCCTCTCCTCCTTATTTCATTCTTGCTGCTAATTTTGTTCTTGCTTTGATTATCATTTTGGTCTATGGAGATATGGCCACTTAAAGGACCATATAACCTCACTAGTATATCAAGGATTTTCTGGTTATTTTTTAAAATTTCTTCAAGACGATCCATCTTTTGAAGATTTAAAAAACCCTTCTTATTTTCTTCTTCTTCTTCTTCTTCCTTTTTTTTTGTGCTCCCAAATGCCTTCAAATATCTTCACAAATTTAACCCACAGATTTATAAATGATTTTCCATTCACTTATGTCTACCAATAATTTACTAAAAAAATAAAATTCCAACTAGGGTGGTAAATATCACCGAAGTGAGAAATGCTAGCTAGGGTGAAAAATAAATTTCACCGACGTTCCTTGCATAAAAATTTCAGGCTGGCAGAATGCACAGCTCTGATACCAATGTAATATGCTTTAGTAAAGAAATAACACCCTTTTGTAATGATGCTTGATAAAATGACAAACTATAGTAACATACTTCTTAATATATGGAAGGAATGCCATAAAATAATATGAGCACAAACTTGATTATAATACCCATATCCATAAAATCCATAAAGGTGCATGATTAAAATATCCATAAACTCCATAAGCATAAAGGTGCATACGATGTATTATGAATCTCCATTTAAATACACATAAATGGACTTCAAGAGAACACTTTATTACTATTCAGCCCAAGGCACAATCTGTATCTTCGATCTAGCAGATAAATGATGCACAATTCTCTCTTTACTGAAGAAATAAAATAAACTAAACCAGCTAAGGTGATCAGAGAAACCACCGAAGTTGGGTTTGCTTACTAGGGTGAGATTCTTAAATCTCACCGAAGGAAGCTTGAGGATCTCACCTGAAATCCTCTCTTGAAAACTCGCCTGAGCCCTAAAAAATATCACAAAGAAAGATCCCAATTTGTTTTTGCATGAGTTTCTCTCATTCCTCCTCCTCTTTTTATAGACGGGCTACTTAGAAAAACCATGGGAAAATACCTGGGGTCAAAACAACCAAAAAGGAAAAACCATGGGTCAATACCATGGGTCAATACCAACAAGAAATACCATGGGCCAATACCATGGGAAAATACCATGGTAAGTACCATGGATTGATTCTATCCACTTTGAATGGATCAAGAAAGGGAATATTACATAGAATGCTAATGTAGCAAAAGAAGAGAAGAACCCAAAGAATGTGTTATTAACATGTAATGTAGCACAAGATGGACAAGATGATGTATGGTTCTTAGATTCAGGCTGTAGTAATCACATGACTAGAAACATAGCAATGTTTGCCAATCTTGATGAAGAAGTTAAATCAGAAGTAACCACAGGAACTGATACTAAGATTTTTGTCAAGGGAAAAGGCAGAGTTAGTATACGTGCAAGAAATGGTGAGCAGAAGTTTGTGCCAGATGTGTACTATGTTCCTGGCTTGAAATGTAATCATTTGAGCATTGGGCAGCTCATAAACAAAGGTTACAATATAGTGTTTAATAATGATGTGTGCACAATAATGGATATACCTCCAAGCAAGAAGATTATTGCTGAAATATAAATGACCAGCAATAGAATGTTTCCACTCAAGCTCAACACTGACTTGAAGGGAAAAGGAAAGAATGTAGCAGCTGTAACTCAAGAGGTCTTTCAGAAGGAAGTGAAAGATAAGAACTGGTTATGGCACTTGAGATTTGGACATCTCAATTTCAAAGGATTAAATTTGTTGTACAGAAAAAGGAATGGTAAGAGGACTACCATTGATTGAGAAACCGGACAGCCTATGTGAAGGCTGCATCTTGGGAAAACAACACAGAGAAAACTTTCCATTAGGAAAGAGCATAAGGGCGAAAGCACCCTTAGAAATCATTCATTCAGATTTATGTGGGCCGATGCAAATGGCATCAGTTTCAGGCAGCAATTATATGCTGACCTTCATTGATGATTTCACAAGGAAAGTGTGGGTTTATTTTATGAAATACACGAGTGAAGTCTTTGAGAAATTTTGCTAGTTTGAAGCTCTTGTAGAGAAACAGAGTGGGCAGCATATCAAAGTTCTTAGAACTGACAGAGGAGGTGAATATATCTCAAAATAATTTCTGCGTTTTTGCAGAGAGAATGGCATACACAAACAATTTACTACAAGGTACACACCGTAGCAAAATGGAGTTGCTGAAAGGAAGAATCGAACCATAATGGAAATGGTGAGAAGTATGCTAAAGGAAAAACATTGTCCAAATGAGTATTGGGCAGAAGCTGTAAATTGTGCAGCATACATCTTGAATAGATTCCCAACAAAAGTTGTAATGAACAGAGTTCCAGAAGAAGTGTGGAGTGGCAGAAAATAGGGAGTCACTCACATGAGAGTTTTTGGATGTGTGGCATATGCACACATTCCAGATCAGTTGAGGAAGAAGTTGGATAGTAAGGGGGAGACATGCATCTACCTTGGATATTGTGAAGAATCCAAAGGATATAGATTGTATAACCCATCCACAAAGAAATTTGTGATAAGCAGAGATGTGCAGTTCATTGAAGAGGAAGCATGGGATGGAAGCATTGAGAAAAAAATCAATGTTAAAAGTTGTTTGTCTCATGATGAAGATGAGGAATACATGGCTGAAAATAACACCTCATCGGTAGCACAACCTCCACCAACACAAGGACAACAAGGGACACCGCAAGCAGGAGTAAGAACACATTTGAGAAGAAATGAGAGTGCTTCTCCAAGCACACCACATGGAACAGATTTGAGTGCTTCTTCAAGCACAACTACACCAAATGAAAGAGGAAAAAGATTCAAAAATTTAAATGAGATTTATGAGCAGGAAGCGGAAAATGAAGTTATGAACTCCTTATTTTCTTTGTATTGTCATGTTGATGATCCTATTCATTTTGAAGATGCCATAAAAGATAGAAAATGGATAGAAGCTATGGATGAAGAAATTAATGCCATAGAGAAGAATAAAACATGGGAGTTGGTTGATCTCCCTGAAGGTAAAGAAGTTATTGGAGTAAAATGGGTCTACAAGCCAAAAAATAATGTTGAAGGTAAGATAGAAAGACACAAGGCCAGACTTGTTGTCAAGGGATATAAGCAGCTACATGGAAGAGATTATGAAGAAACTTTTGCACCAGTTGCAAGAATGGAAATAGTGAGAGCAGTGTTGTCCATAGTAGCACAAAACAAATGGAAGGTTTACCAAATGGATGTAAAATCAACATTTCTGAATGGAGTTTTAATGGAAGAGGTTTATGTGGAACAACTTCTCAGTTATGAGAAAAAGGGCCAAGAACACAAAGTGTGCAGATTGAAGAAAGCTCTTTATGGGTTGAAGCAAGCACCAATAGCATGGTACAGTAGGATAGATTCCTATCTACTGGAAAATGGGTTTGAAAAATGTGATGGAGAACCCACATTGTACATCAAAGAAAAAGATGGTAAGATGCTCATTGTTGTGTTATATGTTGATGATGTAATATTCACAGGTAATGATGATTACCTCAGTGAAAATTTTAAAACAGTCAAGAAAGAAGAATTTGAAATGACTGACATGGGATTGTTGAGATACTTCTTAGGAATAGAAGTAGAACAAAATGAAAATGGGATTTTTATCTCACAAGAAAAGTATGTTAATGAAGTATTGGAAAGATTTAATATGCAGGAGTGCAAAGCAGCAATTACTCCCACAGTAATGGGATTGAAGTTGAGCAAAGATGACAGCAGCAAGGATTTTGATCCAAGTTTGTATAAAAGCATAGTTGGCAGCCTCATGTATTTGATTGCAACTAGGCTAGATATTATGCATGTTGTTAGTTTGATCTCCAGATTTATGGAAAGGCCAAAAGAAGCATATTGGCAAGTAGCAAAGAGAATTCTGAGGTGTGTGAAAGGAACTAAAAGGTATGGTATTTTATATACTACTTTAGAAAATTCAGAATTAATTGGTTACATTGACAGTGATTGGGCTGGAAGTGTAGATGATCAGAAAAGAACATCCGGTTATGTTTTTCATATGGATTCAGGAGCCATTTCATGGGCTTCTAAGAAATAGGCTATTGTAGCATTATCTACTACAGAGGCAGAGTATGTGGCAGCTACAACAGCAACATGTCAAGCAGTATGGATGAGAAGAATGTTGAGGAATTTGTGTCAAGAACAGGTGAAAGGCACAGTGATTCATTGTGACAATAGCTCAGCTATTGCATTATCAAAGAATTCTGTGTTTCATAAAGGAACGAAGCACATAGATGCCAAGTTTCACTATATTAGAGAATTGGTGAACAATGGAGAAATTGTTTTACAACATTGTAGAACAGAGGAATAGTTTGCAGACATTCTGACAAAGCCATTAGGGCAGAAGAGTTTTGAATACTTAAGAAAATGCTTAGGTATGACTGATAACCCAGCAGCTGACTTTAAGGGGGAGTGCTGAAAATATTAAAGTCACCTGCGTACCCTGTGCAGGTAGAAATAGAGTACAACAGGGGCAGCAGCAGAAGGTTGAGTGTACACTTCTGTGCATTCAAGAGGAATGGAGAAAAACAGAAAGGATGGAATTTAATGTTTATGGGAAGCAGCCACCATTGCAGAGGAGAATTTATGTTTGTATGGGCGTAGCCGAATTTGTAGAGAAGGATTAAAGACTTTTGTGGTTAAACCACGCAACAACAGTGTTTTAATGAAAACAGTCTTTTCGGGCTTTTAAGCCCTCAACAACCAAAAACATGAAGAATTTTTGTTTAAATGCGCAAAGTCCTTTAAGTTTTGAATGAGACATGTCATAGTGTTCCCCACCACTTCATTGTCGATCGCAATTGCAAGTTTTTGAGTAAGTGTCTTGTTGATATGAAGTGTTATGATGCGATGCGATTATCGCAATCGCAATCGCATTCACCAACCGTACCATCCGCCATATGTTATGTTCCAATGAAAGTTTGCAATGCGATGTGGTCCCACCACAATCGCAATCGCAATATCGCAAAGATGTTTTTCCACTGAAGTTTCATTGTAATATTTGCGATGCGATTGTCGCAATTGCAATCGCAACATCCAAATATGTTTTCCACTTATATGTTTCATTGCGATGTGATGCGCCGATGCGATGTGGTCCCACCACAATCGCTCATCGCGCAATCGCAACATCGCAAATCGCAATCGCAACATCGCATGTTTTGTTGTTAAATTGTTCCGCCGATCGCTGATCGCCGATTGTGAAGTGGGTTCCACTCGTATATCACGCCAAAGAAATTTTAGGTTAAAGTTTTATGTTCCGGCAATGTATTTTCTTTGTAATTTGTTTTATGTTTTTTATTCCGCCGCGCCATATAAAAAGTGAAAGGCTCATAGTATTGTGATTGATATCATTGTAAGTTGTATGCTGTGTAGTGTGAAAAGCCCGTAGGCAAAGAAAAACACAGTAAGACCAGAGAGCACTGTTTTGTGCGGTTTTTGAGAGATAGAGAAGACCAGAGAGCATTGCGTCTGTAGCAGTATTAATCATATTTTGTGAATCCCTCAGAGAGGAAGAAATCTATCATTTTGTAATAGTTTTAGTTCTGTTAATGAAATAGAAAACATTTTATGCCATCTCTGTCCAGCAGTAAGCGAATTTATTTTTATTCTTTGTGTTAGAAGGAGAGTATTATTCTCTCAATCTTTTGTTCTGGAATTATCAAAAATTCCAACAATGTGTATTGGGCAGGGTAACTTAAAGTGTTATTTGTATCTTCCCTTGCCAACGCCATTTCCTTCCTTTCGTGTAACCTTGGCTCCTTACTCCCCTCCCTGGAAAATATAAGAAAGCAAGCAAGAAACTGTTCCTTCTTCTACATCCCGTGGGTCTTAAACACGTCAACAACTTGATTCCTTCATGTTAACGTCGAGTTGGTAACAAAACACTAAGAATAACAACATCATTCCAGGGCATGGGGGATTGAGAACAGGTCACGTAGAAGAACACCATTCTCGTCACGGGCTATCACTAATGCCCCTCACCGACCGATCGGAGTTCTATCATTGACTAGCCATGAGACTGTTGCCAATGGCTATGTTACTGGTGCTAAAACCTGGGATCACCTCTTGGCTCGGCTCTTGGCAATGAGTGATTGAATGAAACCTCGCATAGACACTTGAAATGGATGACATCTAGTGGATCGACTCTTGGTATCAAGTGCCATACTGACAGAGTGAGTCAACACCTCCTGTCATCGAATCACCACCTGGCAATTATAGAGAAGTGTTCTAAGTTCTATAAAGAAATAGAATTCCTTGTTAAGACTCTCACCTTATATAATACCTCAATAATAAGATACCTTTACCTTTTATAATCTGCCCTACCTTATTCCTTTAGAGTATAAGATTGAGAATCCCTTAATAAATCATTTCTAGAGGTCTAATAATACTATACTAAGAATCTTTCATTATTGACTCGCCTAACTTATGTAAGAAAAGCCCTTGACGCAGTAGAGGATCCAAGACCCCGGGCCAATAAAGCCAACCCATTCAAGTACATAGGGTTTATCACCAAGTAACATAACCCCTACCAAGCAAGAGACCCAGATAACCCCTTTACCTATAGATTTGTAGAACTACACTCTTTAGTCAGTCAACCAAACTTATCCATGGATGAAAAATACTACCTCAAGAATATACTCATTACTCATTAATAGTTCACTCCTAACACTAAATAAGTCCATTAGACAACATACACACTACTGCCTAGGGAAAATAAATAGGAATATAAACCATTAGTTAACTCCGAACTTCGACCAGGAATAGACTATTATCTAATTTTTCTTATCATGAGGAAACTACTCATTATTACTCTCAATATCAAACTCTCAGACTTAACTATAACTCTATTGTTTAAGATAATTCATTGTGTAACTGATTTCATCGTTCAATATAATCGTTTTCTCATTCAGCGAAATAAGAAGATTTCTTGCTTAGATTCCCTTAACTCATAGCTTGGTGAGAGGAAAGCTTAGGATTTTTTTAAGCTTACAAAGCTTTAGTAACCCCGAATCCCATAGCCTAACACACCAGGGTATAGAGATTCTTATCTAGATCCTTAAACCCGACGCCACACATTCCCTTCTTTACATGATGGCCTACCTTGGGAACAAGCAACGTTGGAACCCGTACCCATTGCTAGCAATGCCACGGTTTGGCTGATGTTGAAGGGACTAGAATCGTCAGAATTAATAACAGCTCGAATCATAGCAGAGACTTCTTCTTCTCTAATAAAACGGAAGTAATCTAAGCACTTGGGGCTCAGCGAGTGTAAAACGCAAAGTTTACTCATTTGCCGCCAGAAAGGGCCATATGGGGAAAATAGGACACCGGACAAACTGTAGGTCAAGTAATTAATAGCAGCAGAGGGAATTCTGCTGGAAAAAAGCTGGTCGTGGGTCTTGAGAAACTCCCTGGCCACCTCCGGAGAGGAAACGACTAAGGTGAGGACAGAGTCGAGGCGGAGAGAAATGAGAGGTCCGTATTTCATAGAGAGCGCTGCCAGTGATCGGTGAGGAAGCTTTCCCACCATGCGAAGATTGACGATAATGGGTAACGAGAAAGGCACCGGGGCAGCCTCCCTCTTCTTTTCCTGGACAAGTTGCTCCATGCTGTGACCAATACAACAAAAAGAAGAGCAGTGGTGAGTTTAATATAAAAATCTACAAAGTGCATGGCTATTAGGTGGTGGTTCACTGTATCAATTTGGTACTAGCTATGTTCACAAGTGGTGGTTTACTGTATCAATTTTGTATTAGTTATGTCCATTAATAACATCTATTTGATATTAATTATTTCTATGAACAATATCTACATGTTCTACATGTTACTTCTGTCCTAGCTACCTCCAGAACAACATCTATCTAATACTACCTACCTCCACAAAAGACATCTATCTAATATTAACTACCTCCATGAACAACATCTACCCAGTACTTCAAAAAAATCAAGATAGATAATCGCCATTGTTATGCTCAGCCACACATCTCCAATACTATCAGATATAACACATACAAATTGGAATAAAATGATTATAGTTGCGTCCAACCTAAAAGCTGCAGATATTTTTGAAACAGGACAGTGTCTTTCAATTCATTTACACCGTCGCCATTTCTATGCTCAGCCACACATATACGACCAGTTATAACACAGCGAATCTGGAATAATGTGCCAATAATTGCTTCAACCTACAAGCTCTAGATATGTGCACAACAGTAGCTTTCAATTCACTTACACGGTCGCCATTCTTATGCTCAGCCGCCTACCTCCAACACGGTTAGCTATACCAGATGCAAACTAATTACGTCCCTATTAAAAGCTGCAGACATTTCTAGAGCAGGATAGCGACTTTCAATCCAATTATACCGTCGTATAATTGCTCAGCGACCCGTTCAAACTGTTGAAAGATAGCGTATAACTGCGTCCAACTTGAAAGGTCAAGATATTCCTATATACGCGTTCGTTTTCTGCATTGTGAATTTGGAGTTATTCAGCCGAAGTTGGACCATTTGGCCCGTAATTATCTCGTCTTATCAGTCTGTCACTGGTGCATTTGTTTATCTTGTCTTGTTGGAAGAAGACAAGGCACTCAGTGGGGCATGTTCAGAAGAAAATTGTTTAAGATATGGCAGTCACGAGTGCATGTGTTTATCTGTCTTATGGGAAGAAGACAAGGCACTCACTATGGCATGTTCAGAAAAAAAATTGTTTAGTTTTTATCTAGTCTTATTAGAAGATATTCATCAGAGATTCGTGTAGTTAAGAGTTTAGCTTTTAGAATAGGACGGAGCATTATAATATTAATAAGCTTCTAAGATTTAAAATTGTCTACCTGAAAAGAAGATAAGTTTCTTTATTTAGGTTCATAAGAAATTTGTTTCGCTATAATGAATTGTATTTGATTATTCATTAATGAATCGTAACTATAAATATTTTACAAATTTAATATTTTTATTATTAATTAAAATGTTTTTTTAATGCTTAAATAATTAATTAAATTTAAATTTGTTATTTTAGACACAAGGGAGAAATAGTTTTAATTGTTGATTTTTTTTATAATGAAGTACTAACGAATTATATAACTGAAACATTTGTTATGTATATTTATTAAATTTTATAGCTTGAATATTCGTTATGTATATTTATTAGTAAATTTATTTTGTTATGTATATTTATTAGTAAATTTATCTTGATTCGAGATGTATTAAAAGCTATGTTAGAGAGGCTCCCGAAAACCTTGAACTTGATTAAGAGGAGGAGGCTCCCTCGTAGGTTTCGCAAAGAGGCAGAAGTGGACCAAGGAAGTCCACCATTGCGCATCAGGAGTACCCCTTGCCTCGCAAGACCGAGCCTCTTCTGGATCAGGAAGATGAGGGGGATGACACAGATGTTTGGATAATGGATTCAGAAGGTACATGGACGATCATCTCGGATGCAGAATACTCGGTGGCTCCCATCCTCTGCGCACCAGTCTCCTCCGCGTCTATCCATCGATGAAGAGGAAGTTGTCGCGCATGCGTGCACCTGTCCCATAGTAGAGGAAGATCCAAACAGCGAGGATGAAGCCGAAGACTAATGACTGTGCAGTAGCTCAACTCTTCCTTGTTTTTTTTTGATGTTTGCTATTACGACATAATTTCTATTTTCACTAGTGCTACAACACATTTTGTAACTTTCTATTTCATGTACTTTTCGAGCTGGTTTCCTCCACGGAGGGAGCCCCTTATCTGTGCGACAACGGCTGGGATTGGTTAAGCACAACTTACCAACTCAGCCTATAGCATATGTACTGTTCCTATTTGCGAATTAATATAGATTAGCCTCATTTACCAAAAAAACAAAAAATTTGAGAAGGATCAAATCTCCTTTTATTTTCAATTTAAAAAAATCGTATATCAAGAAATTTGATCCCATTAATACTAGACAAATACAAAGTTAAGATAAATCTAAACTTTTTAATTATTAATTATAATTAATTATAACTATTAATTTTATAATTTATATATTTTTTTATTTTTATTTCTATTTTTATATCACCAAATAAAAAAGGTTTACAAAAAATTATATTAAGTTATAACATTCATATAAAATCCTAACTATTAACATTCATTATTAAATTAAGTTTAATATCTCTTTAAAAAATATCAATTGTTATATCTAAAAATGTGATTTTTGTGCGACAATTTTCTAGCCCAAATCCCACATAGTTTCTAAAGAGATCACAAATTCGCCTTGAAAATAGGGGAGATTCTTGTATATTTTTTTTGCCAAAATCTAGAGGAAATTTGGGAAATATAGGTTATAATTGTCAAAATTCAAGATTTTGGGTGCCTAGGGGTTTTGGTAGTGCTGAATCTAATTTCACCATAAAAAAATCATTCAAACAATCCTATGATCAATTATTTTGAAAAAAAAAATCGCCATATTCTACCAAAAATGAACTTTCGAGACGAATTTGTAGCCTCAATAGACAACACTAATCCAACATTAGGCCATCATTGAAAACTCAAATTAGCCAAAGAAAAAAAAGAGTGCTACAAGGATGGTTTTGATGAGCCAATCCTTATTTGTATAGAATTGTATTATATTATCAAGATGCCAACTTCTAGTGGACTTGGGAGAACACCAAATTGTAGAGGATGAAAATTTCTTTTAAATGTTACAAATTGAGAATCTTTGAAGTTATTTGTTTAGATGAGATTTTTGTTCTATTATAATTTAAACATTTTTATCATCTTTATATGTCATTTCAATTAAATTTTTATATTATTTTTTATCTATTTAATATTTTTAGGATGGAAAATTCATAAAAACTGGTTTGTATGACTAGTTTTTATTGGTAGTATGTAGTTTAAAGAATTGAGGCTCAAAACATTTTAGTGCTACCTTGAGGCTCTAAATGATATTTATGGGGTTAAAAATTTTCCACTTAAGTGCAACACTTTAATGTTATTCTATACATAAATTTCTTTCCAATAATCCAAGGAAAAGGTGAATCAGAGTGTAGGTGCAAAATTTATGCCTCTAAGAAGTAGAGTTATCATGATTGAGCACCATAATTTGAAGAAATGACATGTCAGCCCTTGTTAGTCATGGAAAAGAAGCTAGTGACACGGAAATGATAATACAACTATATAAGGGTCGAGTTGTAACTCATGTTGAGGGTTGAATGGGTTATATTTAATCCCTAGTTGGTTATCGAGCTATGTTATAACTTGGACACTACAAGGAAAAGGGTTTCCATATTAGAGAAAAATAGATAAGATGGATATATATATATATATATATCTCTCTTCTCTCTCTCTCTCTCTCTCTCTCTCTCTATATATATATATATATATATATATATATATATATATATATATATAGATATTGAGTGGACGTATAAATACAAAGGAGTATACACTCTCTATGGAGTTTCGTGAGGTTTTCTCTCTCTCTCTCTATATATATATATATAGAGAGAGAGAGAGAGAGAGAGAGAGAGAGAGAGAGAGCCTCACGAAACTCCATAGAGAGTGTATACTCCTTTGTATTTGCATCATTTCCACTCCAATAAAAGAGAAAGTTGACAAGCCTTACCTTCTAGTTGGACTTTCTCCTTAAAGTGTTTTCCAAATCACATCTTGGTGTTCATTGTGAATTATGTCTGTTATGTTTCGCTATTCTGTATTTTTCACATTTATTTATTGCATGCATAATCAATAATTAATAACTCCGTAGATATTCAAGGAAAATTCTGTACTTTTCACATTTATTTATTGCATGTGTAAGGTTTTCGTGGGACTCTCTCTCTCTCCTCTCCTCCTCTCTCTCTCTCTCTCTATATATATATATATATATATATATATATATAGAGAGAGAGAGAGAGAGAGAGAGAGAGAGAGAGAGAGCCTCACGAAACTCCATAGAGAGTGTATACTCCTTTGTATTTGCATCATTTCCACTCCAATAAAAGAGAAAGTTGACAAGCCTTACCTTCTAGTTGGACTTTCTCCTTAAAGTGTTTTCCAAATCACATCTTGGTGTTCATTGTGAATTATGTCTGTTATGTTTCGCTATTCTGTATTTTTCACATTTATTTATTGCATGCATAATCAATAATTAATAACTCCGTAGATATTCAAGGAAAATTCTGTACTTTTCACATTTATTTATTGCATGCATAATCAATAATTAATAACTCCATAGATATTCAAGGAAAATCTACTCTCATCGTATATATTTTGTATTTGAGTCTATTTATATCATATTTATTGACTAATTTTCAAGTGGAATATCCATGGAAGTTGACAAATTAACATGAATATAACCCTAACAGGATTCTTCTGACATGACTATAATTTATAAATATTGCAAATGAAAAAATTATAGAGAAAATAGTATATCAAACTTATCTTTTGTATTCTAAAATATATTAAGTACTAGTATCTCTTAAACTTTATATGATTATTGTTCGAGAATGAATTTTAATAAAAATAAATCACAAGCATTCATTACAATAAGCCAAAGGTGAAGAATATGAGTTATGTGAGTTGGATTTTATGAAATGAAATCACTATAATCATGTTATATTTGTTTAACTCCCATGGTATTTCCTCATTAAAACATATATTTGGTAGATCATTTTTTTTAGAATATTATAGTGATTTGGAAGCTCTTTGGGTATATGTCATTCAAGCATTTTTTTTGGTAAGGTAGAGGTATATTAGAATCTATAGTCTACACAAAGTTTTTAGAAATTTTCCATGTCATTTTTTATGATAAAGAATGATTTATAAGTTGATAAAAATCACTTATGAAAGAGGGAATTATTCTTGATAATTTAATTTTTCCCAACTACAAGTCAGAAAATGCAATATGATTTCCAAAATTTTATGGAATTTTTCCCAATGAAATTCCTTTGGTTCAGATAAATGTGCTCGAACAACATAAAACCAAAAATTCAGGGTTAAAGGTTATAGCGTCCAAATTAGAATAGAGTGATAAGCATATTCCTTAAATGGAATTCGTCAGTTGAAACTATAATTAGGGAGATCCAAATTTTGATTTATGTGCAATTCTTTAAGAATTTGAAGAATAGTGGTAGATAGAGTGTTGAAGGTCAGATCCATTGCTTCTAGTTTTCACACAACATCATCAGGAGGAGAGAACATTTTACAATTGAATTATGCAATATGAATGTTTTGGTTAAAATTTTCGAGTACCTTTAAATCTTGAATATTAGTTAAATATTCAAATACTTCATTGGAAAGGAACTCAACATCTAATCTCCCTATGGATAAATTTCTTAAGAGAATCAGTTTACACAAAGATGTGGGTAGAAACCTCGTCCTTTTGTAGTTACCTATGAAAATGACACTTAAATGGATCAATTTCCCATGAAAAGCAGTAAACTTGTCAAGGAGTTTCTTCCTATAGTTAGGCATCCCAAGGGGATCAATTGTAAAATTTTAACTATTTGTTATTTATTAATAATTGTCCTAAGTAGTTGAACCATCCTTGTAGAATATTTTTAAGTGGAATGGTTTTTCTAAATAAAAGGTTACATGGATTGATCCCAAGACTTGCACACACATAAAGATCAAGATATTGAAGCTATGTTAGGGAACGGAAAACATTGGTAGCATCAAAAATCCGTTTCAACAAGGGAATTCTATGTGCTCTATTTTTGTTAAAGGTTATGTTGTCACTGCTACAACACCCCCCAAAATTTCACTACATCCAAATTTTGGAGCGTAATTCGTTACCATATCAAGTGTCGCCTTGGTTTTCAAGTGTTGTTTCATATGTCTTAAGTGTTCTTGAATATTTTCAAGTGTTGTTGAATTTAATAGAGAATCTCTATATGCATTTAATGGTCATACCACCTTTGCTATTTTAAAACGACACATTCGGGTCGCATTCACACACACTTCATTGGTTAGACTTGGGAAATGTGCATAAAGTTTCGTTTTGATGTATATTCATTGTTGATCAAGATTGTCTAAGTTTTCTTGATAAAGTCAGTATGTGTCACACATGGTTTTATGTCTAGAACTAATCTTGCTCACTCCTTGACCAATCATCCAGACTTGCAGAATTTTTTGTTGCAAAAAGAGCTCATTAAGGCTAAGATTACATGAGAGCACTTTGAAGCCTTTATGGGAGACCATTTGTTGTTTGCAAGTGTGCCCTAAGCCCTCCTTGATATCTCAGCGCACTCCCAAAGCAAGAATCCCATTCCTTGTTCTAAAATTTGCTATTAAAAAACAAAGCCTTCCTTTGAGTGCACTCCTTTGACCTGAAGGAATGCACCCTCCTTGGGAGCACTCATTTGACCCAAAGTCATTTTCCCTCCCTAAGTGCATGAGCACACCTTGAAGTCCTTAAGCCCCACCCTTCAGCATTCCGTAACGCACCATATTCCCTCTTGACCATTTGAGTGCATGAACGCACTTCAAAGGCATGTAGCATCCTCCTTCAGGCTTCGAACTTGCTCCATGAACCCTCTTTGATCTCTTGAGCGAAAGAGCGTACTTCAAAGGCATGAATCATCATACTTAAACCTTTTAACTTGTGTCATACACCCTAATTTATTTCCTTTGAACACACTCCTTTGACCTGAAGAGATGTACCCTCTTTGAGAGCACTCCTTCGACCCGAAGAGATGTGCCCTCCTTGAGAGCACCCCTTCGATACGAAGAGATGTGCCCTATTTGAGAGCAATCCTTTGACCCAAAGAGATGCATACTCCTTGAGAGTACTCCTTTAACCAAAAGAGTTGCACCCTCCTTGAGAGCACTCCAACCCAAATGAATGCACCCTCTTTTTATCCCTTGAATGCACATCGCACTTGGGAAGCATGTAGCCTTCCCCTCCATCCTTCGAACTTGCGCCATGCATCCTTCCTTGATTGTCTCCCTCTCTTAAGCACATGATCACATTATTAAGCTACTTAGTGTTTCCCCTTCATCCCTTCAGCCTTTCAAAGTGCACCCATGCCCCCAAAATCCCTTTGACCCCTTTGAATGCGCTAAAAAGGCATAAGCATAAAATATGCATAAAACATGGTAGATTAGGAGATTTTTATATTGATAGTTTCTCATCATGGATGATTGCAAAAATAGGTATTCCAGTGACCTCGTGAAAATAACACACAAGGAATATTAGGCAAAGAGGATAAACAAAGTAATGATGAAAAGAACCAAGAACATACTTGAAACTTGATGATTGAAACACCCCAAAGAATCCAAGATTGAAGACCTTTTGGAGGGTGAAAGCATCACGATCAGAAGATATACAAAGAGAAAAGACAAAGTGTCAGTCATGTCACCACTCGATAAATTCCATGTCATCAGTCACTATTAGTCCTAACCATCCAAGATAGGGACATATCAAGTCTCACGATATGATGATGTGGAGGTTATGATGTAGTATTGTAATCATTGTAAAAGATAAATAAATGGAATTCAAAGAGTCATATGTGGAACATGAAGAGTCACATAGTCAAATATGGACAAAGATTGTATTGAAGTCCAAAATTCATTTAGAAGTTAAAGAATTTTTTATAAGTCGAAAGGACACACTAAAAGTCCAAGGGTCATCGGGGTAATCCTAGACTCATGAGGATATGAAAGGTAATTCCTATTGTTATAAAATCAACCTTATAACTTAATCAACAAGCTTTTGGAGGCTTAAGCTTTGGAGAGCTTGTCTTGGCTTCTCTAGTTGCATTAGGAGAGAAAACTATTCTTTGGAGAAGCAAGATTTGACTTAATGTTGAACTATTGGAACTAGTGTTCACCATTGTGATTGATGTACTTGGATATTCCACCTTATAACTGAAGATCTATGAGCCATAAAATTTTTATGCATGTATCAAAAATTTCTTAGCACTATTCTTGGGATGCTTACGACATATGTTTTGTTCATATGTACTGGAGATATTGAACTATTTCGGTGGCTTCAGTACTTATCTTGTTGAATGTGTGTTATATTCGCCTTAATATCATTGTGCGAACTATTTCAATGACAAATATTTTCATGTTATTGTGAGCCTCTTCTAGGATAGTACTATTACTTCTCTCTTAGAGACTCCCTTTTTTTCTCCCTTCGCGAAGGTTTCCTTTTTTATACCCTACAATTGGTGCTTCACAATGTCATCTTTCTTGCTCATTCAAAGTTTATGTGTATAATCTCTTATGTTATATGTTGAAACCAAGAAGAAACTTTGTGTTATGCTGGTCACGCCAATACTCTGGATGGGGACCCTACTGCAAATATTGTGAGGTTTAATTGGGAGTTCACAATGGGGATACCTCCTATATGTTAACAGTATCCAACCCTTTTAGCATTCTGGTGCTAGAAGGAGAACCAAATGATAATTTTTTCCCATTGATTCTTTGTTAAATTTGTTATATTTAATGGCTAATCCTGAAATCATACTTCAGGGGTGTTTATCTAATTAATTAAATGGTAAAATTTTAATCCCTGATGAGCTTCTTTATGACTTGTCACAATTGAAATTTGATGGTGAGGATTGAACATCCATAGCCGATAAAATTTCTTATTTTCTTAAATTTTTTGAATATTATGAAATCGATGATAAAAATATTACTCATGTGCTTTTTTTCCTCACTCTTGAATATCTTGTCAATGAATGGTGTCATACTCTTTTGATAAATTCCTCAAGGAGCTTCATCAAGCTTTTGATAGGTATGATTATTGAGATGTTTTGAAAATGATTGATTGACTAAAAATGAATAATAATGAAACAATTGAGGATTTTTATAATTGATTCCCTCACTTATGTTATGATTTCCTAGGGAAAATTTGAATTGGGTTTTCCTTAAAGCCAAGTTTAAAAGTTTGGTTTGAATTTATTCACACGGCGAATCTAAAACCCATGATGTTTATGTTCCTCTAACTTTTGTAAATTGTGAGACACCTCTAATTCCATAGGATGAACATACTATTCCTTTTGTTCCTTGTCCTCCTCCTTTTGAAGTACCAATTTTCATTCCTCCTTATGATAATGTTGAAGTTGGTAAATTAAGAAATCAAATACCCAATCCATCTTCTCCTCAAACTTCTTCTGCTTTTCATGTTTCAGATACAATGGAGGAAATATTGGAATGCTTAATGAAGCCTCATGTAAAGGTTAATCCTCCTATTCCTCAAGATGATATTATCACTCATAACTCTAGTACTGAATCTAATTTGGATTCCTGTAATTCTCTATCATATTTTTGTCATAATCCATTTTCCCTTGATCCAATTGATTAGTCTTCTTTTGTAACTTCTCTATTTTCCAATCTAAAAAATGATCAGGTGTAAGGTAGTCATTATTCGCAGGTAGAGGAGAAGGAAGGTGGGGATTCTTTCAATCATTCTTCTCTTTTTCAAAATCCTCCATTGCATGATAATTTTCTCCCTTACTTTGTTAATTTTGAATCTAAGAATATCTATGATGAACCAAATGGAAATGATTTTCCCAATAAATCTAAAGACTTGGATAACCTTCATTCTCGAGATTCTGAGTCCATTATTATATGTCATGATATATGCCCAAGTACATCATTTGATCTTTCAGTTTTTCAAGAAAACTTTGTTTCGAAAGATTTAGATATTGAATCTGATTTGGTCCAAGATCAAACAAAGTTTGTAATGCATGTTTGTTTTTCACTGTCCCTTGCATTATATTGTTTGTAATGCATCAACTTGCGAAGAAGATACTCCATGCTCTTCAATTTCATCATCTAATGAGTTCAATTTTGAATTGACACAAGATAGTGAGGTCATCCATGATGAATAAGATGGTAAGAAACTTATCAAGTATCCTTTTCCATAGGCTTATCTTTTCAATTTTTCATGGAGAAAATTCTTCTATCCAGGTTACCCATGAGATTTTTTTGATTTATCCATCTTTATTTGTGTGATTACAAGAATATTTTTACTTGGGTAATCTATTTGTCAAAAATGTAAATTCTCATCAATTCGGTGATGCGGATGAATCCCATTTGGATAATAGTGATATTGTTTAAATTATTGATGGTATTTGTCCACACACCATGCATGATCTAATCCAATATTAGATATCTCATTTTAAAATATTGGAAGGTTCAAGGAATTATCAAAAAGTTGATGCACTTACATTTTCATTGACTCTGTTAAGACCCCTTAGCTAAGTCAGATCTGTATTTTCTTACACAGTTGTTTTATTTGCATTGTTCCGATGGATGTAAATCCCTTCTTGAAAGATGTTTTTTATTTTGAATATGGCTCTTTCAACTTTCAATATCTCATTTTGGTTGGATTGAGGATTATGTTTTAGTTAGATCATCTCCATCCAAATCTCTTATATCAAGCTCAAGTTTGGTTTCATGGATGTATGGATTTGTGAATTTGATTGTTGGGTATGTGTTATATTATTTCCAAGATTAGTCGCATGCGTGGGGGAGTCACAGGGGGGGCAATAACCCCCCCTGTATTTTGTGAAACTAGCTCCAAAAATAGAAGAAAAGAGATATCAACGCCTTAGAAATAAGCCACTTCGAGGGGGAAACCTCCAATAAATTACACGAATGAATAATTCCTGGATTATTCAAATTACAAAACCTCTTTTCTATATATAGGAGTCCATGGGGCCATAGTGTAATCCTAGTGGGGCCAGAATGTAATCCTAGCCGGCCTAACAATAATAATTTAAGGGCACAATAATAACAATATGGGGGTTACAAGGTTACAATAATAACAATAAGGGGGTTACACTAACAACATTAAGGGACTATACTAGTAATATAGGGACCTAACATTCCCCTCTCCTTCAAAAAAGTGTTGTCCTCAATGCTTGAGTAGCTCTGGGTGCTTCTGTATAAAATTCTCATCCTCCCATGTAGAATCTTCAGTGGGTAAGTTCTTCCACTTGATGAGATACTCTGAAATTGATCGATTCCATCGGGTTCCAATATGATTTTTCCTTCCTCATCAAGTTCTGGAAATATTGTTTGAACTGGAATATTTTCACCTATAACCTTCTTTAAGCATGAAACATGGAAAACTGGATGCACTCGCAAAGAAGCAGGAAGCTCCAATTTTATGCCATAGTACCAATCTTTTGTAACACCTTGTAAGGACCATAGTACTTTGGCGATAATTTATTATCCTTCTCAGCTTGCTTTAGGGACATTTGTTTGTATGGTTGTAGCCGTAAAAATACCCAGTCTCCTACATCAAAACTTCTCTCGCTGCGATGTTGATATGCTTGTTGTTTCATTCGATTTTGTGCCAAATTTAGGTTGTCCTTTAAGAGTTGGAGAACTTCTTTTTGATACTCGATGTGATCTTCCACTGCTTGAACCTTAGAATTTTCTCTTAAAGATGATGTGATGGACGGTGGATGATATCCATAAAGTGCCATAAATGGGGTCATTTTTGTTGCAGTATGGAAGGAAGTGTTGTACCACCATTCAGCGAGAGGTAACCACTTGACCCACATTGTGTTTTGTTTATCGGATACAAACAACAACGAAGATATCCTTCCAAGCATTTGTTTACTATATTAGTTGAAGTCGTGGATTGAGGGATGATGTGCAGTATATGAGCTAATTGAAGTACCAAACAAAATAACTTTAATAAAAATTTCCCAGATGGGCATTGGGATCTACATCGCCTCACAACAACCCCTTAGGTTTATGTATCTTTTGAATTGTGTCCATAAATGTAATGCTGTTATGCTTTCTTTAAATGGATGAGATAATGAAAAAAGTGTGGATTTTTGTTGCAGTCTATCAACTAAAACCACCATGATGGCCTCTTTCCTTGAGACTTAAATCAGGCTTTGTGATAAAATCCATTAGAATCTCCTCCCAATGTTCACTTGGAATGGATAAAGGTTGTAGAAGACCCGGGGTCTTAATTGTCTCAACTTTATTTTGCTGGCAAACCAAACATTCCGCCACAAACTTTTGAATATCAGATTTAAGGCCATCACAAAATTTTTTTTTCACCACAATGATGGTTTTAAAATGTAAAATTTTGCACTCTAAAGAAGTAGTACATTCCAAAATATTTTTCTTTAGTTGGGAATTATTGCAATTATATAAGTGATCTTTGTACCATAAGGAATCATTTTTCCAACTAAATGTATTATATGTACTAGGATCTTGCTGCAACTTTTGAATGAGTGTCCACACTTCTTCGTCCTTCTTCCATTTATCTCTTGCTTTGGTTATCCAATCTAGTTGGATAATAGAAATGGCACAAAGAAATGCTTCCACCTCTTCATTCTTTCTTGAGAGTGCATCTGCAACAACATTTAGCTCCCTTTTTTGTAGATTATTTCAAAGTCATAACCCAACATCTTTGTGACCCATTTTTGCTGCTCTTTTGAAGATAGTCTTTGTTCCAAAAAGTGTTTAAGACTATCATGATCAGTTTTTACCTTGAAGTGTCTTCCCATTAGGTAAGTTCTCCATTTCTTTAGTGCATGAAGTATTGCTAACATTTCCTTCTCATAAATAGGTTTCTGTAAATACTTTCCTTTGATTGGACGACTTTCAAAAGCAATGGGTCTTCCTTCCTGCATTAAAACTGCACCAATTCCATTTCCTGAGGCATCACATTCCACAATAAGGGTTTTTGTGAAGTCTGGTGTAGCTAAGACCGGTGCTAGGCACATTGCCTCTTTAAGACGTTCAAAGGCCTTAGTTGCTTCAGGAGTCCATGAAAATACATCTTTCTTCAATAATGTTGTTAGAGGTGCTGCTATTCTCCCATAATTCTTAACAAACTTGCGATAATACCCTGTTAACCCGAGAAATCCTCGCAACTGCTTTATGGTTGTGGGGACTTTCCATTCCTTAATGACTTTAATTTTGTTAGGGTCTACCTTAACACCCTCGTGAGATACAATATGACCCAAATATTCCACCTCTTGTACTCCAAAGAAACATTTGGATGTTTTTGCATATAATTGTTTCTCCTGCAATAGTTTGAGCACCCTGTCAACATGTCGAACATGATCCTTCCAAGACCTGTTGTAGATTAGTATATCATCAAAAAATACTAGCACAAATTTTCTAAGGAAGGGTTTGAAAATGGAATTCATCAACCCTTGAAATGTAGAAGGTGCATTGATAAGGCCAAAAGGCATGACCAAAAATTCATAATGACCCTCATGAGTTCGAAATGCTGTTTTTGGAATATCTTCAGTCTTCATTCGAATTTGATGATATCCTGAACGAAGATCCAACTTGGTAAAATAAATTGCTCCATGTAATTCATCCAATAATTCATCAATCACAGGAATGGGAAATTTATCTTTAATGGTGAGCTTATTAAGCTCCCTATAATCTGGACACATTCGCCATGATCCATCCTTCTTGTGTATCAATACTACAGGAGCAGAGAAAGAACTTTGACTAGGGTGAATTATACCCGCCTCTAACATTTCTGCAATCATACGTTCAATTTCGCTCTTTTGGAAGTAAGGATATCTATAAGGCCTGATGTTTGGAGGAACACTTCCTGGAATCAAATGAATAGCATGATCATGACCACGAATAGGTGGGAGTCCTTTGGGAGTTTCAAACACCTTGGAATGATTGTCCAAGACTTGTTGGAGATCTGCAGAAATAGATGATTTTGATGTCGGAACTTCTAGTGAGCATAATTGTGCAATTACGCCTCTTTGTTCTTTCTTTAGAAGCTTTGTCATGACATTAGAGCTTATTATCCTTCCCAGCTTCCCTTCAATACCCCGTAATTCGACTTCCTTTCCTTCTGAAAAAAATTTCAAGAAAAGTTCTTGAAAATTAAAAGCTACCGTCCCCAAAGATTGTAACCATTGTACTCCTAGTACAACATCAGCACCTCCCCTAGGAATGGAAAGCATTGGACTAGTCAACACATATTCCCCCATGGTTAGCTTGATGTTATGGCATTTTCCAGAGCAATTTATAGTTCCTCCATTTGCAACCATCACTTGACATTCTGGTGCTGGGTATAGGAAACAATTTAATTCCTTGGCTACCTTACAATGAATAAAATTATGAGTGCTACCTGAATCAATCAACACTGTACCTTTTTCTTCTTGATTTGTCCTTCTATCTTGAGAGTTTGAGGAGTGGTAATTCCTGCCAGTGCATTACACGATATGGTCGGATTCATTTCTTCCTCTTCTAGGGTTGGTTCCTGGTGTATATCCTCTTCTTGTTCATTTTCTTCTTCCTCTTCACAATCTGTGTAAAATAATTTCTTCTCAGCACACTTATGACCTTTAGTGTATTTTCTATCACAACTGTAGCAAAGCCCTTTTGCTCTTTTTTCTTCCAATTGTTGTGGTGTCAGCCTTGTAGGTTGTGGAAATCTAGGCGTAGAAACACTTCCTTCTTTATAGAATTGAGTGGTAGGCTTCCTTGTCGCCATAATTTTACATTCAACTTTTCTTGCCAACCTGAATGCCTTCTCCAATGAATCAGGTTCCAAAACGCGAACTTCATATTGGATGTTATCCTTTAAAGTGCCTATGAAGAGATCAATCCTGTGTTCCTCTGGAATATCAGTTACCCTTATATTCAATTTTTGGAAGTCCTCAATGTGCTGCCCCACTAAACCCTTTTGTTTGAGATTTATCAATTGGCTAAAGGAGGTGTTGCTCTTTGTATCCTCATAATGTGCTATCATTTCCTCTGTAAAAATTGACCAAGTGACAATTTTTTTACGGGAGCAAAGCCATCGATACCATACAAATATATTTTGTTCTAAATGTAAAGTTGCAATGCATACCTTTTGTGTGTTTTGCACGTTATGGAGATCAAAATATTGCTCCATCTGTAGTATCCATGTTACAGGATCCTTTCCATCAAACTTCCTCATATCCATTTTTGGAATATGGTGGTTCTTCCCGCCAACATTAGAGTTTATAAAATCACGATTAACATTTATTTTGTTCTCATCATGAGTTTCCTCTACTATCTTTTCACCATTAGGAAACATTTCTTGTATCAACTTTGTCAAACCTTCCATGTCTACTTTTAGATCATTCTTCATGTTTTCCATCTTATCTTCCATGTCATCCATCTTAGATTCCATGCCAGCTTCCATGCCATCCATCTTAGCTTCCATGCCATTCTTCAAACCATCCATCTTAGATTCCACGCCTTTCTTCAAAAATTCCATGTCATTTTTTGTTGCTCTTTGTGAGAGCGAAATTTGTTGCACTTTCTCTTGTAATTTTGATATGTCATGTTGCCATTCTTCGTCTTCATGAGTCATAATAGAGCCTTCTAAAGGCTTAATGGGTGTTGAATGATTTTTAGAGTCCATTTGAGAATCCAATATTGATATCTGTTCTATAATATGCCTTTGGAATCAATTCAACTTGATTATTCAAACAAGACTTATGCAATTCGGAAAAAAAATACACACCTTTTACTTGCTTTTGAGGAGCTCGATATTGAAATTGACTTCTCTCTATAATTGCAAATATTAAATTTTGAAACTCAGCTCTATAGTAGTCCTCTGAAGCTTCTTTCAAATGCCATAGGTCTGACTTGATTTGGATTCTTCAAGACAAAGTTATGTCCAATCTCCCACAATGACCTAATTATGGATTGGTTCAGTGGAGTGAACTTGTACGACTTACCACGTGTTACTATTTGCTTCTTTTTATTTGAAATTTATAGACAGGAAACTACAGTCCATGTAATTCTAGTCACTTTTTACAGAATTCCAATCCGATGCTCAGAGAGTGAGCTATGAATATTTTCCCATGATCACCTCTTTGAGATGAAATTTGGGAGCCTGAAAAAGACCTAACTTCCACAGATCATATCTCCAAAAATATTGTGAACCAAGCTTTGAAATTTTGTGACGATGTTCTTCAAGATTTCCGCTTCCCTCTCTAAATATTTTAGCTTTTGAGCCTTCGTAGAAAAAAAATTACAGTGAAAATTCCGCTATGACCTATTTAAGTGAAATTCAAGAGCGTACAAACAGACCTAACTTCCATAGATCATATCTCCGAAAATATTGCGAACCAAGCTCTGAAATTTTGTGACGATGTTCCTCAGGATTTTGACTTCGCACTCTAAAATTTTTAGCTTCTGAACCTTCTTAGAAAAAACGTTATAGCGCAAATGCCACGATGACATGTTTGGAGAAGCAAAACCCTAGAATCCCAAGCTCTGATACCAAATGTTGTGAAACCAGCTCCAAAAATAGAAGAAAAGAGATATCAACACCTTATAAATAAGACACTTCAAGGGGGCAACCTCCAATACATTACATGAATAAAATATTCTTGGATTATTTAAATTAAAAAACCTCCTTTCTATATATAGGAGTCCATGGGGCCACAATGTAATCCTAGTGGTGCCACAATGTAATCCTAGCCGACCTAACGATAATAATTTAAGGGCACAATAATTACAATATGGGGGTTACAAGGGTACAATAATAACAATAAGGGGGTTACAGTAACAAAATTAAGAGACTGTACTAGTAATATAGGGACCTAACACTGTACGTTGCGGTAGGCACAACAGGGGGGTCACAAGGGGGGCGACAACCCCCCGTATCGAGGTCGGGGCCAACGCCCTGAGAAAAATTTTCTTGGACCCTAATTTTGAGTGGGCTGACCTGGCCATAGTTTTGTGCATGGGTTTGCACATGGTTTTGGGGCATGATGGTTTTCGACTCCTGGTATTTTGTAGATCTGGTAAAGGGAACTACGATTATGTTCTAATCCAAGTTTAATGGATTAGGGTTTATGAATGCTTCGGCATGTATATATATGTGTGTTCTAACAATAAAATGAAAATAATGAAAAATCAAGCTAGTAGTCCCGATTTGGGATCCAGGGGAAAATATTTGTGTATATGTGTTTTATGTTTTATTCTCTTGCTATTTTTTATTTTATGTTTTTACGATTCATTTGCAGATAATTTCTGTATAGGGTTAAAACCTACATTTCGTATCATAGTTGTTTTGTCTTCAAGGGGACCCCTTTGCTATTGAGGGGTTTTTTGCTTGAGCCCGTGGTAGACCCTTTTCAGTGGGAGATTTGCGGGATTTATAATTGGGGTGAAAGAAGATGGCAAGCAGTGGAAAGATATAGATCGAGAAAATTAATGGTTAGAGTTTTGAGTTGTGGAAGTTGAAGATGGAGGATTTGTTGGTGGATAAAGATTAGTGGATCGTGGTAGATTCAGGTACTAAACAAACAACAATGTTAGATGAGTATTGGAAGAAGTTGGATATGAAGGCAAAGAGCACAATACGGTTGTATGTCTCAGATTCGATATTGTTGAATGTATTTTGGGAAGCTACGGCGAAGACTTTGTGGGACAAGCTAGGGACTTTGTACCAATCTAAGTCTCTCGTGAATAAATTTCTCTTGCGGAAAAAGATGTATAAACTGAGTATGAAGGATGAAGACTCAGTGACAGAGAATCTAAACGCCTTCAATATTGTGGTAAGTAGTTGTCATCTATTTATATTAAAATATCAGATGAAGATAAGTCCATCATTTTGTTGTGCTCTCTACCAAATTCGTGGAACAGTCCAATTATTGCAATAGGTAGCAATACAACTACCTTGAATTTTGATGAAATTGTCTCAGCCTTTTTGTCGGAGGAAATGAGATGGAGAAATATGGAGGGCGAGAATGGAGATTCCTTATCTGTAAGGAAGGTCCCAGAACATAAAAAAAAAATAAAAAATTCAAGGGGGAGATCTAAATCTTCAGGAAAGTTTGTAAATGTGTGTTGGAAATACGGAAAGGAAGGGAACTACAAAAAGCACTATAGATCTAAAGCTCCTGAGAAAGGAAAGGGATCTGATGATGATCCTTCTACAGAGGAAAAAAGCACATCAGATGAAGGTGGGGATGTGTATTTGGCTTCTTCTTCAAATACTTATGTAGATAATGAGGCATGGTTAATTGACTTAGGTGCATCCTTTCACTTCACTCCCCATAGGGAGTGGTTTTATGAGTATGATATGTAAGATGGTGGTGATGTATTCTTAGGGGATGATAGGAAGGCCAAAATCGTCAGACATGGAAAAGTCAAGCTGAAGATGCAAGGTGGAAGGATTAGAACAATTCCTTGTGTTCTGCATATTCCTGCATTGGCGAGAAATCTGATTTCTGTATGCAAGATGGATGATGCAGGTGTAAAAACAATGTTTGAGAAAGCTACCTGCAAGATGGTTCGGGGAGAATTGGTATTAATGCAGGGATATCGGATTGGAACTTTGTACAAGATTTAGGGTAGCACTATTATTGATGGGTGCAATAGTTCTGTGGTTCCTGAAAGTGGAGTGAAAAGCCTAGCGGTCTCTGGAGAAAAGACCATGTTATGGCCTTAAAGGCTTGGACATATTGGAGAGAATGGACTTTGGATAATGCATGGAAATTGTATGGTAGAAGGTATGTCTAATTTCTCTCTAGATTTCAATTTCTATGAACATTGTGTATATGGGAAGAAAAATCGGGTGAGTTTCCCTTTTGGTTCTAAGAGGGCGAACAAGATATTAGAGCTTGTGCACAGTGATGTGTTTGGACTTGTGCCGGTTCCATCACTGGGTAATTCTGTGTACTATGTTTCATTCATAGATGAGTTCTCAAGGAATACATGGATATATTTCTTAAGGAATAAATCTAAAGTCTTTCACAGATTTAAATAATTTAAGGCTCTTGTGGAAAACTAGACAGAGAAGAAAATAAAGGTGCTAAGGACAGATAATGGTGGAGAGTTATGCAAGAAGGAAACTGAAGAGTTCTGTAAGAAGTGTGGTATAGAACAACAGAAAAATACTCCAGACACACCTCATCAAAAAGAAGTTGTAGAAAGAATGAAATTAATGCTGATGGAAAAGGCAAGAAGCATGCTTAGTGGTATCGGGTTAGGACAGAAATTCTGCGTAGAGGCAATGGAGACTGCATGTTACATGGTTAACAGATCACCTTCATCAATGTTGGAGGATAAGACTCCACATGAGGTATGGACTAGTAAGAAACATTCTCTTTCACATCTAAGTGTATTTGGATGTGATGCATATGTACATGTTCCAAAGGATAAAAGGACCAAGTTGGATAATAAATATGAAAGGTGCATCTTTATTGGGTATAAGGATGGTTTAAAAGGTTACAAGCTTTGGAACCCAGAAACAAGGAAGGTAGTGTATAGTCAAGATGTGGTGTTTAGAGAGGTGAAATATTTTGTTAAACATGAAGTCCTACTGAAGGAACCTGAGAATATAGAGTTTGAGCTAAAGGAGGATGAATCAGACTCTACAACATAAGAAGATTCAGAAGAGGAAGAGCCATAAACTCCGGCTATGAGAAGATCAGTTCGGGAAATAAGACAACCAGAAATGTATAGTCCATCTGATTTCTGTTCAAATTTTACTTTGACTATAACTGATGGTGATCCCAGAAGTCTCATGAAGGCAGTGGATTCAGAAGATAGAAAGATATGGAAGGAGGCCATGGTTGATGAAATGGAATCCTTGCACAAAAATGAGGCATGGGATCTGGTTGAGTTGCCGGCTGGAAGGAATCCCATCGAGATAAAATGGGTGTTTAAGAAGAAGATGAATGTAGAAGGCAAGGTGGAGAAATACAAAGCTCGGTTGGTAGAAAAAGGTTATTCCTAGGTGTTGGGATTTGATTTTGGTGATATTTTTTCTCCTGTTGTCAAGGTTAATTCTATTAGATTAATTTTATCTGTTGCTACTGCATTTGATTTTGAGGTAGAATAGATGGATGTGAAGAAAAAATTTCATCACTAGGATCTGGAAGAGGAGATCTAAATGAAGCAACCTGAAGACTTTATGGTGAATTGTAAGAAATAACTTGTATGCAGGTTAAAAAAGTATCTGTATGGGTTAAAACAATCGCCAAGGATTTGGTATCATAAATTTGATACCTATATATGGGGACATGGCTTCACCAGAAGAAAAGAGGATCACTGTGTTTATTTTAAATTAATTTGTGACCATGTTATATATTTGGTCTTGTATATGGATGATATGTTGCTGATAGGGAATGACAAAGAAATTATCCAATATTTGAAGACCCAATTATTCTCCAAATTTGACATGAAGGAACTTGGTGCTGCAAACTATATTTTGGGCATGGAAATTAAGAGAAATCGAGCAAGGAGGAAGCTCTAGTTAAACCAGAGGAAGTATGTGGAGACAATATTGCAGAGGTTCAATATGCAGGATAGTAAACCAGTGAAGGTTGCTATTACCGTAGATGTAAATTTGTCTGTTGAACAGTGTCCCCAAACACAAGAAGAAGAAGAGGACATGTCCCGTGTTACATATGCAAGTGTAGTGGGTAGCCTGATGTATGCAATGGTCTATACTAGACCAGACATTGCACATGTAGTGGGAGTATTAAGCAGGTTTATTTCAAAACCAGGGAAGGAGAATTGGACAACAGTGAAGTGGGTTTTCAAATATTTGCGTGGCACTAGTGATTATGGTTTGTGCTACTAGGGAATACCAATATTAGATAGAGTTTTGGACATCTGAGGTTTTGTTGATGCAGACTGGGCTGGAGATCTAGACCAAAGAATATCTACAAGTGGGTATGTTTTTAGCCTATTTCGAGGTGCAGGTAGTTGTATGAGTAAAATTCAGTCTATAGTGGATCTTTCGACTACAGAGTCAAAATACATGGCAGCCACTCATGTAATCAAGGAAGAAGTTTGGTTGTGGAGATTGTATTCAAGTATAGGGTTGGTGCAGAGGCATATAAGGATAGACTGTGATAGCCAAAGTGTAATTTTATTGGCTAAGAATCCTACTTATCATTCAAAGACAAAGCACATTGATGTTCAATATCACTTTCTGAGAGATATGGTTGAGGATAAAAGGGTGTTGCTGGTGAAGGTGGACACTCTCAAGAATGTTGTATATGCATTGATGAAGTCAGTGAGCACTAAGAAGTTCTCTTGGTGTAGAGAAAAAATGGGTGTTGCAGAGATGGACTAATGACTAAGCTCTCCTATGGCCCCCTGCGGAAAGAAAACAACAAGTGAGAGAATGTTGGGTATGTGTTATATTATTTCCACGATTAGTCGCACACGCAAACCCTATTTTTTAGTGGGCGGACCTGCCCATGGTTTTGTGCATGTGTTTTCAAATGGTTTTGGGGTGTGATGGTTTTCGACCCCTGATATTTTGTAGATCTGGTAAAGGGAACTATGGTTATGTTCTAATCTAGGGTTAATGGATTAGGTTTTATGAATGCTTCTGCATGTATATGTATGCGTTGTAACACTAAAAGGAACATAATGAAAAATCAAGCTGGTAGCCTCTATTTGGGATGTAGGGGAAAATGTCTGGGTATATTTGTTTTATGTTTTATTCTCTCGCTATTATTTATTTTATGTTTTTAAGATTCGTTTGAAGATAATTTATGTACAAGGTTAAAACCTACATTGATCATTCTAAAGATTGTCTTTGGATGAAGGATTCATACATATAACATTATTTTGAAATTATTCAGCTCTTGATACTTCTTATGACTATTCTAATGTTGATCATTTTCTTCATGGCACAAGATATCCTCTTTATTGTAAATGAATTCTTGCATTATTTGTTGAATCAAGTTCCTCTTTTTCATCAACTACATATCAACTAGGTTCATTTGTTTGCCATATCTCCATTCCCTTTTAATGATTATGATGTTAATGTGGGTTGTAGTCAGTCACAAGTGGATTCTTTGTCACGTTCAAAATACGAGGAAGATGATTCTTTCGTTCGAAGAATTTGTAAATTTTTCCAATGGGACTTATCTTTGTCACCTCCTCGTCTAGAATCTTATGTCTTAATCAACCAATCTGATCATGGTTCTTTTTCTAAAAATTGTCATTTAATTGATAATTTTCCCACTAGTGTACATAATGATGGTTATTTTACATCACCTGATATTTATGGTTTATCATTTCAATATTTAGATACATTTCAAGCAGCTGAAGCACTTTACCCTTCGCTGATGTTTATGTCAAGTCCTCACTTTCTAGACAAGCCTTTTAAATTTCATCAGATATATTTTCCCTCACAAGATTATTGTCTTGATTCCATGCCATTAATTGAGAAAATATCTTTCCAAGGATTTTATTTTTATCAAGAGGATGCTTTTAAATTTCATCACCCAATTTGTAATCAATTGAAGGCATCTTACAGAGTTATCTCATTTTCTAGAAACGAGTTTCGATTTCTTTGGATGTTTACTAAGGAATACAGATGATTTTTGTTCTTATCGAAAAGGTAAGGTGGTAGGTTGTGTAAAGTTGGGTGGTATGCCAAATATTTATTTTTTTGAGAAATACCTTCTATTTTTTGTGCAAGATATTAACGTTTTTTGTCTTTTCTAACGCACATTATCATATATTTATTTTCATTGCTCATATAGTTGTGATTGTAGGCCGGGAGAAATTACATTGGCTTCATTATAAATATCATTACACTTGTCGCTGACCTTCTAGCTGGTTAGGTTAGGAGTAGACTTAGTTGCATTTAGTCTCCTTTGCAATGCATCCACCTTGTTTCCTACTCTCCATCTAGTCTTTTCATATGTTTTGTTTTCGCATTTTTGTATTACGTGATGCTTTTCAGTCCAATATTAATTTTCTTTGTATCCTTTTACTGATTTTGGTTTTATATGTATTTTATTTCGTGTTTTCTTAATAATATCTTGTGTGAAAAAGTGCATGAATCAAAAGGAACTTTGTCCAGAAATATAAGCAAAGTGTGACAGCCATAATGGTTGGCTTTCTGTTTGTTCCACTTACTTTTCCTAGGAAGATTCTATAGGTTGAGGTAAGTCTGAATGGAAAATTTATCTAGGTGGATATTGGTGGCCACCCGCCTATTCCACTTGGGGGCCCACCATTTTCTCTTTCAGTTTTTTAGTTTTGGCACAACTTACTATTTTTAGTAGCTTTTCGGGTCTTCAACTTCTGGAGCCGTTTTGAGGCCCTAAATGACATTTTTTGGGAAAACCAGGAGCAACATGGGCCCATGGATTATTTTTTTTCACATAAAAAGTTGTAGTCCTTGGATATATCTTTCTAACAAGGTATGGTGCGTGTCAAATGAAGATCGTATGCCAAAGTTACGTCCCCGGGAAATTGAAACACCAATTTACCCAAACGAGGCCCATAGTTTT
Organism: Pinus albicaulis; assembly: GCA_034641835.2. Taxonomy (NCBI): domain Eukaryota; kingdom Viridiplantae; phylum Streptophyta; class Pinopsida; order Pinales; family Pinaceae; genus Pinus; species Pinus albicaulis. The sequence continues at coordinate 212,186,441 of CM076583.1, read as the reverse complement.
GGTGCTTCATCTCCTAGGGTTAGGGTTTTGGATGTTTAGAGTTTTCCATTACTTATAAATAATAAATAGGCCCTTGAGCCTCATTATAACATAGTTCAGAGGCCTGTAGCTACCACACCTCTTCTTAGAGATAAGCTACCAGTGCCCTAGCTAGTTTATTTCCTTTCTGTCTGTAAGCAAATTTCAGTTCTTTGATATTAACGAAATGAAGTGTTATTTCTGATGCATATTTGTATTTATGGTTATATGTGTATTTTTTTGCGTTCTTGCATAAATCCAGATAAGTGTTATCAGAGTGGTCTTCTTTTTCTCGATCCTTCTTTGCATGTCCCCAACGAGGTCGAGGTGTTAGGAGTTAGGGCTCGATCTGGTTGAACCTTTGCAAGATCAACCTCGAAAACCCCAATGACCGCCTATGGGGGATGAAAAGAAATACGAGGGAGCAGGAGATCCTATCAAAATATTGCTCGAGGAGGCCCTTGAAAAACAAAGGGACACAATGATGGATAAATTTTCTTAGATCCTTCAACGATTGCCCACCGGCGGTGCATCTGCATCCACCAGCCACTCTGGAGGCACGAATCCCTTTAAGGTACAATTAAACTTTGAAATTACCATATTTGAAGATCAAATAGATGTAGATTTGTAGATAGATGGTTGAATCTATTAGAAGGATATTTCTCGGCTCATGAATTCTCCGACTGGGAGAACATTATTTTTTCACTCCTCAAATCTACCCGCCATGTTAAGGGCTGGTGGGAAACCTACTGTGAGAAAAAGGATGAGGCAAAACCCTCTCTTTTCTCATCCATACCCACTTGGAATTATTTCTAAGATGCCATAAAGGAACAATACTACCCCGTGGGGAGATATGAGGACAAGTACATGCAATGGACCACATTGTGGCAACAAAGCAATAAAGGTGTGCATAAGTTGACGAATATGTTCCATACCCTACGCACAAATATGGGTATCAAAGATTTGGATAAACATTTGGTGCTAAAGTATCACAGTTGTCTGCAAAGATACATTCAGGATGAAATGGAGTTCCTCGACATCTCCTCGCTTGGTATAGCATACCGGTATGCTACCAAGATTGAGCAGAAATTCAAACAGAAGAAGTGAGAATTTGGATCTGCGAATCAAAAACAAGGGAAAGGTGCCCCCAAAATTTAGAAAAAAGGACAAAGCCAAGGCATGGTAGCCCAAGACAACCTACCAAAGCCACAAGAAAAGAACAACACTGCGAAGCCAAAGAAGGACACAGGAAAGTGGTGTGAGTTCCATAAGAGCTCCACTCACAACACAAGTGAGCGTCGGGCCAAGCAGTCATTGGTGGCTGAGATGAGGGCTTCTAAATTAGATGCATGCTCTGACTCTGAATTAGAACCTAACAAGGGGAATGAAAATGGGAAATAGATTATTGATGCAGAGCCTAATGCCACTATTTCCACTGTGAAGATCCAGAAGGAGGAACCGGAAGATCAAAGGAGGAGGAGCGTCTCTTCCACTCCCAGATGTGGGTAAAGGGTTCCCTGCTATAGCTCATTGTCCACAATGATAGCCAAAATAACCTCATTTCAGCAGACATCGTGAAGCGGTTGGGCTTTCCAACCACAACACTGTTGGCAATATGATGCAATCTGTTGTCCTTGATGGCAACCTACTTGATGAAGTTGATGGTAACCTACTTGATGAAATAATATTGTTGGCAATATGATGCAGAGTGTTTTCCTTGATGGAAACCTACTTGATAGAGTTGATGACAACCTTCTTGATGAGTTAAAGGGGAGATTGTTGGCAATGTGATACAACGTGTTGACTTTGATGGAACCTGCTTAATGAAGTTGTTCATGATGGAAAATGACTTGATGAGTTGTTAATAATGTAAATATGATGTATCTACAGATCATTTCAGAAGTAGTAGAAGAAAGGAATTCAGAAAGTGCCAAAATAATGTTGAACAAAGTATGTCACAATGCATACGCGGATTTGTTAAGGTGAAGTTGCATATGCATGCGGAAAAGTACGTGCCAAGTCGCGTATGCCCTATTGCGCTCTAAATTTATATAACCAGGGGAATTTACCATGGTATTGACCCATTGTATTGAGTGTTGGATTATCTATTTGATCATGTCCAGGAATACCATCGGAAGTGGTGTGGTTTTGGCTCATGGTATTGATAAAGGCTAAACCTATATAAGGAGTAAAGAATAATAGTGCAAGGTGTGCATGAGTAAGGGTTGTGAATGAATAAATCTCTCTAAGGAATATCTGCATGGATGAAATCTGTTCTTGATTGATAGATCTGAATCTATGATGCACCTATGAAAAAAATGATGAAGAGGGATCTCTAGATCTGAAATGTATATGTATTTTCTAGATCTGTTTATGGAATTTTTAGATCTGAGATGAGGCAAAATACTTTCTGAAGTAAAGGATGAAATCTTAGTTGTTTATCTGATCTGAAGAGCTGCACAGTCCTGAAAATTTACAAATATATACACAGGTTCGCTTCAGTAAAAGCGTGTGTATACGTGGATCTGCTTAAGGAAAAGCGTGTATGGGAAGAAAGGGTTTTCTGAAGAAAGCACAGAAGTATACGCTTGTTGGTATGCATGAAAGTGCATACATACGCAGGTTCAGTGAAGTAAAAGTGCGCATGGAATATAGGGTTTGCTGAAGTAAGTGGAATGAAATGCCTGATCTGTTTTGCTGTTATCTGTCAATGATATACTGGGTTATTTTAATGATGAATATGTTGCTGATTATGATAATTAAAGATTAAGTCGTTGGTTGATTGGTTGATGATTCAATGAATGAATTTATGGGGTTATAAGTTTCAGTTTGATGAATGATTGAGCTTAAATATGTGGAGTGGGTCCAGTCTGAAAATGTGATGAAAAGTGGCCTACAAGTTGTGTTGTATGGAAGCTGTTTGACCCAGTATGAAAATTGATGAAACGTGGTCCATGGTGGTGCTGAGGGTCGAAGCCTTCAGTGAGGGGGTTGTAGCTCCCTTCCAGTGGTAGCTGGTAAACGAGAGCAGGGGGTAGTAGCTCCCTTCCAGGAGAGGCTGGTAAACGAGAGCAGAGGGTTGTAGCTCCCTTCCAGGAGAGGCTGGTAAACGAGAGAAGGTTGTAGCCTTCTGTAGGTGGGTGCCTGCGTGCTGGTATGAGTCTGTGCCAGTACATGGTTGTAAGATGTTTTCTTTATAATAAAATATTGAAGACTGAGACAACGACAGTGGTGGTTTTCTCCCGAATTGGGTTTCCACCTTAAATCCTGGTGTTCATGTGTGTTGCTTATGTGTGATGGTTTATTCTGTTATTATTGCACTTGTTTACTGCTTACTAAACATCTAATGAATAAATGATGCACTGATCCAAGTAAAGAATTACATTCATAATGAGATCTATGGTAATACGCGAGTTTTATTGAATATATCTGCATGTATACGCGAGTTGGATGAACTGAAGTAGCGTATGGGTTTTAGAGAAAGAAAAAGTAAAAAGTTTTCAGTCTGCACTAAATACTGATTCACCCCCCCCTCTCAGTATTTTTCCCAACAATTGGTATCAGAGCAGGTTCTTCTGAAGGAGCTTGATCGCTTGAAGGAGATCCGTCACAATGGGAAAGAAGAAAAAGAAGAAGGCTACTCAAGGAAAGGAGATATCTCAGAAAACATGTGCAACAGAAAATGAAGAAGATAAAATAGGTATTGAATGTTGTTCTTGTGAAAGAAATGGTAAAGATAGTGAAAGTAACGTTATGGATCTAGAAGAAGCTCTCAATATTAAAGTTGAATATCAACAAAGGTCATTTAAAGAGAGAGAAGTTATCTACAATGAGATGATCTCTCCAATGAAAGGACAGTTAGAAATACTGAATGGTCAGATAGACAAGTATCAAAGGTTGTACAATTATGCAACCAATCGAAATAAAAGAATTGAAGAAGAAATTATCGATCTAAATGAAGATTCGGAAAAATCAAATAAGAAGAATGAAGAACTTGAAGCAGAAATCATCTCTCTAAAAACAGATCTGGAAAAATCAAATAAGAAGAATGAAGAACTACTACAAATATTTGAAGAACAAGAAAATGGGTTGAAAGAAGAGATTTTAAAACTAAATGATCAAGTAGAAGAAGGAAGAAGGGTCGAATAAAGTATGAAGAAGCAATGCCAAAAATTGGAGGTTGAGTTAAACATTCTAAAAAGTAAATTAGAAGAAAGGGATAAACTCTTGAGGTTTCAAGATAGTACTAAGATTCTGGATAATATTCTTAGTAGTCAAAGGTCTCCTTCTATTAAATTTGGTCTTGGTTTTCATGAAACTGTTAAAGGAGAATCTAGTTCACAAGGAAGTGCTAAAGATTCAAAGGATATCAATGCAAAACCTGAAGTGTTGGAAGAAACAAAAAGTCAACCGACAATCATGAACTCTCAAAAGAAATCATTCCCTCCTAACTATAGAAGCATCAAGAATGTTGAATGATTTAAATGTCATAATTATGGGCATGTTCCAGCCAATTGCAGAAGAAGAATGTTTCAGTCACATACAAATAGATTCTACAGAGAAAGGAACTCTGGTTTCTTCAAGGGATATTGTTTTTCATGTAGCAAGTATGGTCATAAAGTAGCTGATTGCAATAGAAGAAGGAATAGAAAAACACATTATGATCTGTATGCTTACTTTTCTGGTCATGCAAGATGTTATGCTTGTAACAAGTATGGACATGTATAAAAATAATGCAGGATGAACAGATCTGAGAAATTGAAGAATTTTTAGCACACTAAAAGAAATTTCAAGCAAAGCTGGAAAAAGAAGGAGGACCGGTCAGAAACGTAGGGAATATTGTCCCTACTACAGTCATCCGCTTCTAAAGCTTATTTCTCATAATGACTGCATGAATGATGTGAGATACATTCTGATGATTAGTAATGTATCATCACAGGGGGAGCAATGTATGATGATTCTCATGGTTGGTTTGGTAATTTTGGTTATGTTTATTGCTGACAGTGCATCTGATGGGAAGAAGACAGGTACAGGTGATACAAATTCAGGGGGAGATGAAGTTGTGAAAATTTTCATTGTTTCACTTTCCATACGCGGGTTTAGTGAACTAAAGCCGCGTATACACGCGAGATCTACTGGAGACAGTCGCGTATGATTTTCAGTTAAGGAAAACAATGAGATGGCTCAAGAACAGGAGCACAGTTTCAGGGGGAGCATCAGTCTAACATCTAATGATTGCATTGTTGGCATCGTATCTGCTTATTCCTTAGTTCTCATACTCAAATGATGATGACATGATGCATGGTTTCTTATGATAAGATTATGGATGAGCCCTGTTTGCTTTTTGCTGAAGAATATCTTTTGTTTTCACACATGAATGAGATGAAAGTTTTATGATGCAGAAATAAGGATAGATCATGCAGAGTTTGTTGCTGATGACTTTTAACATAATTCCTACATATGTTACATCATGATAAATCTTGAAGATCTTGGTGATAACAGATCACATGGATGATTTCTTGACACATATTGTCTATTGAAGAAGTTGTTCTGGTATGATAATTCCTATTGGGAAGAATTTGTTGTTGCTGCAAAAAGTCTGAAGGCCTGGTTACTAATGCACTTATGCTACAAATGTTGGATGACACTTGAAAACATAGCTACATTGTCCTATATTTCTTCTCTCATATATCCCAGGGAAGTATTTGAATATCTCAGAAAGAAGCTGGGAGTTGTCTCTGCCATGTACAAGATCAGATCTACTTAAAATCTGAAGATTAAAATTGGATACGCGGGTTTCCTGAAAGATAGTCACGTATATGCATGAGTTTATACAAAGAAAACCACGTATGGGTGGTTGCTGACATAATTTTTCTGGGTCAGCATTCTTCAGCACAGCTGCAGTGCTGTTTGGTATCTCTGATGCTGTATGATATCTCTGATGATGTTTCAGCTCTTATATTTCTATTTCATTCTCTGATATTGGGTGAAGATGCCTTGATGATTTGCTATTGAAAGTGTTCAGGATGCTCAAGCTAAGGGGGAGAATTGGTCATTTGGAAAGGATGCATTGGATGCATAGTTTCAGGGGGAGCATTAGCCTTGCTGAATATAATGCATTGTTGGCATTATGATGATTATGAATTATGATCTCTCTTGAGGACTTTTTGATATTGGTTATAAAAAGTCATATGTGTTGACCTATGATGTAAATTGTAATATTCAGTCATGTACATGGCTCAGTCAATTTTGTAAACCCACTTGGTTGGGTGGTTGAATAAAAAATGTGTAAACCCACTTGGTTGGGTACTTGAGTCATATATGTAAAACCACTGGGTTGGATCTTTGCTGTAAGTATGAGTCCTTGGTGATAGGAAAGGTCATAGAGTCATGTAGTTCATTGAAAACTATGTTTGAAGATTCAGCATGAACTCAGGGGGAGCATGGTAACTTCAGCGAACATCAGTTCTACAAAGCTCTTCTTTCTACATGTGGAGAAAAACATTGTCTTAGCTTTGATCCGCCCTTTTCCCTTGATGTCAAAGGGGGATAGTAACATGGTGTTTGAATAAGGGGAGAGCATCATGGTGTTTGCATAATGGTTATAATCAATGTATCTATCTATTGTGGTGATCAAACACCATCATGGTTGCCATCAAGTCCAAAGGGGGAGATTGTTGGCAATATGATGAAATGTGTTGTCCTTGATGGCAACCTACTTGATGAAGTTGATGGTAACCTACTTGATGAAATAATATTGTTGGCAATATGATGCAGAGTGTTGTCCTTGATGGAAACCTACTTGATAGAGTTGATGACAACCTTCTTGATGAGTTAAAGGGGATATTGTTGGCAATGTGATACAATGTGTTGACCTTGATGGAACCTGCTTAATGAAGTTGTTTGTGATGGAAACTGACTTGATGAGTTGTTAATAATGTAAATCTGATGTATCTACAGATCAGTTCAGAAGTAGCAGAAGAAAGGAATTCAGAAAGTGCCAGAATAATGTTGAACAAAGTATGTCACAATGCATACGCTTCTTCTTCTTCTGATATGTAACTTGATTCCTTGACAACTTCCTTTTCTTTTCCTTTTGCACATGCCTTAAAGGCAACTTCTTTGATTTGAGAAGGACCTTCTTTTCTCATTTCAAAAGAAGTTAGAATACCATGTAGTTGAACAACAGTAAGAGTTTTCAGATCTTGCCTTTCTTCAATAGCAGATACTTTTGACTCAAATTTTGAAGTTAAATATCTTAAGACTTTTTCAACCAGAGTAGTATCGGTTATGGTTTCACCCAAACTTCTCATACGATTTACAATATCATCTAGACGTAAAAATAAACTGGCATTACTCTCATCACTATGCATCCTTAAATTTTAATATTCAATTCTGAGAGTTTGGAGTTTGGCACTTCTTACCTTTGTATCTCCTTCATAGCTTAGAATGATTTTGTCCCATATTTCTTTTGCTGAATTTAGCTACATCACTTTAACAAATTATGATTCAGACAGGCTTCCTAATAAAACATTGACTTATAAACATAAACATTTAGTGCTAAAGTATCGCAGTTGTCTTCACAGATACATTCAGGATGAAATGGAGTTCCTCGACATCTCCTCGCTTGGTATAGCATACTGGTATGCTACCAAGATTGAGCAGAAATTCAAACAGAAGAAGTGAGACTTTGGATCTGCGAATCAAAAACAAGGGAAAGGTGCCCCCAAAATTTAGAACAAAGGACAAAGCCAAGGCATGGCAGCCCAAGAAAACCTACCAAAGCCACAAGAAAAGAACAACACTGTAAAGCCAAAGAAGGACACGAGAAAGTGGTGTGAGTTCCATAAGAGCTCCACTCACAACACAAGTGAGCGTCGGGCCAAGCAGTCGCTGGTGGCCGAGATGAGGGCTTCTAAATTAGATGCATGCTCTGACTCTGAATCAGAACCTGACAAGGGGAATGAAAAAGGGAAATAGATTATTGATGCAGAGCCCAATGCCACTATTTCCAGTGTGAATATCTAGAAGGAGGAACCGAAAGATCATAGGAGGAAGAGCGTCTCTTCCACTCCCAGATGTGGGTAAAGGGTTCCCTGCTATAGATCATTGTCGATAATGACAGCCAAAATAACCTCATTTTAGCAGACATCGTGAAGCGGTTGGGCTTTCCAACCACAGCACACCCATAGCCATACACCATCGTGTGGCTTCACCAAGGATAGGATCTTTGCATCAGCCAGCAATGCCACCTTTCCTACAACATCAAGCCCTTCACAGATCAGGTATTATGTGACATTACTCCTCTTGATGTTTTTGATGTATTATCAGGCCAACCATACTTGACGAAGTGACATGCTGTGTATGAGTCTCGGCCTCACGCTATTATTGTTACTTTGGGTTATAAGTTGTATAGGATACCTGAGGTACCACCGCCTGCCGCTATCTCTTTGGTTATTGTAAAACAATGCAGTAAGCTCATTTCCAAAGCCAGAAAATTTCTTTTCCTGATGATCCACTCCCAGGGCAAGAAGAATACTGTGGCCACGACCTATAGACAGGGCTCCTTTGCATGACAACAAAAAATGGACAAGGTTGTCGAGGAGTATGGGGACATCTTCACCTCACCCATAGGGGTGCCTCTGCACTATCAGGTCAAGCACCCTATTCATTTGACCCCAAGTGCACCACTACCAAATGGACTGATCTATCGATGCTCTGTTGAAGGATGAAATCAAGAGGGAGGTTCAGGAGTTGTTGCAAAAAGGTCACATCCAACTGAGTTCATCACCCTGTGGGAGCTCGATCATTTTGGTACAAAAGAAGGATGGGAATTGGATACTCTGTATTGACTATCAGGTGTTGAACAAGATCACTGTTCGGAATAGGTACCTGATTGCACGAATTTATGACCTTCTCGACCAACTAAAAGGGGCAAAATATTTTAGCAATATCGACTCAAAGTCTTGGTATCAATAGGTACCAATCGAACCCTTTGATGTGTGGAAGACTGCCTTCAAAGCCAAGGAGGGCCTTTTGGAATGGCTGGTTATGTCTTTCAGGTTGACGAATGCTCCCGCAACCTTCACGAGGTCAATGGACGACATATTGCGGCCATTCACCAACTCATTTGTGGCGGTGTACTTATATGACATTCTAATCTTCAGCTAGACTTGGGAAGAGCACCTCCACCACATCCGAAAAGTCCTCCAAACATTGCGGTAAGACAAGTTGTGTGCCAATTTGGAGTAGTGCACTTTTTGCATGACCGATGTTCAATATCTGGGATACATTATTGATGAAAGGGGGGTGCATGTAGATCCAACTGTTAGTCATCAGTAATTTTTACTATCTATAGATGACTAAATATTGGTTCTATATTTCTAAAAACAAAATTCCTTGAATATTGTGAGTTTTAGAAATCTCACTGCCTTCATTATCCTTATAGAAATTTTTTCACTATTCCAGTAGCTTTCCATTCCATGGTGACCCTGCTACTCCTAAAAGACTTATTATGTGATTTTAATACCTTTTTTAGCCTCCTTTCATGCTTATAACTTCATTGTATCATTTTCTTCTATCCTTAATATACCTTCCTAAACACTTCCCATCACTCCTATCCATCAAACTCATCATTTTTCTACAAAACCTAGCCTATTGCTACAATTTGACACTTTTCGAGACTAGGCCTGTGTTTTTTCCCTTTTGGACCCCTTCCCTTCACTCAATCCTTGAAATTCCACTTTCCCCTACCCTCTAAAATCTATCCCTATCCCCCAAAATTTCCCTAAGAATCTAGAAAACCCTTAACACCTTCATTCATGTCCCTCTACAAGGTAGTCCTAAATCCGCTGTTTTGCCTACACCAAACCCTAATTTCCTCTTCCAACTAAGATAGGGTTTGTTATGGAAAAGAAGAATAAGAGAAGAGGATCCATATGATAGGTCATATCAGCAAGAATAAAGCCATACCAACACATAAACATCATGCCTCCATCATTTTCCAAGAATTCATTAAAAGAGTCAAGACATTTGTCAGTCATAAGGCAAATTTCGCTTCAAATTATGTTTCTGACAAAATAGAGATGATTTTAACAAAAGTGAGAGACATTTTTGTCCACCATAAGTCCAAGAAGAAATACCTCCTTTATAATTTACACAGGTGTCATGGTTTTAGAGAAATGTCAAAAATACAGGTGTCACGGGAGAATTGTTGCACTTTTGGAGTGACCTTGGAAAAATTAGGTTTTCTCATAGTTGGAGTGTCCAATTGACTTTCTTGATGCTTCAATTGATAATTATACTGGAAGATATTTCCAATGAGCTATCATGAGCTAAATTTTGAGTTGAGGAAGGCCTCCAAACGTTGTCTGCACCAACACTCTTTATTTCTACACCATCATTCAACACTTTTTGACCAGTCTTGGGAGAATCAACTTTTGATAGGTCAGAGCAACTCCAATAATCAAGAAAAAGGTATATTTGGAAATGAGACAAGATAATATTTCCAATGAGCTATCATGAGCCCAATTTGGACACTGAGAAGGATTCCAAATACCCTCTTCAAAAATTAACTAGACATTTAGGGTGGTGCTGCGCGTTCAGGGCTAGGTGCTATGACTTGGGAAAAATATCCTTTGTAAAATTACTCTGTGTTGCACGTTCAGAGGCACACGATACATATTCAGAGGTGTGCTATGCAGTCACCCAGGAAACTTGATAGGCCTGACAACCCACGGCGTTGTGCGTTTACTACTGCGTTTTTTCCCGATCCGACTCACCCGCGGGCAAGTGCTGTGCCTTTGCCCGACCCAACTCACCCATGGGAAGGCATTGCTCCTTTTCTCAACCTGAATCACCCATGGGAAGGTGTTGCGTGTTTGGACAGGAAGTCCTTCTAAGCCTTATAGCCACTCAAATCAATTCAAAATCTCTTCAAACTTACTCCAAGATTTTCCAAGGTGCTGGTAAGGGTATGTACAGGTTCTAAAACACATTTTCAAGTTTGTTAAATGATTTGTAAGACAAAATAAGTTGAAACCTTAGGTGTTTAAACTAGAAGTAATTTATTTCAACCTCACTCCATCTGCCTATGAAGGATATTAGTTAAATAAAAGGGTTCTTTGCACAACTAAGGTTGTCATCAATTTCCTCAACCTCTCATTCAACCTAAAAAACCTACACCCTCATTCATTTACTTCATTACTTGTAAAAATTTCCTTTCCATTTACCCTCTTCCAAATCAGTTTCATAAGTAGAACTAGGGTTTTTTTCAAAGGCAGCAATGGTCAAAATGTCAGAAATGGAGGACTGTGGCAGCAAGGGAAAGAGAAATAAAGAATATGCCAATGAAAGAGATAACAATGAAGAAACAAACAATGAGGGCAGTAAGGCAAATGCAAATGAAGAAGATGCTGATGAATCTAAAATCAGTAAGGCACATAGAAGTGTTGATGAAATCAAAAAAGAAGTGGCAATAAAGGAGAAGGTATGAATACAAATGAAGAAAGTAACAAAGAGATAGATGATGATGCTAATGATAGCAGTAACACTAAGGACCAAAATTTCAATGAATATGATAATAGCAGTGAAGATCAAAACAATGAGGCTCATAGTGGAAATGATGATGGTGCAGAGAGCAGTGCAAAAGATAGTGAGGCTCATAGTGTTGACAAAGGCAGTGATGATACGTAACACAGTGAGTATCATGGCACTAAGGTAAACAATATTGAACCTCATCCTTTGGCATACCAAAGAGGAGAAAGGCATGTGTTTGTTGCCTTCAAAAGGCAAGGGGCCATGCCTTCCACTTCAACAAAGAAGCTTGACAAAGGAAAATAAAAGGTCATTGTTGGAGATAAGAAAGGTAAGCATGGAACTAAACAAAAATTTGAATTTATTAACCTTGACAGTGAAAATGAAGATGAGGAGAGGGATACAAGCATCTTGCTCCAAAGAAAGGATGCTTAGATCAGGGACCTACAAAGAAAGCTTGGCATGGGAAAGTATGTCATTAATTATTATAAGGTTGAAAAAAAGTAGCTAAATAAGACACAAAATGACCTTGGCCTACAAAAAAAGATGGCCAAGCACTATGCCTTGAGGAAAAAATTTGCAAGGAACAAGCTCAAAGAAGCCCTTGCAAAAATTCAAGCACTCAAGGAAGAAAAATACCAAGAAAACCTTGGAATCCTTGTTGAAGCTTCTCTACAGCTCTCCAAAACCCCATGAGGAAAATAATTTCAAATTTTGGCAAGTTTTTGACATTTTTGGTTTTTTCACTGATATTAAGGGCCGAAAGTGCATCACCCTTAGTGCTATGCCTTTCCTATAGGCATCCAATGGAAGTAAATTTTAAATTTTTAGAATCACCAGCCCAAGGACATCATGCATGCCAAATTTCAGAGAATTTTGAGTAGTTTTGGTCCCTCAAAAGGCCCAAAAACATGCCAATTTTCACCTTTCTGACATGTTTTCAGGGCTGGCACTGCACATTCAACAACCTTGGGAGATTTGTTTTTAAACAGGATAATGGAGAAAAATCAGGAAACCAAGGATATTTTTGGTAAGTAGACTCAACAGGATTTCCAAAGAGCTATCACAGAGCCAATTCCAACATCGCGAAGGCCTTCAAAACATGGCTGCAAGATGACTCAATTTTTCTATGCAGGCGTTGCACCTTCAGACCTCAGAAGCTGCTCCCTTGCAAAAAAGTCAACAAAATACACTGAAATATTTTTTTGAGATTGTTTGGGCAAATCACTCAAGAGCTAGTTGAGGAGTTAAGTTTGAGTTATCTTTCATTTAATGTAATAGATATTATGTGCCTTGGGCCTTCCATGGCCTCATTGGACATAAATGAAATTTATGGTGTATTTACGGTTTCTAGAAGCCTCTCAGGGTTTCCACCTCCTCATTTACTAGTTAAATAGAGCATTTCCGCCTGATTGTAATTGTTATTTGGTTGCTGAGCATAATATGATATAGACTCTGAGTTTATTTGTGAAATTGGCTTTGGTATCTTCTGATGGCTTTGGACTGAGTAGCTGTGGATTAAGTTCATTCTTAGGATTCATGAAGCTTTTTTGAATGGTGATGTATTCCACCTTTTGTACATGTTTTATTCAGTTCTCATTATGTTTCTTTGATCATGGGATAAAAATATTAGAGCAGGATATGTCTTTTTGGCACCCTGCTTTGTCTGCATCTTTTGATCTTTATGTTTTCTTCCTTGAAGTTTTACTAATGAATTCTTAAGGTCTCTTTAGTTTTACTGAGATTTTATGTTAAAAATCTAATTGTTTGCAAGTAAGTTTCAGAGAATCCTTAACTTCTCTCTACGTTTACTCATCTATTGCTCCAAGGTCTGCTTAGTATTGTTTGGTTGAAGAATCATTCATTGCTCTTCAAGTTTTGACTATGCTAATCATGCTGAAAGATTTTCCTTGTTATTAGTTTGTTAAAGGATCCTTGATTACCCCTTAACTACTATATTCACTCCTTCATTTTCATTTCACTCACTCAAAACCTACTTAGATCCATTTTTCCCTGTTTACTTGCCCTATGAAACACCCTTGAACTATTTTTTCACTCTTCAAAATATTTGTAGACTCCACAGTCTAATGGATTTATCGTCTCTTGCTCTACTCATGCTTCTTGACAACTTATCCAACCAAACAAAAAAACAAGAAAACCCTAATCGCTATAACTAGCTTAAAATCAAATTCTGAAATCAAACAAGTTAAATCCTTTACATAAGCATAGAGAGAGACCTCTCTAAGTCTAGGAAGGTTAGGTCCTAGGACTCCAAAGATTGGTTTGATGTTACCCTTGTCTTTTTGGTCATTGCCAATCTGCCAAAATTATGAGGACATAACATAGTGGCGATCACGGTGGGACCTTCTAAGTTAGTGACAATCTAAGTATTCCATAGGACTTTAGAAACCCTTGTCAGATAGTATGCAATGATTCATTGCCACCTCATCACCCTAACATAGTGGTGATCACAATGGGACCTTCTGAATAAATAACATCTTAGACATCCTTAAGACCTCAAAAAACCCGAAAACATCCTTAGATTAGCTTTCAGTTGTTGATGGTGGACAACAAAAACATCCTTAAGGCAGTAAACATCCTCCACCTGGTGACTCCACTGGCCTCCAGTAGACCTACTGACCCCACTAGTTCTCATAGACTTTCCTAGGAATGCATTAATCATGCTGATAGTGGACAACAAAGTTGAAACCCTCCACCTGGAAACTCCACAACTCTCAATAGACCTAAAGACTCCACTGGTAGATAAATTTAAAATGGTTGAAAAGATACAGTGAACCTTTCTGATTTACAAACATGAATCCAAGGATACAGCGGAGATATGATCCGATGAACAGAGATCGTATCCCTGGATTCCGACACAAAATGCCTCAGATAAATTGGTTTTCAAACCTGCCTATGTTTCAAGATGAAAAATTTGAAGACCCTTTATTACATCTCATCAAATTTCATATACATGTATGGAGGTTAAAAGTGGAATGGCATGAGGACTGCCTCATGAAAATTTTCATGGGGACATTAGAAGGGAATGCTAGAGAATGGTATGAAGGCCTGAAACCTGGAATCTTTTTTTCTTTGAAGGATTTACACAAGTTATTTTATGAACACTATAAAGAATATTATCCATCTCTATCATTAGCTAAAAATTGCTGTGATCAATCTGAAGATCTCATGCAATACCTTGTAAACATTGATGAAGATTTAGGAAATTGGCATCATGAAAGCCTATTAGAAACAATTCATGAATTTCATTCTTAAAACATCTATCATGACAGCCAAGAGGAGTTGGTTGAGGATGAAATCATTCAGCAAACAAAGGAAGACCTACCAGATCTCTCCAAAGAAACAAGTGCTGATTCAACATCTCTTGTGTGTGAGCCCCAAGAAGACATTTAGCCTCAGAATCAGCCTTTACAAGAGAAAGATAACTGTTGTAGTTCTATCAAAAGAAAGAGAAAAATGCCTCCTATTTTAATAGAAGAGGAAATAGATCAGATTATAAGCATGCAACTAGCCTCTAAACCTTCATGTGAATAGAACATTTCTATTTTTCCTCATGCTAATCATAGATATCACAGATCAAAAAATGGATGTGTAAATCAAATTGAGGAAAAAAAAATCTGATAATCCAATATGTTTGATTGGTGACATTACTTATTTTGATGATTTTCCAAATTTTGATCAGTATGATGATGGCTGTGATCTCCAAATAGAAGCTAATCTTGCAGAGCAATCAACAGTTGGTTTGTGGGAGGAAGTTCAGTTTCATCAAAACAGTGATTAGCTAATACATATAAGCTATGACACTGATGAGGAAAGTGAAGAAAACTTGGATGTAAGTGAAGGATCTATGACTCTTTGTTCTACTTCTTTTCAGTCTATCAGAAATAAATTTCATGTGATTGGAAATCAACAATCTTTTAGTTTTGATGTTGATGTTGGGAAAGATGATGGACTTCTTGAACAAGTTGTCAATGAGAAGCCTTTTCCTAGAATGGATGAGGAAATCATTTATGACATAGAATTCTCCTCAGCTCCAGATTTTCTGCCACCAAGTCCCATTGAATTAAAAATTGCGGATGAAGGCTTGGAAATGGATAAACACAAGAAAGTTGCTGCACTGCCTTCTCAAGAAGATTTTCTACCAAAGAGTGATCCTGCTCATCAACATGATGACCTTCACACATGTTTCAACTCCCTCAATCAGAGCATATTAGGTTTGTTAGAAGACAAAATTGATATATATGATGAGACTGACAATGTAGATGATCATGAGGAAGAGGTGGAGTTTATTTCCCAAAAGAGTCCCAAGCTTAGCCAAGTGGAGGAAAGACTAGTCTTGAATACAGCTGGTTATTCAAAACCTCAGAGCCAGGTATTGTTTCAAGATGCCTTTGCTGATTTCCTAGAGACATTTGAAGAGAGTAAAATATTTCAAGAGCAGTTTGATGCAAGGTCTAAAGAAAATTTTAGGCACTATTGTTCAAAAACAAGTGAGGTGGGAGTGGCCTTTTGATTTCTTCAGCGCACTCAAAGAGCTGAACCAAGATCACTCATGGAATCATCTACTTGATTGGTTATATTGGAAAAGAGAGTTCACCAAATTAATATATATCATGTATAGGTTAGATTAGGATAGGTAGATATGCAAATAAGCTCAACACTATGAGCATCTTTCTAAGTTTTCAAGTTTTAGAATGCTGGTCTAAAAAGACACAAAAAACAAAGAAAAGAAGAAAAAGAGGGAAAGAAAAGAAAAGGTACAATCCCATTCCCAAAAATGAGTATTGTTGAAAGTGTGCAAGCCTAAATGCCACTACTTGAGAAAGAAAGTCCTATTCAGTCATCTAGCCTAATCATGACTGAACATGTTTTAAATTTCTGATGATAGGTTAGTGAAAGAAGACTTGTCAAACCATTTACGCTTGAATTATCAGTAGATTATATTAGGAAAATATTTTGGTTCTCAATTCTCAAATCTGAACCAAAGAGAAACAGAGGGCTGCCTAGCAAATTATAATTCACAACCCTCATGTTTTCTAGTTTTTGCTTGTACAAAAATAATTTCTGTGTGCAGCTTGTCCGAATGCCACAACCCATGGAAAATCAGACTATTTAATCCTGGTTTAGTCATGTTTTCAATTTCATGTTAGTAGGATAGAGAATAAATTTTTTCAAACAACTTAATCTTGACAAATGAATAGACTAGGTAGAGAATAAGAGAGTTCATTAGCCTAATTTGAACTGTTGGAAGTAATAAGGGTACAAGTAGATAGTTTTTCATGCTTTCAAAAGAAAATAATGTCAAGAGTTTGCTAGTCCAAGTGCACCCAAAGGAAGAAAAAATGTTAGACAAGGTATGAAGGGTAGGTAGAAATGAGGTTGAAGAAAACATATCTTTCAGTTTTTGAGATCATAGCTTCAAGAGAACATCTTCAATTTAAGGAAGAGAGACATGCAAAGTGAAAGTAAGGCACTGGTCTTAAAACCTTAGAGATATGAAATCTAAGGTCTTGGACACCTCGTGAAAGGGATCTACCCTCCCGAAGTGAAGCCACTCTTAGTCATCAGTAATTTTTATGTAATATCCAAAAATAGGGAAAATCTACAACAATAAGAATATCTTAAGATATTATTAAGTTGGAGCTTCAGCAATACATGAACACAATAATGGATGTTTAGTGATAAATGGACTCATATGATGTATTAACAACACATTTCCATCAAATGAGTGAAACAACAACAAAAGAAGAACTTCTACATATTCCCAAGTGGGGAAAATGCAGCAAATAGACCCTGAAAACGTTATTTCTGAATATATGTGTTTTTAATGGGTGAAATAATGCTTGTTTCCCTTAGAATATGATATTAGGCCCTCACATACAAAAGGGAATCAGAAACAAATTCCTTTTGATATGTTAAACAGACCTCCCGACTTCATATCAGCTCAAAAATAGCCAAATCCAATGACTTAAGCTATGCAGAAAAGAATGAAGAGAATGAAAGCATTATTTTATAATGGTTTCTATAGTATAATTATGGAATAACATGGATCTGGAACTTTTTGGAACAATATGCAAGGAAAATGAAGATCTGGCCTCCTTATTGCATTATAAAGACAACTCGGCAAGGGTTTCTTGAAAGCATAATTACAAAAAGAGAAGATTTGAATATTCAGCTCAGAAAAATGAAATATTACTACAAAATTATAGGAATATAGCTGAATAATACAAATGAGGGATGAGAATCCCTTCCTCTAGCTTTCCAGGAGAAGGGTTGGTCCTTTCCCTAGGAAACTAGCTCCAAAACAAGGGTCTTAACCCTATTGCAACAACTCTATGAAAAATGACATAGTTCCTGCAAGGGGCTACACTGTAGGAGATGAGAAGCACTTTGGCCTACTGCCAAGATTTGAAATGTACTCATAAATATTCCTAGCTGATCTCTCAAGAGAAGGAAGGCACCCTCTACTGAGAAATAGACCCGAAAGTGGTGTTAACAAACCTCCACTGCAACACCCTGCAACATAGCAATATTCTGCTATAGAAATAATGCTAAGGCTAAATAATGGTGCTTGGCCGCAAGCCTAGATGTGGAGCAATACAATACAAGCTCTCCCAAGAGGCCTGTCAAGGGAAGAGGTGGGATTCCCGCTCGGGAGCACCCTGTGCTCAACAGCACTGCAACCCTGCTAAACAACAAGAGGAAGCCAAGTCTAAATAGACAAGATAAAATGATCATATCAAAGCATAAATAACAAAGGCTCCCATCCTCTCCATATATAGCAAGTGAACTTCTCCACGTTGGGTCCCATCCACATGTGCCATCAAGCTTATGCAAGTTGTCCTCCACCAAAACTACGCTGTCCATCAAGGAAGTTCAATGTACCTAGATAGCTTTGTTGACTTGGTCAAAGTTGACTGAATCAACATGATCCCATCTCTGTTCACGCCTAAGGGTGCTCAAATTAGCTGCTTATTCTTACTCCTTTCCCATTAGGAGTGTTATTGATCCTTCTGAAGAGGTTAATGGGCCTCCCTACCCATTTGTTCACCTACCTAGTGATAAAACAACTCTAATATTCCATTTAGCTTGGAGGCTAAAATTTTGGAATATTACAGTCCTCCCATCCAAAATATTTCTTGTCCCCAAGAAACTATATAAGTAGAGAAAAAATCCTCCCCTCCTCTTCTTGTGGCCTCCTCATCAAAAGTTTCCACCACTGCTCAAAATGATCTGCTACAAATCTTTCCTCCAATGTTTCCTCCCATGCATGCAAAACCATATGGCTTACATCATAGAAAGGTGGAAAATGTAAGTGGAAACCTCGCTGCTGTCCAATGGCCTCCTCAATGTAGGAGTGATGATGAACATGGGGAATATTATTCCCAATGAGTGACTCCCACACCCATGCTATCATTGAAATGAAATGAACAAATCTATTTAACTCAAAAATATCCTCAACCCCTGGTTCATACAATGTGTTGGGGCTGCATGGAGAGATTGGATCCTCCCACCCAAGTGGTTTCTCTCTCCATTTATGATAAATATGGGGTTGTTTCTGCTCTTGGGCTGAAATATTACAACCTCCAAGAGTGGCCCAAGCTACCCCACCAAACAAATAAACCATGAAGCGCCTCCTCCAAAAACTCAAGTTCTCCAAATGGTTCCTCCCACATGAAGAAAAGAAATGTAGTTTGGCAATCACGGGCTGCCCATTGCTTCTCCTGAAACATGCATCATGCAAATTAGGGAGATTCATACTCCAAATGGGCATCTTCAACTGATATCCCACTCTCCAAACAAAGCTTTCCATGAACATATAAATATCAGCAATACATGGAAGCAAGAACCAATAGAAACAAGTTGTCATATGACAACCGGAAAGTGGATCAAGGTCCCACACAAGGAACCAACACAGTGCATTCTTATCCTGCATCAAATCAAACAAAAAAAAGTTCTTTTCCGGCCACTTGTTTGCTTCTACAATCATCTTATAAGATATAAACATGAAAGTACAAAGTGGTGTCTATGGTGCACACCAAAAATCATGTGGCTTCCCCGACAAACCACCAATGTGATAGCTAATCTCAATGCTACAAATGGCTTCAAGTACATCATTATAAAATATGCAAGAAGGAATAATCCTCCTTGGTACAATATGCTACTCATATAAAGAAAAGAAGTACAGAAAATAAAGTGAAATTGTACATTCTCCATCATGTACTTGAGATCTTGAGCTGAAATGGCTCAACTGGAAATTCTCCCTCACCTCCAAAGAGTAGGGAATTGGCTATGACATCCTCTCTATGACCATCTGGGCCAGGGAAAATTTTAAGGATTGAAAATTATTTTGAAGTTTAAAAATTTGGCAAATATCACTAATATCTAATATGAAAACTATAAAATTTTTATTGATGTATTTGTAAAATTATTCAAATTTATAATGATATTATATATATTGTCTATATAATTTTGGCGATTTTTAAGGTGAAATAATTTTATATTGTAAAATTTGGGCAAATCATTTTTATAAAAAAATGGAAATTGGCGAATTTTTTTTTTTTGGAAAAACCATGGAAAATTAGCCCACCTACGAATATTAGCCCCTAAAATTTTCGATGACCTGGGCTATGCATCTCTCCATATGCTGAAATATATCATGCTGAATGCCCTTTCAAATGAACTCCTCTGCCAAGGAAAAATATGCATCAAAATGCATGGAAAATAAGTCCTCATGTGCTGCATGTAGCAGCTTCTCCTTGAGCTTAGAAGCTCTAGTCAAGAAGACTTCGCCATAAGAATAGATGACCATATCATTCACCATATATCTGTCATCTCTATCAGGGTCATCAAGAATCATGCAAGCACCAAGATCCTTGGAGTACTCTACCAAGAGTTGAAACCTCCAATATGGATCAATCCTCTAAAGAGACAGTGCTCGTGATCTTGCATGTGAAGATCTCCTCATGTTGCTGCTTGCTACTTTGACATCCCCCATGCCAAAGTCTTCCTCCAAACTCTTCACCTCTCCAAAATCCAAGAGTGGTGAATCAAATGGCAAGATTTATCTTACCAACTCTAGATCTGGTGGCCTCCCCAGTGGAATGCCTCCATATAGTGAGACATCAATGGTAAGAGAAGACTGTTCATATGGTTGGGCACCCTTGCCCTTGCCCTCACAGCGCAAACTAGTCCTCCTCCTCATTGCACTAGCTCTCTGAAATAGATAGGGTTTTGTGCTCCTCATCAAATGATGATGTCCTTCCTCCTACCTCCTTCGTCCATCAATATCATCTCACAATCATGCTGATCATTTAATTTACTTTTCCATATGTGAGATCCTGGGGAACTTCTTGTAATGACACAAGAAATCCTCTGGTTGGAGCATCTGCTCCTCCTTCCTTTGCATGAGGCACTATATATGCTCTAGATGTGACAACGTTGTAACCCCCATCCTTCTCTTCATCTTCAATATGAATAGGAGGTAACTGCTCAATAAGAGGATCCTTCTTTGCAAAAGGATCCTTCATGCCCTCTTGTCCAAGGTTATGAAACAAGGATCTTGCCTCTAGCAAGGTATCATGCAAGTTGTGATCTCCTCCAATAGGTTTCTGAAGTGCTTTTGAGTTTGTAGGTCCCCCCAACTTATGCAAAAAGTTTCATTGATTTTATTGTGTCATATTTTTTTATCAAACTTTCTACCTGTTAGGTCTCTGTAATTTATTAGCAAGATTGGGAGAGTCCAATCACAGAGTTAACATCATTTCAACCAACTTTGGGATTCTAGGATCTAGCCCTCCTGAATCCGGAGAGGGATCTCTCCAATATGTACAAATATGGATATTGTCTTTGAAGTTTAGGGTAATGATATTAGGCTAGTTATGAAGGCCACGGGTTTTGTTTTGTTTTGGATGGTTGAGCATGAAATGTTACTTTAGGGGAAAAACCTAAATGCAAAAAGTTCCAAAAGTGAGAAGTTGCAAGTAAATAGAACAGATTTGGCAGACAGATAGATATAACGCTGGTTTTTAGTCCATTGGGCTATGGAGTCATATCTGGGCTTTAATTGAACAACAACATCAAGTATGATCCAAGGGGCAAGTCATCTATGTCTAAGGATTTCTTTAAATTTTGATTTATGGAATGGAGTGATACACTAAGAAGGGGAATTAAACAGATGCAGAACGAAGAGCAGCCTAGGATCTGATACGTACTTTTAAACCAGTCAGCCTTTGGCAAACACTTAAGGAGGACACGAAAGCAGACTAGGATCTGGTAAGTGCTTTTAAACCAACCAGCCTTTGACACACTTCCAATAGAAAACATACAAAACAAGGGGAAACATAGAGATAACACAAAATGGTCTAAGATCTAGCAAGTGCTTCTAAACTAGCTAGCTTTTAACACATTCCAAGGGAAACAATCTATTAGTTAGGCAGACAAGTCTGGGACCAGGGCTAACCATATCTTCCTTCAGTTCATCATCACATAACACATACTGAAAGTAACATTCAGAAATAATATTCAGCTAGGACGATAAAATGAGGGAACACCAGCATTCTCATGCCTAAAATTGAATTAAGTCATTCCTAAATAACACAGATTGGAAGAAAACATTCAAATAAAGATTTCTCAGCCAGAGAAGGTTACTGATATACAGCAGGTCCTAACCCTATTTAAACTGTTCTTTACAGTGGAAAATGAAACAACATGAAAACAGAAATAAAACAACAAGTTACAAATGAGAATAACATCACCGTCAATATAGATCAGGATCCCATGAAACAGCTTTTATATTGATGTCAAAGCAACTACAAACTTCAAGTCCAACGTTTCAGTTCAGCAATCATCTTCACTATTCAACCTAACTACTCTAGCACAAACAGAGCTTCAAGGGCCAGTGAATACTATGTACAAATAGAAGTCTCAAGCTCAAGTGTATTTCAAAGTTCTGCAACCAACAATTTATCCTCTTCTGTAGAAGTATTTATAGGAAGATGAGGAGGTGAAATTTTAACAAAATATCTCAAGGATAGTTAATGCAGAGTGAAGACTTCTCGGCCCTTTGAGAGGCATCGATTGGAGAAATTACAGGTGGAAGTGCTGCATTAACTTTTACATTTATGATTTAAAACTCGAAGTGAGTTTTATTTGACTTTGAGGCTCATATGCCGCGTTTTGGAGTAACTCTGCAGATATTTATTCATTGGTTTCCTTGCAGAAGTAACTCCCTGGCTGTGCTGGAGGCGGATATCTGATTTTCTTCAATAACTCAGCCTTTGGTTTGAATGGTTTGAGGCACCAGGTGGCTCGGTGGTAGCCGAGGAATCAATTCGCCTTTAGTTGAAACGGTGGAAGCCTTCTGTCTGACGAAACACTTTAGGTTTTTCCTTTAAACTGTGTTTTAGATTGGGGATTAGGCTTTTGATAACGATCTTAGCCGTAATCCCCATAAAAATTGTCTTCAATCTTCATCTGTTGTGCTTTATTCTCAAAACTGATACTCTTCAACTGTGTTTGATTAAAACAGTGTCTTGTCGATGTGCAGACCCGCACTTGGCTTTACGGCATCAATACTCATAGAGTACTGACGAGACATGGAATAGAGCCCCGTGAATGGCCTCTTTAAGATAGCCATAAGGCACAGGAAACGTCTTTCCCATCCCTCGGCTTTCCTTCATTCTATAATGGAAAACCATTAAAACACCTGCAAAACACAACAACAGTTAAGAAATCCTACGGGAATAGGTTAAAACTGCTTCGGATGGCGGGGGAGGAGCGTAGCCGTCGGATGAGGGCAACCAACGGTGGAGATCTGCATAGGAAGGCAAAAAGGATAGCGGGAGAAGAATAAGGAGGAGCAGTTTTGGACCGTCCGATCTGGACACGTGGACGGTCCAAATCTAATCGGAGGGTCTCAATCGGGGGTGGCACAAAAGGGGATGCGATTGAACTTCCGGTGCGATTAAGCGCTGGCCGTTGATCTGCAGATCAGATCGACGGCGGAAAACGAATCGGCGGGTTTTGAAATGGCGGTAGGACTTGCGATCGGAGGGAATAAGGGCCGTTGGATAGGTGGGAAATGGACGGCTGCGATGCAATCGGGAGGCGAACAGAAGGACTTGCGATTGCGATCGGAGGGATAGAGCGATTGAGCGCTGGCCGTTGATCTGACGGGAAGATCAACGGTGGAGAAAAAAATCGGAGGGGATCATCGATTAGCGGAGGACCGTCGGATCAGCATGAAAACGGACGGCTGATATTAAATCGGAAGGCTTCAATCGGGGCGGTGCCAATGCGACTTGGGATTGCGATCGGGCATGGCTTGCGATTGAGCGCAGACCGTTGATCTGCGGGAAGAATGGACGGTGGAGATTTAATCGGGGAACGCAATCGGAGGAGGAGCAGAAGGACTTGCGATCAGCGGAGGGCCGTCGGATCGCGGGGAGATCAACGGCTACTATGCAATCGGGAGATCTGAAGTCAAGGTTGCGATTGATCGAAGAACCGTCGGATCTGGAGGGGAAAACAACGGTCAGGATTAAATCGGAGCATCGTAACGGAGGCGTGACGATGGGTGTTGCGATTATGACGTGGGGAGGGTGCGGGATTGAGTACCGGACGCGTATCTTTGCGACAGACTGCCGGACGCGAACGCGCCAAGACTACAACAATATAACCACCGCACGGGTTTTAGTATTACAGCTGGCTCTGTGCACCCGCCCGCCTCTCGATTAAGCATTAGCGCTTGGGACTTAAGCGCTTGGTCCCAGCGCTCGGGCATGTGCGGGGAAGATGTGCGGGAAGTGGTTTGAAAGGGGGCTAGCTGGAGGGGGCTTATGCCTATATTAAGGCTCAAGGTGGGTTTTGGCCTTTTTAAATGGAATTTGAAGGCCGAGGAAAGGAACGATAGAGGGGTAAGGGAGGAAAATGGCCAACAAAGGTTAGGGAAAAGATTTTAAAGGGGATTGTGGGGGTTCGGCACAGCTCAACCAGAAGTTTTAAACCATGTCAGGAGGATTTTCACGAATGGAGGGAGAAACCTATGAAAAGTAGGGAAATAATATGGAGAAAAGGGGGAATAAATGAAGGTTAGTTATGAGTGGGAGAAAGGGGAAAAATGATGGTTTCTTCAGCAGTTTCTTACAGGAAATCAGCAGAATTAATAGGAAAAGTAATGAAGATTTTGGACAGAGGCATGAGGCCTATAAGGAGTCTTCAAGAGCCAACAAATTTTAGTAATGAAAAATTGTTCCTTGAAGGCTCAAAACAGATTTAGCCACCTTTTGGTATAACAAAATATTATAGGTGGCTAATAGTGGCTCCACTTGGGGATGGTGCCTTCTTGAAGGCATCAAGAATTTAGACTTGATTTCTCTGGGACGCTGACTTGTGCCTGATCCATTGGGCTGTCCCTCTTTTGTTGGATGATCTGGTTCTGAAAACATATTCAGCAGCCATGAAAATAATGGATTTTCATCTACAAGCTTTCTACCTACCCAATCCTACTGATCTAACATTTTTTCTTCTTAGAGTGCACTTGGATTGGCAAACTCTCTTACAACATTTTATTCTTTTGAAAGCATAAAAACTAATCTAATTCTACTCCTTATTTCTCCCTGAACTCAGATTAAACAGTTGAGCTCATATATTTCTCTACCTAATCTACTGTCTGTTGGGGTTAAACAGTCCAACAAACTTTCATTCTCTAAATTCTAAAGCAGAAATTTAAAAACAGCTAAGTCAAGATTAAACTGTTTGACTTGCTGTGATCTATGGCATAAAAACAAGCTGCACATAGATTATTATTTGCAGAAAATTAAAATCAAAATAGAAGGCTTAAGATCTGAAAGTTTAAGTACTGCCTTCCCTTTCTTCATAGCTCTGGTTTGAGCTGTCTTTCCTTTTCTTCTGGTCCAGATTTTGAGTGATTTAGAACCAGATTTACACTTTCTTGACTCAGAAAATAAAACAGTTTTGAGTCATCTCTCTTTGGAAACTTTGGTTCAGATTTTGAGTTTGTTTGAACCTTAATTCCTATCCTAATCTATCTACTGATGAGCCAAGATTAAACAGTTTGGCAAATCAAATTCGCTACCCTATCAGCAGAAAATTGAAAGCTAATTCGTCAAGATTAGGCTGTTTGACTAACTAGATGTGTGTTTTGTAGGAGTGGCATTTAAGCTTGCACACTTTCAGATTTATTTCTCTTTTTGGCATGGGGCTTTGCCTTTCTTGTTTTCATTTCTGCCCTCTTTTTATTTTTCTTTGTTTTTTTATTTTTTGATTTTTCATAACTTTGAATGCAATGATGGATGAAATGTTTACAATGGAAAAAAGAAAAAATAAGGCTTAAAAACATATCATGAATCAAGAGAAGTAATGCTTGAGCATCCTGCCATTGACAGGACCCCCAAACAAATCTGCTCCATCCAGCTCTTGTAAGAAGAATGCATTGTTTCCAGCAACTGAATGAATAGAGTAAGGGCCAAGCCATAGATTGTCAAATTTACCATGCTTTCCCTTATCTTCTCTCTTTGAATCCCACTTTAAAACTTTGTCCCCAATCTTGAAATTGTTGGCCTTTGTTCTTCTGTCAAAAAGCTTCTTAATGCTGTCCTGTTTCTGCAATGTTTTGTTGTACACTTCCTCTCTGATTTGCTGAAGATGAATGGTCTGATTTATTCTTCTGATCATGTCATTATCCTCAGTCTGCAACTCTTGAATTAACTTCATAACTGGTACACCCAGGTTGTTAGGAAAAATTGCATCCGTACCATATACAAGCTGGAAAGGTGACATACCAATGGATTTCTTCAAAGTTAATCTGTCAGCCCAAAGTGCATGGATCAGCTTTGTGTGCCAAGACTTCTTGTTGTCTTCCAACAGTTTCTTTATTATGTTCACTAAGATTTTGTTGGAAGACTCTGCGAGTCCATTACCCTGAGGATAATAGGCTGTGGAGTGTCCCAATGTTATCTGGTACTTGTGACATAATTCCACCATTTTCTTGCTTCTAAATGCTGCTGCATTATCCGTGATGGTCTTGGTAGGGAAACCAAATCTGGAAAGGATATTGGTTTCTATGAACTTTATAATAACTGAATCATTGGCTTGCCTACACGGAATGGCTTCTATCCATTTAGTGAAATAGTCTGTGGCAGTAAGGATCCATCTATGCTGGGCAGAAGATGAGGGATGGATTTCACCTATGAAGTCAAGTCCCCACTGTTGAAAAGGAGCTTCAATAGTGATTGGATGTAGAGGAAGGGGTAATAATTTTCTCTTGCCCTCAAACAATTGGCATTTATGGCAAGTAGTTGTCATTTTGTGAACATCAGGAAAAAGGGTGGGCCAAAAGAAACCAGCCCTCAAAATTTTGTTGGCTGTTGACTTCCAGTACAAATGGCCTCCACACTGTCCTTCATGAAATTCCTGCTTAATCTTCTCTGCATCAAACTCAGGCAAACATTTAAGCAATATACCACTAGCATTTTTCCAATAAAGACACCTATCTATAATGCAATAGTTTACTGCTTTCAGTTTTAAGAACCTTGCCTTCGTTTTCGATAAACCAAGAGGCGTGTTTAAATTAAGCAAAACATAAACGATATCAGCATACCAAGGAGAATTCAGAAAATGGTTTTCAATAATGGGAGTTGAGAATTCTTCTTGGCTGTCCAAATCATTAATCACATTAATATCAAGAACTTCAAAATTGGATTCAGCCATTAATCTAGCTAGACCTTGGCCTTTGATGAGTTTAGTGGGTTTTATCTCTAAATCGTATTCGAGAATAACAGCAATCCACTTACCTCTCTTACCATCTGGGTCCTGTGTTAGAATATCTTTTACAACTGAATTTGGGACAAAGGCAATGACGTGTGAGTGAAGGATGTATACTCTGAAGTCTTTTAATGCTTTAACCAAAGCAAAAGCTTGCTTTTCCATAATATTATACTTCAAAGGGGCATCCCTCAATGCCTTGCTAAAGAATGCAATAGGCTGCTCTTGTCCTTGTGGATTTTTCTGTAAAAGGACAACAACAATGGTATGTTCTAATGCAAATGGGAAGATATAAAAATATTTTGAAAAATCAGGGCTTATGAGAACCGGTGTTTTGGTTAATGCTTGTTTCACCAGCTCAAAGGATGTCTTTGCTTCCAAGGTCCATTTTATCCCTTGTTCCTTCTTCAACATGTTTGTGATATTTCTAAGGAGCTCTGCCAAATTAGGGATGAACCTTCTTAAAAAGTTAATCTTTCGAATGAAAGACTGCAACTTTTGATATTTCGAGGATGAGAGATTTGCAATATAGCCTCAATCCTCTTTGGATCTATCTTTATACCCTCTTCTGAAATAATGTGTCCAAGAAGCTTACCTTCTTGGAGACCAAATAGTGTCTTCTTAGGGTTTAAAGATATTCCAAACCTTTTGCACTTCTCGAAAACTTTTCTCAAATGTTCTAAATGTTCTTGATCTGTTTTTGAAAACACAGTGACATCATCTAGATAGATAATGATGAAGAAACCCAATTCTTCCGAGAATTCTATGTCCATGGCTCTCTGAAAGGTTGCTCCAGCGTTCATTAGACCAAAAGGCATCTTCACATATATGAAAGTGCCCCATGGAATAGTGAAAGTTGTCTTTAATTGATCAGCAGGGTGAACTAAAATCTGATTATACCCTGAATAGCCATCAAGCAACGAAATCCTTTTAGACCCCACCACCCTTTGTAAAATGTGATCCATTTTGGTAAAGGGTAGTTGTCTTTTAACGAAGCTTTGTTTAAGTCTCTAAAGTCCATACAAAGCCTGATTTCTCCAGTCTTATTCCTAATGGACACCAGATTAGATACCCACTCAGAATATCTAATAGGGACAATAATGCCAGCCTCATACATTTTCATGATCTCCTTCTGAACCATTGGCAACTGGACAGGGTTTATTCTGCGCAGTTTCTGTTTAAATGGTTTTTGGTTTTCTTTAAGAGGGATTTTGTGCTGTATTATTTCAGTGTCATAGGATTTAAGATCTTCGTAACTCCATGCAAAAACATCAGAAAATTCTTTGAACAGCTCTATGTATTTGAGTTTAATGTGAGTTGGCAAAGTTTTGGACAGTTTGATCATTTTCGGTTTTTCCTCACTGCCTATATTGCACTCCTCTACTTCAGTCTCTACAGGTTCCAGTTTTGGTTTATTGGCCACATCATTAAAATCGAACAACTCCTCTAAAGGCGTTAGACCACTTGGCAAATTTTCATCTTTAGAATGCAGAGTTTGTAATTCTTCCGTTTCTAACTCTGCACTTAATTGTGTTTTGCTCCCAAGTTTGCTAGACAATAGGTTAATATTGGCAGGTTGAGGAGACGATTCTTCTTCACCAAGAAAGTTTTCTTCACTGCAGTCTGTATCATAATCTGAATCTGAACTGTGCAGTTCGAACTCATTTTTGAATTGCATGAAGTCTTCTATTTGTTTGTCATTGTCAAACACTTGCCAATATTTTTCATTATCAGGCACTGCCGGTCTAAATTTTATCGGAGTTGTGTTGTCTCCAGTCTCATATGGCGTTAGACATGTTCTGGCCGCAAAAGCTAAATTGTGGGCCATAATGTTGTTTTTCCTTGGGATGAAACTCAGGTTTGACTCCTCAAATGTTGTCAACAGATCCATGACATCATTCCGATAGGCTCTAAGTCTGGGATGATTCGCATTATACTCCCCATTGACTTGCCTAACGATTAACTCAGAATCCCCGTACACATTAACTCTTCTGGCTCCTAATTTCTTCAAGAGATGCAAGCCTAAGAGAAGGGATTCATATTCTGCTATGTTGTTGGAACACTGAAAGTTTAATTTGCATGAGATGCATTCTGTGTGGTTGTTCTCAGTGTTAATGATCCAAACCCCTGCACCAGCATTATTTCTAGTGCATGACCCATCAAAATACATACTCCATAAAGGACTGTCTTTGGTTTCGTCTGTTTGGCGATTGTCCTTTTTAACTATGGTGCTTTCTGACTGTTCATGGTTAGCAGCACCCAATTGAATTTGTTTTGACTCCTCAAATTCTTCAATAGATTGAGGGATGATGCCAGAAACGTTAGGGGTATTTTCTGGGTTGCTAAGTCCTAAAAACAATGGACTCATAACTGGTAAATCAAGACCTATGCTTTGTTTACTAATGTTTTCACATGTGGCAAACTGTTTGGACACTTCCGCGTTATTATACTCTTCTTCCCTGTCAGCCTTTAATTCTGTTAAAGTGACTTGTTCACTAGGAGTTTCATTGTTAAACATGATAAAAGAATCAAGGCCTGTATGGACAGAATATATAGGAGAGTTTCGTGGTCTGTCTTGACTTGTAACCGTGTATTGCATATGAGACTCCCGGTAAAGTCTTCTGGTCTGATTGAAAACCGGGATGGTCGCATATGTCATGTCCATCTGCATAGTCCCCTGTAACTTAGCTCCCCAGGATCTTGATAATAACATTCCATACTTTGGGGGAACATCAGCCACGACAATGTCCATGAGTAAACATTTGGCTGGAATCTGGGCTAGGTTAACACAGAGGTCTTTGATCAACCCTAGACATTTTACTCTATTTGAGTCAAAGGAGTATAGGTATTTGTAGGGTCTGGTGATTTCTAAACCAAGGCTCTCCATCACAGCTTTAGGCATTAAATTATGAGAAGCCCCGGAATCATGCATAGCGTTGTGTAGAATTTTGTCATGAATGTTCAAACTCACATAAAAGGGAGGAACTGGTCCTTCTTGAAACTTCCCTTCAATCTTAGGGCCGAAAATCAACTCTGGTAGGTCGTCACTAAGATTAACTGTATCTCCATTTTCCTCTATATTTAAAACCTTAAAAATTTGGTTCCTATATACATGTTGGGCAGCTAACTCAGTTAAAGGAACATAGATTTTGATCTTTAAGATTTCCTGTTCAAGGCTGAAAGGGGTTTGATTCTTTGAAGCACTTGTTTCAACCTTATTAGCTGTCACTCTATCAACAATTACAGCTTGCTGATTTGTTTTATTTGACACAACTGTTGTAGAAGGAGTACTAGCTGAAGTGTTAGTACTGCTGATGTCTGCACTCTGTTTTTCATAATTTTGAGTGTTTTTCTCTTTATCCTTACCAGAATTATCAGCCACTGTTTTGTCTTTTTGTTTGGCTATTTTGGGCTTGGCTGCAGTGCTGCTTTGAGAGGATTTTTCAGAGGTTTTGGTGTTGGGGGCTTGTTGACTGGTCTTGCTTCTAAGGTCATATTCTCTTTGAGGTTCTATGACGACATTTTCCATGTCCTGATAATAATTTTCATTATCGTCTCTTTTGTCGTCGTAAGGTGTGTAAAGACCTTGTTTATTATCATAATGAACCTCAAAGTCATCATCCTCTTCCCCAAACATGTTGATATCCTCTCCCTCTGTTATGTCTTCTGTTTCTTCAACCTCACTTACATATTTTTGATGAAAGGGAGGGGTGATCTATTGATCATCATCCCTGGGTCTGTTTGGAGGTTGGTTCCTTCTAACGTTCTGATTTTGGTTCCTATTTTGAGGAGCAGTTTGATTTTGATTTGCTTGTGCTCTCTTAATTATGCTCATCTCTTTCATCATTTCTTCCATCATTCTCTCTATCTTTGAGCTTGAAGTGGAAGGGGTTGATTCCTCTCTAAAAGATACTCTCTTCAAGCTCTTGATTCTTGCTCTTTTCTCCATCAAGTTTACTTCCACAGAAAGAGCACCCCTCTGCATGTCTTCAAGGGTTGCAAAAACTCTTTCTCTAAGTGAATATGTCATGTCTGGATCAAACCCTTCAGGAAATTTGTTTAAAGCTGAGCCCTGAGGAGGTTTTAGTTCGGGGGAAAGTGCATTATAGACGCCGTTAAATCTTGTACAATAAGATTGTACACTTTCCCCAGGGTTCCTACGGAGATTGTTATAGTCGGCAAGGACTTGGAGAGGATTCTTTCTCACTTCCCACTTATTTAAGAATGTCTGATGGAAGCCTTGGAGGTCATTTATACTACGGGGGGCTAAACCTTTAAACCATTTTCTTACTTCTCCCCCTAAGATCTGAGCAAACAATCTAAGCTTCATAGAATCATCATCAATTTCATTTCGATCAAAATAGTCATTCATCTTATCCACATGTTGTGATGCAGTTGTAGCATTATTAGCATCATATAATGGAATTTTGGACTGATAGTCCGGTGGAAGATTGACTAGTGGTATATTAAGGGCTAAGGGAGCATACCATGTTGCCATGGCAGGAGGTGTAGGTGGATTTACAGAAGGGAAAGTGGGCTGAGGTGAAGTGGTTTGAACAGTGGATGTAGGGTGAGTAGAAGTGGATGGACCAGGAGTAGACTGTTGAGATGATCTTGGATGGGAGACACCTAAAATGTGAAGGAAATGTAAATCAGGAGGTGTTGTTTCCATGCTACCAGGATGTTCACTTGTTTCAGGAGATGAAAGTGAAGATTCAGAGTCTAACTAGATTATATCATCAAATGACCTAGTCCTAAATGGGTTCACTAAGTCAGTTTGTGATTGTTGCAGAGCTGAAAGATTTTCAGGGACTGATTTAGCTCTCAAGGGTGATCTGAAAATAGTTAATAACTTAACCTTAGGATACTTCCAAAGGATACTTTCTGGATTATCAACTATCTCAGGTGGGTTAGGGTCTGGGTGGGCTCTAGTGTGAATCTTTTTAGAAGCCACTATGCTATGTTGTTTAGACCTAAAACAAGAAAAGTTCAACCAGATATGACAATCTTGGAGAGGTTAACCAATCTGTTTTTACAATTTTTAAATCCCACAGTCCTCTAACCGAGTTTGAATGATTTTATAATGATAAGGGTTCTTCCCAGTGGAGTCTTAAGGTCTGCTAGGATTGTGGAGTCGCCAAGTGGAAATTTTTAGCTCCTTTCAGAGGTAAAAGGTCTTATGGTCCACCACCATGTTTATTTAATTCCAATCTGAAAGATTTTTAGGTTTTTCTAAGTCATTTTTCAGTTTTGTGGTTGTTAAGAATATCCTAACTTTGTTTCAAAACTTAGCTAAGGTTGCGAGACAAAGGTAGTCTACTCTTATGGCTAAGCCAGCTGATTTTTCAAGGTTTAGATGAAGTCTTAAGAGAAACCTAGGGTTTACCTAGTTTGTCACTGATTCAAACAAGTTCCATCATGATTACCTATAATAGGCAGTGCTTGAAAAGGCTGCTTTTTACTCTGGTTAATAAAGAAAATGCTCTATGAACCAAATCTCTGACGTCGTATGATTATCTTTTAAATGAAAATGATTCTGGGTTCGATTTCCCCAGCGGAGTCGCCAGAAATGTTAGGTCTCTGTAATTTATTAGCAAGATTGAGAGAGTCCAATCACAGAGTTAACATCATTTCAACCAACTTTGGGATTCTAGGATCTAGCCCTCCTGAATCCGGAGAGGGATCTCTCCAATATGTACAAAGATGGATATTGTCTTTGAAGTTTAGGGTAATGATATTAGGCTAGTTATGAAGGCCACGGGTTTTGTTTTGTTTTGGATGGTTGAGCATGAAATGTTACTTGAGGAGAAAGTCCTAAGTGCAAAAGTTTCAAAAGTAAGAAGTTGCAAGCAAATAGAACAGATCTGGCAGACAGATAGATATAACGCTGGTTTTTAGTCCATTGGGCTGTGGAGTCATATCTGGGCTTTAATTGAACAACAACATCAAGTGTGATCCAAGGGGCAAGTCATCTATGTCTAAGGATTTCTTTAAATTTTGATTTATGGAATGGAGTGATACACTAAGAAGGGGAATTAAACAGATGCAGAACGAAGAGCAGCCTAGGATCTGATAAGTACTTTTAAACCAGTCAGCCTTTGACAAACACTTTAAGAAGGACACGAAAGCAGACTAGGATCTGGTAAGTACTTTTAAACCAACCAGCCTTTGACACACTTCCAATAGAAAACATACAAAACCAGGGGAAACACAAAGATAACACAGAATGGTCTAAGATCTGGTAAGTGCTTCTAAACTAGCCAGCTTTTAACACATTCCAAGGGAAACAATCAGTTAGTTATGCAGACAAGTCTGGGACCAGGGCTAACCATATCTTCCTTCAGTTCATCATCACATAACATATACTGAAAGTAACATTCAGAAATAATATTCAGCTAGAACGATAAAACGAGGGAACGCCAGCATTCTCATGCCTAAACTGAATTAAGTCATTCATAAATAACACAGATTGGAAGAAAACATTCAAATAAATATTTCTCAGCCAGAGAAGGTTACTGATATACAGCAGGTCCTAACCCTGTTTAAACTGTTCTTTACAGTGGAAAATGAAACAACATGAAAACAGAAATAAAACAACAAGTTACAAATGAGAATAACATCACCGTCAATATAGATCAGGATCCCATGAAACATCTTTTATATTGATGTCAAACCAGCTACAAACTTCAAGTCCAACGTTTCAGTTCAACAATCATCTTCACTATTCAACCTAACTACTCTAGCACAAACAGAGCTTCAAGGGCTAGTGAATACTATGTACAAATAGAAGTCTCAAGCTCAAGTGTATTTCAAAGTTCTGCAACCAACAATTTCTCCTCTTCTGTAGAAGTATTTATAGGAAGATGAGGAGGTGAGATTTTAACAAAATATCTCAAGGACAGTTAATGCAGAGTGAAGACTTCTCGGCCCTTTGAGAGGCATCGATTGGAGAAATTATAGGTGGAAGTGCTGCATTAACTTTTACATTTATGATTTAAAACTCGAAGTGAGTTTCATTTGACTTTGAGGCTCATATGCTGCGTTTTGGAGTAACTCTGCAGATATTTATTCATTGGTTTCCTTGCAGAAGTAACTCCCTGGCTGTGCTGGAGGCGGATATCTAATTTTCTTCAATAACTCAGCCTTTGGTTTGAATGGTTTGAGGCACCAGGTGGCTCGGTGGTAGCTGAGGAATCAATTCGCCTTTAGTTGAAACGGTGGAAGCCTTCTGTCTGACGAAACACTTTAGGTTTTTCCTTTAAACTGTGTTTTAGATTGGGGATTAGGCTTTTGATAACGGTCTTAGCCGTAATCCCCATAAAAACTGTCTTTAATCTTCATCTGCTCTGCTTTATTCTCAAAACTTATACTCTTCAACTGTGTTTGATTAAAACAGTGTCTTGTCGATGTGCAGACCCGCACTTGGCTTTACGGCATCAATACTCATAGAGTACTGACGAGACATGGAATAGAGCCCCGTGAATGGCCTCTTTAAGATAGCCAGAAGGCACAGGAAACGTCTTTCCCATCCCTCGGCTTTCCTTCATTCTATAATGGAAAACCATTAAAACACCTGCAAAACACAACAATAAAGGGAAAGAAATCCAAGTGAATAGGGGGTTAAAACTGCCGATATGAGGAGTGAATGGCTTGATGAGGGCAACCAACGGCGGAGATCTGCATAGAAAGGAAAAAAGGATAGCGGGAGAAGAATAAGGAGGAGCAGTTTTGGACCGTCCGATCTGGACACGTGGACGGTCCAGATCTAATCGGAGGGTCTCAATCGGGGGTGGCACAAAAGGGGATGCGATTGAACTTCCAGTGCGATTAAGCGCTGGCCGTTGATCTGCAGATCAGATCGACGGCGGAAAACGAATCGACGGGTTTTGAAATGGCGGTAGGACTTGCGATCGGAGGGAATAAGGGTCGTTGGATAAAGGAATGGAATAACGCGATGGCAATTCCGAGAAGTAATGTATGACTTTCATTGTGATCACAGGGATGGAGCGGATGGATACGTCATGATCCTGCGATCGGAAGATCAATCTGTGGAAAACGTGATCGCAGATGACTAACATCACAGACCGTCGATCGCGATGAAAACTGATTACCGAGATTAAATTGGAAGGTTTAACTGGCTGTGCTAACATACCACATTGCGATCTGCATGGCTTATATTGAGCGCGCATCACATCCTATGAAGAATGGACTGTGGAGGAGTAATTCCAAGTAACACAATCAGATCCAGAGGAGCAGATGACTCCTGGACGAGTGCCGTCGGATCACGGGAGACTAAATTCACATTATAAAATCTGGAGATCCGGGTTTGCTACATCATCAAGAACTGTTTGACTGGAGGGGACGGCAGTGATTAACTCGTAGCATCGCAATAAAATCGGGAGGCGCACGATGGGTGTTGCGATTGCGATCGGGGGGAGTGGTGCGATTGAGCGCTGGACGTCAGATCTTGCGATAGATCGACGGCGCGGAACGCATCGCAAGACTTAACAATATAAACTAATCGCATCGGGGTTTTAAAGTATTACAAAGTAATTTGTGCACCCGCCCGACTTCCGATTGCGATTAGCGCTTGGGACTTAAGCGCTTGGTCCCAGCGCCGGGGCATGTGCGGGAAAGTGGTTTGAAAGGGGCTAGCGGGAGGGGGCTTATGCCTATATTAAGGTCGGAAGGTGGGTTTTGGCCTTTTTAAATGGAATTTGAAGGCCGAGGAAAGGAACGATAGAGGGGTAAGGGAGGAAAATGGCCAACAAAGGTTAGGGAAAAGATTTTAAAGGGGATTGTAGGGGTTCGGCACAGCTCAACCAGAAGTTTTAAACCATGTCAGGAGGATTTTCACGAATGGAGGGAGAAACTTATGAAAAGTAGGGAAATAATATGGAGAAAAGGGGGAATAAATGAAGGTTAGTTATGAGTGGGAGAAAGGGGAAAAATGATGGTTTCTTCAGCAGTTTCTTACAGGAAATCAGCAGAATTAATAGGAAAAGTAATGAAGATTTTGGACA
The DNA here is from genome assembly GCA_034641835.2 of Pinus albicaulis. Lineage (NCBI taxonomy): Eukaryota > Viridiplantae > Streptophyta > Pinopsida > Pinales > Pinaceae > Pinus > Pinus albicaulis. The sequence continues at coordinate 212,150,058 of CM076583.1, read as the reverse complement.
GAGGCATGAGGCCTACAAGGAGTCTTCAAGAGCCAACAAATTTTAGTAATGAAAAATTGTTCCTTGAAGGCTCAAAACAGATTTAGCCACCTTTTGGTATAACAAAATATTACAGGTGGCTAACACTACCAATCTCTTAGTGAACTTTGAAAAGAAGAAGTATTAAAATTTCTCAATGAAAATGACTCAAACATCCACCAAGCATAGGCCTTACCTTCAAAGTGCATCACTGCAACTTTGATGGCTTCATCTTCAGAAACTTGGTGCTGCTGCAAATAAGTATGCAACTCCTCCACCCAAGCTTTGGCTGAACAAGTTGGGGATCCATCAAAGGTAGATAGAGAAAATCTATCCATGTCATGAAACTTTCTCCTCTCCACCTTGATCTTGAAAAACTCTTTGAAAGGGATACGATCCCTGAACTTTTTAGTTTGAGAGTCATACTCTTGCATAAAATTACTAAGAGTTCCCCTCTTTGGCATTTTCTATTCTTTCATCTCTTCCATTGTAGATATGGGCATTTGACTGCACTGTGAATAATAGGGTGTAAATTGATGCTCACACCTACCATGTGCCAATCTAGATCTGGCTCTAGATCCAAACTCCTCTGGAGATTCCATCTCTTCTCTCATCTTCTTAAGATCTTCATTGATGCACTGCATAGATTTTGGAAGATGCTTTGTAAGCCTATATTCCTTTCTTTCTCCAAACAATGGAGCCTTCTTTCTGTTCATCTCTCCTTCTCTTGACAACTTCATGGATGAGTTCCATAGGCTGAGCCAAGACTATGCTCTGATACCACTGTAGTATCCCAAAATAGGGAAAATCTACAACAATAAAAATATCTTAAGATATTCTTAAGTTCGAGATTTAGCAATACATGAACACAATAATGGATGTTCAATGATAAATAGAATCATATGATGTATTAACAATACATGGCCATCAAATGAGTGAAACAACAACCAAAGAAGAACTTCTACATAATGCAGCAAATAGACCCTGAAAATGTTATTTCTGAAGATTTGCATTTTTACTGGGTGAAACAACACTTGTTTCCCTTATAATATGATATTCATCCCTCACATACAAAAGGGGATCATAAATAAATTCCTTTTGATATGTTAAACAGACCTCCCATCTTCATATCAGCTCAAAAATAGCTAAATCCCATGACTTAAGTTATGCAGAAAAGACTGAAGCAAATGACAACATTATTTTATAAGGGTTTATGTAGTATAATAATGTAATAACATGTATCTAGAAATTTATGGAACAATATGCTAAGAAAATGAAGATCTGGCCTTCTTATTGCATTATAAAGACAACCTGACAAGGGTTTCATGAAAGAAAAAGTACAAAAAGAGAAGATCTGAATATTTAGCTTAGAAAAATGCAATATTACTGCAAAATTAATGGAATATAGCTGAATATTAAAAAGGAGGGATGGTAATCCATTCCTCTAGCTTTCTGGGAGAAGGGTTGGCCCTTTCCCTAGGAAACTAGCTCCGAAACAAGGGTCTTAACCCTATTGCAACAACTCTATGAAAAATGACATAGTTCCTGCAACGGGCTACACTGTAGGATATGAGAATCACTCTGGCCTGCTGCCAAGATATGAAATGTACTCATAAATCTTCCTAGCTGATATCTCAAGAGAAGGAAGGCACCCTCTACTGAGAAACAGACCCGGAAGTGGTGTTAACAAACCTCCACTACATCACCCTGCAACACAACAATATTCTTCTACAAAAATAATGCTGAGGCTGAAGAATGGTGCTTGGCCTTAAGCCTGGATGTGGAGAAATACTGGAAAAGCTATCCCAAGAGGCCTCTCAAGGGAAGAGGTGGGATTCTCACTCGGGAACATCCTGTTCTCAACAACACTGCAACCCTAGTAAACAGCAAGAGGAAGCCAAGTCTAAAAAGACAAGATCAAATGATCATATCAAAGAATAAATAACAAAGGCTCCCATCCTCTCCATATATAGCAAGTGAACCTCTCCACATTGGGTCCCATCGACATGTGCCATCAAGCTCATGCAAGTTTTCGTCCACCAAAACTGCACTGTCCATCAAGGAAGTTCAATGTATCTAGACAACTTTGTTGACTTGGTCAAAGTTGACTAAATCAACATGATCCCATCTCTGTTCACACCTAAGGGTGCTCAAATTAGCTTCTTATTCTTACTCCTTTCACATTAGGAGTGTTATTGATCCTTCTAAAGAGGTTAATGGGCCTCCCTACCCATTTATTCACGTACCTAGTGATAAAACAACTCTAATATTCCATTTAGCTTGGAGGCTAAAATTTTGGAATATTAAATTTTACTATCTATAGATGAATAAATAGCGGTACTAGATTTATAAAAGCAAAATTACCTGAATATTGTGAGTTTTAGAAATCTCATTTCCTTCATTATCCTTATAGAAAATGTTTCACTATTCCACTAGCTTGCCATTCCATGGTCACCCTGCTGCTCCTAAAAGACTTCTTATGTTCTTTTACCTACCTTTGTTAGCCTCCTTTAATGCTTATAGCTTCATTGCCTCATTTTTCCCTATCCTTAAGATACCTTCCTAAACACTTCCCATCACTCCTATCCCTCAAAAGCATCATTTTTCTACAAAACCTAGCCTATTGATACAATTTGATACTTTTCGAGACTAGGCCTATGTTTTTCCCTTTTGGACCCCTTCCCCTCACTAAATCCTTGAAATTCCACTTTCCCCTACTCTCTAACATCTATACCTATCCCCCAAAATTTCCCCAAGAATTTAGACAACCCTTAACCCCTTCATTCCCCTCCCTCTACAAGATAGTCCTAAATCCCCTGTTTTGCCTACACCAAACCTTAATTTCCTCTTCCAAATAAGCTAGGGTTTGATATGGAAAAGAGGCATAGGAGAAGAGGATCCATATTATAGGTCATATCAAAAATCATAAATCCATACCTAGTCATAAACATCATGCCTCCATCATTTTCCAAGAATTCATTCCAAGAGTCAAGCCATTTATCACTCATAAGGCCAATTTCACTTCAAATTATGTTTCTGACCAAAAAGAGATGAAGTTAACAAAAGTGAGAGAGATTTTTGTCCATCATAAGTACAAGAAGAAAAAATTCCTTCATATTTTACACAGGTGTTATGGTTTTAGAGAAAAGTAAAAAATACAGGTGTCACGGGATAATTGCTGCACTTCTGGAGTGACGTTGGGAAAATCAGGTTTTCTCATAGCTGGAGTGTCCAAATGACTTTCCTGATGGGTCAAATGAAAAACATACTAGAATATATTTCCAATGAGCTATCATGAGATAAATTTGGAGTTGAAGAAGGCCTCCAAAAGTTGTCTTCACCAGCACTTTGCTTTTCTGCACCATCATTCAACATTTTTTTCCCAGTCTTGGGAGAATCAACTTTTGATAGGTCAAATCAACTCCAATTAGAAACAAAAAAATATATTTGGAACATAAACAGGATAATGTTTCCAACGAGCTATCATGGGCCCAATTTGGACACTAGGAAGGCCCCCAAATACCCTCTTCAAAAAGGCGATGCGCGTTCAGGGCAACGCTGCGTGTTCAGGGCCGGGCGCTGCACCTTGGGAGAAATATCCTTTGTTAAATTACTCTGCGATGCGCATTCAGATGCACACACTGTGCATTCACCCAGGAAGCCCAACAAGCCTAGAAACCCATGGTTCTGTGCATTCACCACTGCATTTTTGCCCAACCCGACTCACCCGTGGGCAGGCACTGCGTGATGCAGGAGCATCAAAGTTAAATTTTCATTATTCATTTTTATAATTAGGGGGGTGATGATTTTAATTATTTTATTAATTATTTTGCTCATTTTTAATAAATTAAGAGAAAAAATATAAATGTGAGGATTATTGTAAATATTCCTTTAATAATTAAGGATATGAGTGGAGTTGAATTAGGTAGATAATCTAAGGATTAGGAATTATTTAAACAAGACTTAGTTGAGTCCAAAAAAATGATAAATATAGTTTATATTTTAGTTGAGATGTATGTGGAGGAAATTATGGAGTGGAATAAATTCATATTTATGTATATATATGAGGATTGTGTGAGGATGAAAAAACAACAAGGAATACAAAGAGAGATTGAGAGGTTTTGTAAAAGGGTCGAGAGCCAAGAGGCCATCTATTGTAATATTCGGCATATTGGTTTGAATCTAAATTTCTTGTGTTATTATTGTATGCCAGTATTAGTTTATGTTGGCTCTCTTTTCTTCATATTTATTTTGAGCTGAATAAAATATAGTTTTAATGAAGTATTTTCTTGAGGATTTCCATGCTGAAAGAGGCAGGCACGCTAGTATATGCTAAGATCTTTTTTAACCCAGTATCCTGGCATCATTTTGGTATCAAATAAAAGGAGATGAGTTGGAGGATGAGTCTCTCCTACAGTGAGGATTTTTTGTTTTCATTGCTTATTGTGAGCAAGGAGAGCAGGTCAAATTACTAGATTAAGAGTTGATTGAATTATGTGGCGCGTTGAGTCTGCAAATTTATATTTGTATATTTTTGCTGTATATTGGAGTGTGCGAGTGCAGAAACGAGAATGCGTTCAAGCAAGAGCAACGAATACTAGATCACAGATTTGCGATTAAGTGTGCGATTGTGAGTTCACTGAGTCTGCGTGAAAGCCTTGATGCCTTGTGTGAAGGTAGCATCAGACATCGATATCGTGGCATCGATACCACAGGTGGCGTGGTTTATGGTTGTGAATAGTGTTCGGCATATGAAATCGCTGATATGCATGATAAATATCACACCATACGTAGTGGGTGAATAGTGTCATATTACATCACAATGAAGGGAATAACAGATTGTAGAAAGCATTGAAAAAACATCCAAATTGATTCTTGAAACCTCTGTCTCAGGTAGAAAAGTGAGGGCACTGATTGTTGCTTCGTATTTTGTATAGTTTGTTTTTATTCACTAGGTAAGGAGAGCCAGTTGTATTGAAATTTTCAAATATCGAGCGGACCACTACATTTCGTTTAATGGAAACGCCTTCCCGTGAACACCAACTAGCCCTCCTACTGCTACACAGAATAGGTGTGCGATCCATTTGGTCAAATGCCGCGTACTGGGTGTCAAGGTAAATGATTCCATTTACATCGAAATTTATATATACAGTCATCTTTCCTTTGTGATGACGTCCCATATATGGTAACGATTTCAATGTTGACTATGTCGATGTTTGCAACAGAATGGTGATTGCATTGAGAGTAGGGTAGTCACCAAAAGTAAAGACGACTTATACAGTGAAATGTAGATGTTGTTGTTTATGTGTTAAATTGGTTGGAACTATTATAATATAATTTCTGAAGGGACGTCCATAATGTGATGGCATTTTTAATAGTGGAGTTATGGATGTAACCAAGCTTGATAAATGTTAACCATTGCCTCTATGCCTCTATGATTTGTGATTATTAGAAAAATGGATGTTGCACATTTATTAAATGTTAAAGTTTGAACTCAATCATATACGAAGAGATCAATTTATGTGGACTATAGATAATATAAGTTCTTACCACATTCAATGCTAAAGAGTGTGTTTGTTTTCAAAAATGCATGTGTGGGGCTAGTGAAAGAGGTGCGGTTCCAGCGGAATATTCAAGGTATGGATCAAGTGTTTCTATGATACCACCTTCCAGTGTAAGAAAAGGTCACTGGGATTGATCGAGGTAAAGTTGTTGCAAATAGTTCATGTACTTTTTTGGAGAATGTAATCTTGGAAGGATATTCCGTTACATTAAGGTTTCATGTTTTCAAAGCCAAGATATTGAAATTAAAGAGAAACCCGAGATATTGAGATGAGGGAACTTGGCTTCAGATAAGAGGGGATATTGTGCGTACCTTGAAGGTTTACAAACATTTTTTCCTGGGAAATATTTATGTTGCAAAGTTACTGGGTAGAGATTTATTTGTTGGGGAGAAAATGGACCTTGCACATTCAAAGTAAAGTAAAGAAGGAATTCAATCTCATATGAAGAAGTCTAATTTATTATAATATCTTGATACATTCAATACTAAAGTGTGCATTGGTTGATTGCATCAAATTTTGGTGTGGAGACAAAGTCTGTAGAGGCTTGAATGTATTCTTAAAATAATACGTGAGAGAAGGGTTGGATCATTTCAACGACAAGAAGATTCAAGGTAAGTGCTCATTGAATGAATCAATATTCATTGAGTAGAGGTATTTTAAAATCTGGATGATTAATTTTCACTGCCATACTCAAGAAGTTGATCTTTTGTAAATGTTATGAAAGAGTGAAAATGTTGCAAATGTGGAGGTATAAATGAATGGAAAACGCATTATCCTGGGTGATATAAAAAGAAGTATGCATTTTTATGTGAGAGGTTTTATTATGCATAATGTGCATTCTTCGCAGTTTTGGTTAAGTCATTTTGGACCAAAGTTTGTAGTTGGAAATGGGAGAATTCTTTTGATTTGTGTTTAAGATTGAAAACAAAATTGCTTGATGTTGTAGAATCTTTGTTTTACCATCATGTGGTGGCACCTAAGGAGGAATTTACTAGGATGGGCACAATGTACGAGTTGTACATTATTCATCAAAGAGGTGGAAATATGAATAGTTTGTTCTTTGTACATAGGCGAAGAGATGTGAATTGATGTTGTATGGTGCATAAAAGTGCAGGAAAATGTTTGCACTAAAATTACGAGCTTATGGTATGAAGGGCATGCGAGTAGTCACAGTGACAAAGATGGCACAGAAGAGTGGAATCCACAGAGTTAAAAATGCAGGGGAAAGGTTTATTAAATAACCTTAATGAGAGCATAAGGTATGATAATTCAGAAAGGTATTTTTGAATGTTGGAAATTGAATGGTTTATTTATTTTTACCATAAAATAAATCTTTGGAAAGTGAAATTTATTTCAAGTTAAAGAATTCAACATCATGTGAAATGTTAATGGGAAACTGATGATATTTCATAAGAATGGAGTATGAGAGAGAGTGAATATTTTACATCCTAAAAATGTATTAAGGGTGTATGTTCATTGGAAGATTGTATAACTTGAATTAAGTGAAATATCCACTATCATAATTATTATGGAAAGCCTTGAAGTTAAAACAGATGTTAAGGTCAAATTAAAGTTTGGATAGTTTGAGCTAAGATTAAGTTATTGTATAAGAGGGTGTATTTTTCATCCAAGATGAAGAGTTGGTGTAAAGTCTGAAGTCAAAGATTCGTAAACCAAAGTCAAAGGTCTGAATGTAATTGGGTGCATGATTGGCAGAGCCCGACACATAAAGAGTTTGGTCATTGTAACACAAGCATTACTAAAATGTTGTTTGCAGCAAAGTGAAGCAAGAGAATTTCCCAGAGATGATTCCAAGACAGAGAACTGAAAGAGGTCAAGTGCAAGTAGAGAGCTTGTATTGCTGGATGGCAAGTATGAAGGCTTGCTAAAAAGGGGATTGAATGAAATCCACTCGTGAACAAATGAAGTTCACAAAGGAGGAGACGATGACTGTTGATATTCATTTCATAAGAACTAATGAAAACCTGATCAGAACTAGATCATGGACCAAAATGATAGCTCAAAATTCAAATTTCTCGGAAGAGTGTCAAACCTGAATGACCGGAAAGGTCTCATCACTATGATTCTAGCGCCGCGAATAGATCTAAAAAACGAGGTCGTATGCAAAAGTTATTGAGGTTTGAAAACGCCTAGTAAACTCCAAAAATGAGTTGACTAAATTTAAATTTGTTAAATTTGGAAAAATTAAAAAAGAATGTTTTGGGAATATTCCTCAGAATATTCCCTAGAGGGCGAATCATTTGTGGACAAGTGTCATCTCTTCATTTGAATATGGTTTGACTTTTATTATTTGTGGCCAATCAATGGATGCCACGTGGCAAGCTCGGAGGCTTCCACGTGGCCCTAGGCTGATGGAAAATTCACATTATAAAATATTTGTGACTCTACAGGAATTGGACCCGGGCCTCCTACCTGCAAACGCGCCTACCCGACCAGTTGGGCTAACCAATGTTTCTTAACATGTTATGGGTTCAATGTTTATTTGAAGTTTGAAATTAACTCTGGCGGAAAATTAAAGGGGCTAGCCCCTTAGGGCTAGGCTAACCCTCCAAGTGACCATGAGGCCAGTGTCTGAGTGCTAAGGGTAACGATCGATAGTCGGCGGTTTAATAGGCCATGTGGCTAGCCACTACAACATTTTATATAACCATTTGGATAATGTTGAATGTTGCGGCTAAGTCGGAGTACCGACATGTGACCGCGCCTATAACACATTAAATGCTACATGAAATGGTTCCATCGATTTAGTAGGAGTGTGCCAAAATTGGCTGATTTACCCAAAATTAGTTTTTAACTAGCATTTCCTCCACTTTTTAGTGGGGTTTTGGGGGGACATTCGGCATTTTTCTTTGAGAGGCCATAACTCCTTCATTATTGAACCAAATTGAGTGAAAAAATAGCCAATTTTGACTATCTAATACATTCTGGACTCAATGGAGTAGTTTTCAGAGCCATCAAAGAGCTTCTAAGCAAGTTTTTGCTTCAATGAAGTTCAAGGGGCCACTAGGGCCACCAGGGGGCAGAATCAGTTTGAGGCCTAGCCAGGGGAGCTAGAGGCCTTATCCAAAGATAAAATAGTAAAAATTGGATATTTTAGATGTTATGAATCTAATGAGATGGTTTTCAGAGCCTGTAGAGAACTTTAAAGAGCCAAAAAGCTTCAGAAAACTTCCAGGGGCCATTAGTGCGAGATTTTGCTAGTAGCAGGGCAGGGCCTAGCCAAAGCATCTAGAGACCATATGTAGCGAAATAGTATTCATTATTGACTTTAAACAGAATTATGAATCTAATGGTAGAGGTTTTAGAAGATTTTTAGGACTTATAGAGGAAAAAAACCCAGTAGAGAAGTTTTCAATGACCCTAGTGCCAGGGGTGCCGACAGGTGTTGGAGGCAAAACCGGAGTAGCTGGAGGCCATTTCGGATGAATGAATAGTATAAATTGACTATTTAAGAAATTTTGGAACCAATGAAAGTGGTTTCAGAACATTTTGATAACTTCTAGAGCTCTAAAAGCTGAAGGGAAGTTCTGGGCAGCCCTGGGCAAACCGTGGAGGAAGGCCTAGTTTGGGGATGCAGTGCTCGTTTTGAGAAATTTATCAGTCTATATTTGGTGTATGATGTGTTTTAGACACAGAAGGATTGGTTTCCGTGATAGAAATAGAATTATGACGGATTTTGTGCCATTTATAAGCTCATAGTAGCTCAGAGAACCAACAGAAGGAATCGTGTCAACGGGAGCCTAAAGCTGTTTGCAGAGTTTGGACAGACATTATAGGGATATTAGATGTAATTTCATTCCTTTGTATCATTTTAGTATTCAATGGATTTTAGTGTGGAACTTGTAAAAGAAACGTTACCATATTCCCAAAGAGCCGAGTCAAGATGACAAAGCTCAAAGGAGACGTAGCCCACAAGTTTTGGGTGAACTCCTATATTAATTTTTCTATTGTGTTTTAATGTTTTATTGATGCACTATGTTTCTGTTATAAATGATAATTTTCAGCAAGAAAAAATAAAATTAAGACACATAAAAAGTTAAAATTTCATGCACCACTTTCAAGCATAAATTCTGCAAAATTGTCAAGTTCAAGCCAGATCATTTTAATTTAAACTTAGTGGGAGGTTCTTGAAATACATGCAAGTTATCCAGACCATTTTCTAATCAAAACCAAAACAGAATAAAGAAGAAGAAAAATGCCAAGGCAAATGGCATATGTAAGCAGTTAAATGATGAATATTATGAGTGGGAGAAGGCTGAGATAACAATTCACCTTGAATTGTTGATGGAGTTATTGCAGAGAAATGTGAAAAACTAGACACATGGTTGGGCCATAGGAAGAAAGTGAAGTGGCAGAGACTACATGTAAAGAGGGAATAGCAGGTAAACATACAACTGACAGAAGAGCTAAGGAAGTTCGAGCATATTATGAGTGTGCAGTTGAGGTGTGAAGAACTCAGAGAGGCTGAGTTGAAAATGGAAGTTTCCATTTGTGGCCTAGAATAGGGTGAAATTCTGGGTGAAGAGATCAATGAGGAAGATCTCATGAAATATTGGGATAGTTCAGAAGAATCTGAAGATGTGTTGTTGAGAGAAGCAGATGAGGCTATGAAGACTTGCATTTTTAAATCTCACAGTTTATGTATGTTTGTAGGATGTGAAAAAGATGGTGGACATTCTGGTGAAACTATCACATAGAAGAATGAAACTCTTTAGGTGAAGTCTGATGGAGAATTCCTTTTAGAGGAGAAAGGTATTGATTTGTTGCAGCAGGAAGAAATCATAAATGAGTTCTTGTTCGGGGTAAGACAGCCAGTTGAAGTTGTTATGGAGTAGAAGCATAATGGAAATGTCGAAGAGATATTCCAAGGAGGTAAACAAATGTATTTGTTTAATGAAATTACTGATGGAATTTTGCACTATGATGAAACAAAAAACAGGATAACTCAGGAATATTTCCAAAAGAAGAATGAAGCTGGGAATGAAGGTTGTGATGAAGTGCTGGAAATATTTCACATGGAAATCGAGTTCTTGGAAGGGTGGCTTAAGGAACCAGAGGGAGAAATGAAGCTTGCAGAATCTGATCCAGAAGAGATTGTAGTTAGTATGCATGATAGGGATGAAATGTTTTTAACATTTAAAAAGTTGAGTGAATGTTATAACTTTTCAAATAATAATGTGGCTATAGGTACAAAAGGAGACATTAATGAATATGATGTCGAAATTAGAGAAATTGAGTAGAAAGTATTTGGCGATGAGATGAAAGATCAGCAGAAGCAAAAAATTTATGTCCATAGAGACATGAAGGAGATAGAAATATTGATCCAAAAGGATAAAGATTAAAATAGCGAGCTATTCAAAACATGATCTACTGAAATCCAGAAATTCGATGATGGGATATTGGTGCTTGAAGCATCAAAGGAGGCCGAAAGGTCTTATGTTTTTAAAACTAACAGTTTGTTGATGAATGCAAGTACAATATTGGACGAGAATGTTTTTTCTATAAAAGCAATCAAAGACTATTTTTGTAATCAAGAAGGAGTTCTTGATTACTCTTCATTGCAGAAAGTTGAGTGTTCAGCCCAATTGGAGATAGAAGCATCAAACAAAGAGGAACTACTTCGAGGAAATGGTGAAAGAAAGTGGTGTAAAGGTCGATGGAATCCGATTGACAGAGTGAGTGATGAGTTATCAAATCAAGTTGATACTTTGAAGGACCAATGACATAACAGAATTTGGAATCCTGGAGGGAGAAAGTCATCAGGACTTGTGGTTGTCGCATTATTACAGAAAAGTGATAGACCTTATAGACGAGAGTCTATGGAAACTTCTCTACATGGGGAGTCTGATGCAGGAGCATCAAAGTTAATTTTTCATTATTCATTTGTGTAATTAGGGGGGTGATTATTTTCAATTATTTTATTAATTATTTTTCTCATTTTAATAAATCAAGAGAAAAAATATAAATGTGAGGATTATTGTAAATATTCCTTTAATAATTAACGATATGAGTGGAGTTGAACTAGGTAGATAATCTAGGGATTAGGAATTCCTTAACGGGACTTAGTTGAGTCCAAAAAAAGGATAAATATAATTTAGATTTTATTTGAGATTTATGTGGAGGAAATTATGGAGTGGAATAAATTCATATTTATGTATATATATGAGGATTGTGTGAGGATGAAAAAATAGTGAGGAATACAGAGAGAGATTGAGAGGTTTTGTAAAAGGGCCGAGAGCCAAGAGGCCATCCATTGTAATATTCGGAATATTGGTTTGAATTTGAATTTCTCGTGTTATTATTGTATGCCAGTATTAGTTTGTGTTGACTCTCTTTTCTTCATATGTATTTTAAGTTGAATAAAATATAGTTTTAATGAAGTATTTTCTTGAGGATTTCCATGTTGAAAGAGGCAGGCACACTATTATATGCTAGGATCCATTTTAACGGGTAGTATCCTGGCATCACTGCGCCTTTGCCCGACCTAACTCACCCATGGGCAGGCGCTGTGCCTTCAGCCAGGAAGACCTTATAAGACTTGCAACCACTCAAATCAATTAAAAATCTCTTCAAAATTACTCCAAGGTTTTTCAAGGTGCTGGTAAGGGTATCTACAAGTTCTAAAACACATTTTCAAGCTTGCTAAATTTTTTTTAAGAAAAAATAATTTGAATCCTTAGGTGTTTAAAGTAGAAGTCATTTGTTTCAAACTCACTCCATATGCCTATGAAGCATATCAGTTAAAGGAAAGGGTTCTTTGCACAACTAAGGTTGTCATCAAGTTCCTCAGCCTCGCATTTAGCCTAAAAAACCTACACCCTCATTCATTTACTTCATTACTTGTAAAAATTTCCTTTCCATTTACCCTCTTCCAAATCAGTTTCATAAGCAAAGCCAGGGTTTTGTTCAAAAACAACAATGATCAAAATGTCAGAAATGGAGGACTGTGGCAGTAAGGGAAAGAGCAATAAAGAAGATGCCAATGAAAGAGATAAAAATGAAGAAACAAACAATGAGGTCAGTAAGGAAAATGTAAATGAAGAAGATGATGATGAATCTGAAATCCATAAGGCACATAGTAGTGGTGATGAAAGCAGCAAATAAGTGACAATAAAGGAGAAGGTATCGATACAAATGAAGAAAGTAACAAAGAGACCAATGATGATGCTAATGACAACAGTAACACCAAAATCCAAAATGTTAGTTAAGCTAATAATAGTAATGAAGACCAAAATAATGAGGCTCACAGTGGAAATGATGATGGTGCAGAGAGTAGTGCAAAAGACAATGAGATTCATAGTGTTGACAAAGCCAATGATGATATGGAACATAGTGAGTTTCATGGCACTAAGGTAAACAATATTGAACCTCTTCCTTTGACATACCAAAGAGGAGAAAGGCATGTGTTTGCTGCCTCCAAAAGGCAAGGGGCCATGCCTTCCACATAAACAAAGAAGCTTGAAAAAGGCAAAGAAAAGGTCACTGTTGGAGATAAGAAAGGTAAGCATGGAAATAAACAAAAATTTGAATTTATTAACCTTGACAGTGAAAATTAAGATGAGGATGTTAGAAAATTAAATATTACAGAGAAATGCAACACATAAAATATGCGGAAAACACAAGCACACAAAACACATAAAACCAGAGAGACACAGATATACGTGGTTCACCTAGTTTGGGCTACGTCCACCCCAAATAGCCAGTCCTTCCTTTTTATTATCCAATAAAATGAAGAGACACAACCTACAACAGATCCACTGTAATATCCTCTGCTCTCTCTCACAATCTCCCTATCTATTTCTCGCTCTGAGAATACACATACCATACATAGCCGCAATAAAATACCCTCATACAAGCGAGGGGGTGCCTTATAGGGTAAAAAACCCTAAACTAAACATAACTTCTATCGTCAGATCATCCGCCTAATGAATGGCCCAGATTGACTAGAAATTACTATACTATTACAAGGCAATTTTACATCTGTTTTTAGATTCGGGAGCGCCGCGCCCGAAACCCCCTGCTAGGGGGGGGCTCCATAAAGTCACAGCCACCCCCGCTAGACCCCCCAGGTAGTTTTTAATTACGAGCAGTGTTTCCGCCCCATTAAGGTACATGGTCCAACGCTGTGATACAAAATAAACAAGATAATCAGGCTCCACACCCAACAATCTCCCACTTGGAGACTGATTGTAGCAACTGCACCGCTGCTTCATTTGCTGGACAATGAGTCCTCTTTGGACCTGAATGTTACTCATCTTCATCATCATCCTTGAATACCAATTGAAACTGAGCATTATCTCAGTTTCTCCCTGGTTACAACTTTTGTTAGCATATCTGCAGGATTCTAGCTAGTGTGTACCTTTTCCAGCTTCAACTGTCCATCTTCCAATACTGACCGTATGAAATGGTACTTGAGGTGTATGTGTTTAGTCCTAGAATGAAATGCTGAGTTCTTTTAAAGATGAATGGAACTTTGGCTATCATTGTATAACGTGCCCATATCATGCTTCTTACCCAATTCATCCATAAACCTTTGTAACCAAATCATTTCCTTACTAGCCTCTGTAGCAGCAACATACTCTGCTTCTATTGTTGAAAGTGCAAAAACACTATGGATTTTTGAAACTCAACTGACAACTATTCCACCTAGAGTAAATACATATCCTATAGTGCTCCTCCTGTTATCTCTGTCACCTGCCATATCTGCATCAACATATCCCTGTAGAGAAATGTTTGAACCACCAAAGAATAATTCTTGATTTGTGGTACCTCTCAAATATCTGAGAATCCATTTTACTCCCATCCAATGTTATTTTCCTGGATTGTTCATGTAACTACTTACAACTCCCACTGCATGTGCAATATCAGGCCTTGTGCATACCATTACATACATTAAGCTTCCAACTGCTGATGCATATGGAACTTTAGAAATATATTCCATTTCTTCGTGGGTCTTGGAACACATCTCCTTACTAAGTTTGAAATGGCTAGAAAAAGGTGTACTAAGTGGTTTTTCATTCTGCATATTAAATATTTTCAACACCTTTTGTATGTACTCATTCTCAGACAGTGTTAATTTGCGATTTTTCCTATCACTAGTTATTCTCATACCAAGGATTTGTTTTGTAGCTCCAAAATCCTTCATTGCAAATGAATTTGCCAATTTTCTTTGGAGCACATTCATTTCCTACATGTTAGACCCTGCAACAAGCATGTCATCTACATACAATGACAATATAATATAGCTGCCATCATTTTTCCTTTTCAGATAAGCACTATGATCAGAGTGACATCTAGTATAACCTTGTTCAGACATAAACTTGTCAAATTTTAGATACCACTTCCTTGGAGCCTATTTTAAGCCATACAAGCTCTTCTTTAAATTGCACACTAATATTTCTTTCCCTCCAAATCTCTTCCTCCAAATGCTGATGAATCTGAAATCCATAAGGCACATAGTAGTGGTGATGAAAGCAACAAATAAGTGACAATAAAGGAGAAGGTATCGATACAAATGAAGAAAGTAACAAAGAGACCGATAATGATGCTAATGACAATAATAACATTAAAACCCAAAATGTTAGTTAAGCTAATAATAGTAGTGAAGACCAGAACAATGAGGCTCACAGTGGAAATGATGATGGTGCAGAGAGTAGTGCAAAAGACAATGAGGTTCATAGTGTTGAAAAAGGCAGTGATGATATGGAACACAGTGAGTTTCATGGCACTAAGGTAAACAATATTGAACCTCTTCCTTTGACATACCAAAGAGGAGAAAGGCATGTGTTTGCTGCCTCCAAAAGGCAAGGGGCCATGCCTTCCACATAAACAAAGAAGCTTGAAAAAGGAAAAGAAAAGGTCACTGTTGGAGATAAGAAAGGTAAGCATGGAAATAAACAAAAATTTGAATTTATTAACCTTGATAGTGAAAATTAAGATGAGGATGTTAGAAAATTAAATATTACAGAGCAATGCAACACATAAAATATGCGGAAAACACAAGCACACAAAACACATAAAACCAAAGAGACATAGATATACGTGGTTCACCTAGTTTGGGCTATGTCCACCCCGAATAGCCAGTCCTTCCTTTTTATTATCCAACAAAATGAAGAGACACAACCTACAACAGATCCACTGTAATATCCTCTGCTCTCTCTCACAGTCTCCCTATCTATTTCTCGCTCTGAGAATAAACATACCATACATAGCCACAATACAATACCCTCATACAAGCGAGGGGGTGCCTTATAGGGTAAAAAACCCTAAACTAAACATAAATTCTACCGTCAGATCATCCGCCTAATGAATGCCCCAGATTGAATAGAAATTACTATACTATTACAAGGCAATTTTACATCTGTTTTTAGCTTCGGGAGCGCTGCCCCCGAAATCCCCCGCTAGGGGGGGGCTCCATAAAGTCGCAGCCGCCCCCCCTAGACCCCCCAGGCAGTGTTTAATTATGGGCAGCGTTGCCGCCCCATTAAGGTACAGGGGTCCAATGCCGTGATACAAAATAAACAAGATAATCATGCTCCACACCCAACAATCTCCCACTTGGAAACTGACTATAGCAACTGCACCGCAACTTCATTTGCTGGACAATGAGTACTCTTTGGACCTGACTGTTTCTCATCTTCATCATCGTCCTTGAATACCAATTGAAACTGAGCATAATCTCAGTTTCTCCCTGGGTACAACTTTTTTTAGCATATCTACAGGATTCTAGCTAGTGTGTACCTTTTCCAGCTTCAACTGTCCATCTTCCAATACTGACCGTATGAAATGGTACTTGAGTTGTATGTGTTTAGTCCTAGAATGAAATGCTGAGTTCTTTGCAAGATGAATGGCACTTTGGCTATCACTGTATAACGTTCCCATATCATGCTTCTTACCCAATTCATCCATAAACCTTTGTAACCAAATCATTTCCTTACTAGCCTCTGTAGCAGCAACATACTCTGCTTCTATTGTTGAAAGTGCAACAACACTCTAGATTTTTGAAACCCAACTGACAACTGTTCCACCTATAGTAAATACATATCCTGTAGTGCTCCTCTTGTTATCTCTGTCACTTGCCATATCTGCATCAACATATCCCTGTAGAGAAATGTTTGAACCACCAAAGAATAATGCTTGATTTGTGGTACCTCTCAAATATCTGAGAATCCATTTTACTGCCATCCAATGTTATTTTCCTGGATTGTTCATGTACCTACTTACAACTCCCACTACATGTGCAATGTCAGGCCTTGTGCATACCATTGCATACATTAAGCTTCCAACTGCTAATGCATATGGAACTTTAGACATATATTCCATTTCTTCGTGGGTCTTGGGGCATATCTCCTTACTAAGTTTGAAATGGCTCGCAAAAGGTGTACTAACTGGTTTTTCATTCTGCATATTAAATCTTTTCAACACCTTTTGTATGTACTCATTCTGAGACAGTGTTAATTTGTGATTTTTCCTGTCTCTAGTTATTCTCATACCAAGGATTTGTTTTTCAGCTCCAAAATCCTTCATTGCAAATGAATTTGCCAATTTTCTTTGGAGCACATTTATTTCCTACATGTTAAACCCTGCAACAAGCATGTCATCAACATATAATGACAATATAATATAGCTGCCATCATTTTTCCTTTTTAGATAAACACAATGATTAGAGTGACATCTAGTATAACCTTTTTCAGACATAAACTTGTTAAATTTTAGATACCACTACCTTGGAACCTATTTTAAGCCATACAAGCTCTTCTTTAACCTGCACACTAATTTTTCTTTCCCTCCAAATCTCTTCCTCCAAATGTCCATGGAGAAATGCTGTCTTTACATCTAACTATTTAAGATGTAAATATTTCGCTGCTACAAGACTTAAAATAGTTCTGATTGAAGTCATATTAACAACAGGAGAAAATATTTCATCAAAATCAATACCTTTTTTCTATGCAAACCCCTTCACCACAAGTCTAGCTTTGTACCTCTGTTTTCCTCCATCTTCTTCCTTCAGTCTATAAACCCATTTATTCTGTAATGTAGTTTTACTTATAGGCAACCTGACTAAGTTCCAAGTATGCTTATGAATTAAGGAGTCTGTCTCTTCTTCCATGGATAGATCCCACTTCTTCCCGCTTTCAACTTGCATTGCTTCTTCATAACATTCAGGTTCACCAGAATCAGTCAAGAATAAATAATATAATGAAGGAGAGTATCATTTAGGCAGTCTACCTATCCTAGTAGATCTTCTAACGCCACTTTCAAGTGTTTAAGGTGCATGTTGTTGTTGTTGTGGCTCTTGATTATTATTATTTTTGAGGAACCTTTACCTTTTCTGTGATCTCATCAAGAACTATGTATTCTTTGTTTTCTTTTTCCTATTTTTTTTCCTACAACTGATTCTTATACAATACCTTTTGATTGAATATTACATCTCTGCTCCTAATGATTTTGTGATTTTCATAATCATATAGGCGATAACCAAAATCATTAACACCATATCCAATAAAGATACATTTCTTTGATTTTGCCTCAAGCTTTGTTCTATTTTCTTTATTAATATGGACAAAGGCCTCACAACCTGTTAGTGTCAGTCTAGTCACACTGCCATCAGTGATCAAAACTGCTCTTTTGCATCTGCATATTAGGTGTCTCATACTGAATAAATTTCACCATTCCGTTAGGTCATGGATTCATTGATGGTAGTAATTTTTATCAGTTGTCCCTCATGAGGTACTTGTTGATTTTCCTTTCTATGGTCTTTAGTCATTAGTCACTTTTTCATATTAGTAGGTCATAAGATGGGTCTCATTAGTTTCTAGGGTCTCACCATGGTCAAATTAATGAGTCAAATGTCAATAATATCAGCAAGGTCATGAGGAAGCCAATAAGCTCAAATTCACAGCACCAGGAAGAATCAGAGAGACATTTAATTCATCTTGATGTAATTTTCACCTTAAAACCATGTTTTGAGGTGAAACGTAATATTTTTCCTTTATTATCATTCATTATGTAATTTTTTATCATCATATGTAATAAACCATAATTCAGAAGTTGTTATCTCCACAAAGTGATGTTCCTGCCTTCAGAGAAGTTTTCTATAGCTTGATCAGTGCCAAATCATCCTCCAAGTATATCCATCAGAAAGAGCCTGGAAAGAGCTTTCCAACGGTATACTACACTCTCAAAACTGACTTCTGGATTGAATTTTATGCTTGAGTGAGTAAAATCCCCTAAACCTCCCCTATTTCCCATGTTCCCCTTTAACTTTATCTTTAAAGTTTCATATTTCTTTAATAAACCCCTTTTCCCCCTTTCTGATTACAAAATTGCCTTATAAATTATTTTAATAAATATGCGATTTGGTTTTAAACCACTTCCCCTTTCCATACCCCTTAAAATTTATAACAAAAGTTTAAGTCTTACATTATAAGGTCTCGTCGCATAACCACTTCCCCTTTTCCACAACCCCTTAAAATTTATAATAAAGTTTAAGTTATCTATTATAAATCCCCCATTGCACATCACAAATTTTTTTTGGAAGTTCTGATCGGTCAATCACTCGAAACTCAGATGCGATTGATCGCACCATCCCCCAATCGATCAATCGCACAAAACTCCGATCCGCGAATCGCAAGCCCTCCTCCGATCACCCGATCGCACCTCCTCCTTCCGATCTCCCGATCACAAAAAACTCTGATTGCGATCAATCACAAGTCCCTTCCCCGATCCTTCGATTGCGACTCCTGATCCCCATCCGACCGTTGATTACCCCTGCCGATTAGACGACCCACAATAAATCGCAGCCCCTCCTCCGATTGCATCGTAAATCCCTTATGCTCCGATGCGATTGTATAGCCGACACCCTCCGACTTCTGATTGCGATTGGTCGGTCCCACAACTTAAACATTCCACCAATTTATAATATAAAGGGTTTTCCCCCAATCACATCGGAAGTTTTATATGTATCAGTCTGCCCTACTCCCGACTCCGACCTTTGATTGCGATTCGTACCCCCTTAGGCTAAATGCGAGGCTGAGGAACTTGATGACAAGCTTAGTTATGCAAAGAACCCTTTCCTTTACTTGATATGCTTCATAGGCATATGGAGTGAGTTTGAAACAAATGACTTCTAGTTTAAACACCTAAGGATTCAACTTATTTTGTCTTAAAAAACATTTAACAAGCTTGAAAATGTGTTTTAGAACTTGTAGATACCCTTACCAGCACCTTGAAAAACCTTGGAGTAATTTTGAAGAGATTTTTAATTTATTTGAGTGGTTGCAAGTCTTAGAAGGTCTTCCTGGCTGAACACACGACGCCTGCCCACGGGTGAGTCAGGTCGGGCAAAGGCGCAGTGACGCCAGGATACTACCCGTTAAAACAGATCCTAGCATATAATAGCGTGCCTGCCTCTTTCAACATGGAAATCCTCAAGAAAATACTTCATTAAAACTATATTTTATTCAACTTAAAATACATATGAAGAAAAGAGAGTCAACACAAACTAATACTGGCATACAATAATAACAAAAGAAATTCAAATTCAAACCAATATTCTGAATATTAAAATGGATGGCCTCTTGGCTCTCGGCCCTTTTACAAAACCTCTCAATCTCTCTCTGTATTCCTCACTATTTTTTACCCTCTTCCAAATCAGTTTCATAAGCAAAGCTAGGGTTTTGTTCAAAAACAACAATGGTCAAAATGTCAGAAATGGAGGACTGTGGCAGTAAGGGAAAGAGCAATAAAGAAGATGCCAATGAAAGAGATAACAATGAAGAAACAAACAATGAGGTCAGTAAGGAAAATGTAAATGAAGAAGATGCCGATGAATCTAAAATACATAAGGCACATAGCAGTGGTGATGAAAGCAGCAAATAAGTGACAATAAAGGAGAAGGTATCGATATAAATGAAGAAAGTAACAAAGATACCGATGATGATGCTAATGACAACAGTAACACCAAAACCCAAAATGTTAGTTAAGCTAATAATAGTAGTGAAGACCAAAACAATGAGGCTCACAGTGGAAATGATGATGGTGTAGAGAGTAGTGCAAAAGACAATGAGGTTCATAGTGTTGACAAAGGCAGTGATGATATGGAACACAGTGAGTTTCATGGCACTAAGGTAAACAATATTGAACCTCTTCTTTTGACATACCAAAGAGGAGAAAGGCATGTGTTTTCTGCCTCCAAAAGGCAAGGGGCCATGCCTTCCACATAAACAAAGAAGCTTGAAAAAGGCAAAGAAAAGGTCACTGTTGGAGATAAGAAAGGTAAGCATGGAAATAAACAAAAATTTGAATTTATTAACCTTGACAGTGAAAATTAAGATGAGGATGTTAGAAAATTAAATATTACAGAGCAATGCAACACATAAAATATCCGGAAAACACAAGCACACAAAACACATAAAACCAGAGAGACACAGATATACGTGGTTCACCTAGTTTGGGCTACGTCCACCCCGAATAGCCAGTCATTCCTTTTTATTATCCAACAAAATGAAGAGACACAACCTACAACAGATCCACTGTAATATCCTCTTCTCTCTCTCACAGTCTCCCTATCTATTTCTCGCTCTGAGAATACACATACCATACATAGCCGCAATAAAATACCCTCATGCAAGCGAGGGGGTGCCTTATAGGGTAAAAAACCCTAAACTAAACATAAATTCTACCGTCAGATCATCCGCCTAATGAATGGCCCAGATTGACTAGAAATTACTATACTATTAAAAGGAAATTTTACATCTGTTTTTAGCTTCGGGAGCGCTACCCCCGAAACCCCCCGCTAGGGGGGGCTCCATAAAGTTGCAGTCGCCCCCCCTAGACCCCCCAAGCAGTGTTTAATTATGGGCAGCGTTGCCGCTCCATTAAGGTACAGGGTCCAACACCATGATACAAAATAAACAAGATAATCAGGCTCCACACCCAACAATCTCCCACTTGGAGACTGATTGTAGCAACTGCACCGCTGATTCATTTGCTGGACAATGAGTCCTCTTTGGACCTGACTATTTCTCATCTTCATCGTCATCCTTGAATACCAATTGAAACTGAGCATTATCTCAGTTTCTCCCTGGTTACAGCTTTTGTTAGCATATCTGCAGGATTCTAGCTAGTGTGTACCTTTTCTAGCTTCAACTGTCCATCTTCCAATACTGACCGTATGAAATGGTACTTGAGCTGTATGTGTTTAGTCCTAGAATTAAATGCTCAGTTCTTTGCAAGATGAATGGCACTTTGGCTATCACTGTATAACGTGCCCATATCATGCTTCTTACCCAATTCATCCGTAAATCTTTTTAACCAAATCATTTCCTTACTAGCCTCTGTAGTAGCAACATACTCTGCTTCTATTGTTGAAAGTGCAACAACACTCTATATTTTTGAAACCCAATTGAAAACTGTTCCACCTATAGTAAATACATATCCTCTAGTGCTCCTCTTGTTATCTCTGTCACCTACCACATCTGCATCAACATATCCCTGTAGAGAAATGTTTGAACCACCAAAGAATAATGCTTGATTTGTGGTACCTCTCAAATATCTGAGAATCCATTTTACTGCCATCCAATTTTATTTTCCTGGATTGTTCATGTACCTACTTACAACTCCCACTGCATGTGCAATATCAGGCCTTGTGCATACCATTGCATACATTAAGCTTCCAACTGCTGATGCATATGGAACTTTAGAAATATATTCCATTTCTTCGTGGGTCTTGGGGTACATCTCGTTACTAAGTTTGAAATGGCTAGAAAAAGGTTTACTAATTGGTTTTGCATTCTGCATATTAAATCTTTTCAACCCCTTTTGTATGTACTCATTCTGAGACAGTGTTAATTTGCGATTTTTCCTGTCTCTAGTTATTCTCATACCAAGGATTTGTTTTTCAGCTCCAAAATCCTTCATTGCCAATAAATTTGACAATTTTCTTTGGAGCACATTTATTTCCTACATGTTAGACCCTGCAACAAGCATGTCATCTACATACAATGAAAATATAATATAGCTGCCATCATTTTTCCTTTTCAGATAAACACAATGATCAGAGTGACATCTAGTATAACCTTGTTCAGACATAAACTTGTCAAATTTTAGATACCACTGCCTTGGAGCCTATTTTAAGCTATACAAGCTCTTCTTTAACTTGCACACTAATTTTTCTTTCCCTCCAAATCTCTTCCTCCAAATGCTGATGAATCTAAAATACATAAGGCACATAGCAGTGGTGATGAAAGCAGCAAATAAGTGACAATAAAGGAGAAGGTATCGATATAAATGAAGAAAGTAACAAAGATACCAATGATGATGCTAATGACAACAGTAACACCAAAATCCAAAATGTTAGTTAAGCTAATAATAGTAGTGAAGACCAAAACAATGAGGCTCACAGTGGAAATGATGATGGTGTGTAGGTGCAAAGACAATGAGGTTCATAAAAACATAAAGGCGTTGATGATATGGAAACATGAGTTTCATGGCACTAAGGTAAACAATATTGAACCTCTTCCTTTTACATACCAAAGAGGAGAAAGGCATGTGTTTTCTACCTCTAAAAGGCAAGGGGCCATGCCTTCCACATCAACAAAGAAGCTTGACAAAGGCAAAGAAAAGGTCACTCTTGGAGATAAAAAAAGGTAATCATGGAACTAAACAAAAATTTGAATTTATTAACTTACAAGAAAATTAATATGAGGATGTTAGAAAATTATATATTACATAGCAATGTGAAACATAAAATATGTCAAAAACACAAGCACACAAACACATAAAACCAGAGAGACACAGATATTCATGGTTAACCTATTTTGGGCTATGCCCACCCCGAATAGCCAGTCATTCCTTTTTATTATCCAACAAAATGAAGAGACACAACCTACAACAGATCCACTGTAATATCCGCTTCTCTCTCTCACAGTCTCCCTATCTATTTCTCGCTCTGAGAATACACATACCATACATAGCCACAATACAATACCCTCATACAAGCGAGGGGGCGCCTTATAGGGTAAAAAACCCTAAACTAAACATAACTTCTATCGTCAGATCATCCGCCTAATGAATGGCCCAGATTGAATAGAAATTACTATACTATTACGAGGAAATTTTACATCTGTTTTTAGCTTCGGGAGCGCTGCCCCCGAAACCCCCCGCTAGGGGGGGGGCTCCATAAAGTCACAGCCGTCCCCCCTGGACCCCCCAGGCAGTGTTTAATTATGAGCATCGTTGCCGCCCCATTAAGGTACAGGGGTCCAACACCGTGATACAAAATAAACAAGATAATCAGGCTCCACACCCAACAATCTCCCACTTGGAGACTGATTGTAGCAACTGCACTGCTGCTTCATTTGCTGGACAATGAGTCCTCTTTGGACCTGACTGTTTCTCATCTTCATCATCATCCTTGAATACCAATTGAAACTGAGCATAATCTCAGTTTCTCCCTGGTTACAACTTTTGTTAGCATATCTGCAAGATTCTAGCTAGTGTGTACCTTTTCCAGCTTCAACTGTCCATCTTCCAATACTGACCATATGAAATGGTACTTGAGCTGTATGTGTGTAGTCCTAGAATTAAATGCTGAGTTATTTGCAAGATGAATGGCAATTTGGCTATCACTGTATAACGTGCCCATATCATGCTTCTTACCCAAGTAATCCATAAACCTTTGTAACCAAATCATTTCCTTACTAGCCTCTGTAGCAGCAACATACTCTGCTTCTATTGTTGAAAGTGCAACAATACTCTGGATTTTTGAAATGCAACTAAAAACGGTTCCACCTACATTAAATACATATCCTGTAGTGCTCCTCCTATTATCTCTGTCACCTGCCATATCTGCATCAACATATCCTTGTAGAGAAATGTTTGAACCACCAAAGAATAATGCTTGATTTGTGGTACCTCTCAAATTTCTGAGAATCCATTTTACTGCCATCCAATGTTATTTTCTTGGATTGTTCATGTACCTACTTACAACTCCCACTGCATGTGCAATATCAGGCCTTGTGCATACCATTGCATACATTAAGTTTCCAACTGTTGATGCATATGGAACTTTAGACATATATTCCATTTCTTCGTGGGTCTTGGGGAACATCTCCTTACTAAGTTTGAAATGGCTAGCAGAAGGTGTACTAACTAGTCTTGCATTCTTCATATTAAATATTTTCAACACCTTTTGTATGTACTCATTTTGAGATAGTGTTAATTTGCGATTTTTCCTGTCTCTAGTTATTCTCATACCAAGGATTTGTTTTGTAGCTCCAAAATCCTTCATTGCAAATGAATTTGCCAATTTTCTTTGGAGCACATTTATTTCCTACATGTTAGACCCTGCAACAAGCATGTCATCTACATACAATGACAATATAATATAGCTGCCATCATTTTTCCTTTTCAGATAAAGACAATGATCAGAGTGACATCTAGTATAACCCTGTTCAGACATAAAATTGTCAAATTTTAGATACCACTGCCTTGGAGCCTATTTTAAGCCATACAAGCTCTTCTTTAACATGCACACTAATTTTTCTTTCCCTCCAAATCTCTTCCTCCAAATCTCCATGGAGAAATGCTATCTTTACATCTAACTATTCAAGATGTAAATCTTTCGCTGCTACAAGACTTAAAATAGTTCTGATTGAAGTCATCTTAACAACAGGAGAAAATATTTCATCAAAATCAATACCTTTTTTATGTGCAAACCCCTTCACCACAAGTCTAGCTTTGTACCTCTGTTTTCCTCCATCTTCTTCCTTCAGTCTGTAAACCCATTTATTCTGCAATGTAGTTTTACTTATAGGCAACCTGACTAAGTTCCAAGTCTGCTTATGAATTAAGGATTCCTTCTCTTCTTCCATGGATAGATCCCACTTCTTCCTGCTTTCAACCTGCATTGCTTCTTCATAACATTTAGGTTCACCAGAATCAGTCAAGAATAAATAATATAATGAAGTAGAGTATCGTTCAGGTAGTCTACTTATCCTAGTAGATCTTCTAATGCCACTTTCAGGTGTTTAAGGTGCATGTTGCTGTTGTGGTGGTTGTTGTTGTTGTGGCTCTTGATTATTATTATTTTTGAGGCACCTTTACCTTTTCTGTAATCTCATCAAGAACTGTGTTTTCTTTGTTTTCTTTTTCCTATTTCTTTTCCTGCAACTGATTCTTATACAATACCTTTTGATTGAATATTACATCTCTGCTCCTAATGATTTTTTGATTTTCATAATCATATAGGCGATATCCAAAATCATTAACACCATATCCAATAAAGGTACATTTATTTGATTTTTCCTCAAGCTTTGTTCTATTTTATTTATTAATATGGACAAAGGCCTCACAACCTATTAGTGTCAGTCTAGTCACACTGCCATCAGTGATAAAAACTGCTCTTTTGCATCTGCATATTAGGTGACTCATACCGAATAAATTTCACCATTCCGTTAGGTCATGGATTCATTGATGGTAGTAATTTTTATCAGTTGTCCCTCATGAGGTACTTGCTGATTTTCCTTTCTATGGTCTTTAGTCATTAGTCAATTTTTCATATTAGTAGGTTATAGGATGGGTCTCATTAGTTTCTAGGGTCTCACCATGGTCAAATTAATGAGTCAAATGTCAATAATATCAGAAAGGTCATGAGGAAGCCAATAAGCTCAAATTCACAGCACCAGGAAGAATCAGAGAGACATTTTATTCATCTTGATGTAATTTTCACCTCAAAACCATGTTTTGAGGTGAAACATAATATTTTTCCTTTATTATCATTCATTATGTAATTTTCTATCATCATATGTAATAAGCCATAATTCAGAAGCTGTTATCTCCACAAAGTGATGTTCCTGCCTTCAGAGAAGTTTTTTGTAGCTTGATTAGTGCCAAATCATCCTCCAAGTAGATCTATCAGAAAGAGTCCGTAAATAGCTTTCCAACGGTATACTACACTCTCAAAACTGACTTCTGGATTGAATTTTATGCTTGAGTGAAGTAAAATTCCCTAAACCTCCCCTATTTCCCATGTTCCCCTTTAACTTTATGTTTAAAGTTTCATATTTCTTTAATAAACCCCTTTTCCCCCTTTCCGATTACAAAATTGCAGTATAAATTATTTTAATAAATATGCGATTTGGTTTTAAACCACTTCCCCTTTCCATACCCCTTAAACTTTATAACAAATGTTTAAGTCTTACATTATAAAGTCTCGTCGCATAACCACTTCCCCTTTTCCACAACCCCTTAAACTTTATAATAAAGTTTAAGTTATCTATTATAAATCCCCCATCGCAAATCGCAAATTTGTTTTGGAAGTTCCGATCGGTAAATCGCTCGAAACTCCGATGTGATCGATCGCACCATCCCCCGATCGATCAATCACACAAAACTCTGATCCGCCAATCG
Organism: Pinus albicaulis; assembly: GCA_034641835.2. Taxonomy (NCBI): domain Eukaryota; kingdom Viridiplantae; phylum Streptophyta; class Pinopsida; order Pinales; family Pinaceae; genus Pinus; species Pinus albicaulis. The sequence goes on along the minus strand of CM076583.1, from coordinate 212,123,044 downwards.
CAAGCCCTCCTCTGATCACCCGATCGCACCTCCTCCTTCCGATCTCCTGATCGCAAAAAAATCCGATTGCGATCAATCGCAAGTCCCTTCCCCGATCCTCCGATTGTGACTCCCGATCCCCATCCGACCATTGATTACCCTCGCCGATCGGATGGCCCAGAATAAATTGCATCCCCTCCTCCGATCACATCGCAAATCCCTTATGCTCCGATGCTATTGTATAGCCGACACCCTCCGACTTCCGATTGCGATTGGTCGCTCCCACCACTTAAACCTTCCGCCCATTTATAATATAAAGGGTTTTCCCCCAATCGCATCGGAAGTTTTATAAGTATCACTCTACCCTACTCCCGACTCTGACCTCCGATTGCGATTCGTACCCCCGGTCCCACCATTCAAAGCCCTCCGTCATTCATTACAAAAACCTTTTTCCTTTATAGAATTCAAAAATTCATTCATTTTATTTATACAAAGGCTTTTTCTCCCATCGCATCGCATATTTGTAGATGTGTTACTTCGCCTGCCCCGCTCCTCGATTCCGATTGCGATTACACTTATGTTTTAATATGATATCCCTCTGCCTGTCTCACTCCGATTGCGATTGTAATGCGGGTCCCATCTCCTCTCCCTTTCTTCCTATTCATCATTTTTCCCTTCACGAACGCATAAATTCAACTTATGTTATTACAACGGCATTTTATTAAAAAATCAGAGAAAAAAAAAGTAAATGGAAAGAAAAGGAAACAGTCGAAGGCCGAGAGCTTAAAATAAAATGGAGATATCTACAGTAACAAAGAAATGGGAAATCTATTCATCGGATTACCTATTTTCATTTGTACAGCCTAAACAGCAAGTCTCCAAGCACTCAAATGTAATGCTGTCCCTTATTTTCAGGGGCAGATTGTTGTATTAATTTCTATGATTGTATTTTAGTTCTTCAGCTGTTAGAACAACTCCCTTTTCTTGTGGATCTATGTTCCCACATTTCAGCCTATTTATTGTAATTGTAAATCATTTGTGAGTAGTGAGAAAAGAATCAAAGTAGGGGAACAGTGTGGAAGAACATCTCTTGCTACATTGTACAGTTTGACAGGAATTAATAAGAGATGCAGCTCTGATTTGTGGGATCCATGTGGTATGAGATTTAGCATTTGTTTTTCTCCTTTGTTTCATATGTGAATTGTTATGTGTTCTATTCATCCATAAACATTTCCTTTGAATTCTTTCAAGATAGAAAGGTAGAATCCATTTTATATGCTCTGCCTTGGGAAATCATTCATACTCTCTATTTTTCTTCTGTTTGAAAAGGATCCATTTATTATGCCCTTTTCAGCTCCGCACCAGTCTTTCCATCCCATCCTCATTAAATTTTAATTGCTAATTTTCCTGCCTATCATGCCCCATGCAATAGCCTGTGTCCTGATTTAATTCCCGGTTTCAACTATCCCTTTATATCCCACACATCCCTGAAATTAATTAATTCATTTTATTAAACCTTTTTCCCATCATTATATATAGCCTAATATCTGTCTATTTATTGTATTCCTTTGAATATTATTTCATGGAGAGAGCCCTCTCCTGTCCTTGTAGGGCTAGCTACAAGGCTGAGCATGGTTTAGTTGTTACCCTGTTTTTCCTTTTGCAGCCTAGGGTCCAATTCAGGTGCTAACATCTCTGGCGACCATACTGGGGTGAGTAATTTATTTGAAATAGTAAAGCATATCCTCCTCGGTAAAGTATGACAAAGTTTAGATCTGATTGTTGATGGTGAACAACAATCAAATGCATATAAACACTGAAAACATTCACCTGGCGACTCCATTCACTGAAAGATCCAGAAAATCAAATCCTTCATGGTGACTCCACTGCAGGCAGATCAATAGCTTTAAGATATTTATTTTAAGATGGAACGTATTGCAAGAAGATATGCTCCCGTGAGCCGAGATCACATTCCAGGTTTCCCAAATAAAATGCCCAAGGTGGATTGGCTTCATAATTTTCCTATGTTCAGAAATGTGGAAGGTGATGATGTTGCTCTTCATTTGGTAAAATTTCACATTCATGTGCATAAATTAAAGATCGATTTTCTTGAAGACTGTTTGATGAAAATGTTTATGGCTACTCTGGAAGATGAAGCTCGATCTTGGTATGAAAGTTTTCCACTTAGTTGTATTTATTGTTTAAAAGATTTTCATACCATATTCTTTGAAAGGTACAGAGAATCTTGTCTGTCTTTAATGTTAGTTCAGAACTGTTGCAAACATGTTAATATTTTCATTGAAAATCTTGAGAATTTTTATGGAGATGATGAATTCATGGACGAAGAAATCATGGAATCGCTCTATGAAAATCCATTTCAGCAGCACACAGAAATCTTTGAGGATACTTATCAAGATCAGCAGGTTGAAGATCTTTGTACAACTGAAAATGATGAAAGAAGAGGCTTTATTTCGAAACTGATTGAAATAAAGGATAAGATGCCGCTAAAAGATGTTCCAATCTTACATAGTGATAAAGTTAAGCCAGATCTAGAGTTAAAATGTGATGAGGAAGAATACGATGTTCCACGTCCCATAAAAGAGAGTTATATTGTTGAGGCCGCCTCAAATGAAGAAAACAGAGTTATAGACCTGAGTTTTCTCGTTCCATCAGAAAAAAGTCTTCACGAGGAGGTAATCTATTCCCTTAATGAAAAACAAGACGAGATATTTGTTCAAGTAAGTGAAAGAGTTTCTTTGGATGAAACTGTGGTAGATGATAGAAATGATAGTGTTGGATCTCAAGAACCATTTGAAGTTTCTTCTCTTATGATTGATGAATATGATGAGAAACATGACAATCTGGTTGTCATATCATATGAATATGACCAAAAATATATTCAGATTACAGAAGATCAGAGCGTTCAAGACTGCCTTTCAGACTCTTCTTCCTATGTCTCATGTTTTGAAATGTTTTTTCAAGAGGAAATTTTCTCATCTACTTGTTCAGAATTTTTTGAAGACCAGGAACACACTCTTACTGAGGTACGTTATGAGGGAAGATCAGAATCAAAAGAAAAAGAAAAAGACACCTTGTTTCTTCAGCAGGAGGTAAATCTTCATGTTTTTCAGGACCCAGTGGCAAATTTATTGCAGCTAGCAGTGAAGGTGATTATTGCAGTATTCAATGATGAAGGAGATCATGGTCAACTATGCTTTTGGATGCCCAATTGCAAGTATCTATTGTTGTACAAAGCATCTGATGACAAGAATCAATCAAGGAGGCATATGCTTGACTGGTTACATTGGCATTTTGATATAGCATGATGGTACATTGGCCTTCCAGAAACACAGGTGGTTATCATCAAGATTTGAAACCTCAAGTCTTGGTCATATACTACCACCAAAGCTTCAAATGTCAAGTTTTTTTTTAGGTTAGCTTTGAGTCACTTTTGAGTCAGTTTGTTGGGTCAAATTTCTTTCAGTATTAAGTTTGGGTTTTAGCTATTGACTCCATGCCCAATGGATAAGGCTACTTGGTCTACAGTGTTCTTGGCACCTCCAAGGATCTACCATCCCCATTGGAGCCAATGTTAGTGTTAGTTTAGTCACAGTGCCATCAGTGATCAAAACTTCTCTTTTGCATCTGCATATTAGGTGTCTCATACCGAATAAATTTCACCATTCCGTTAGGTCATGGATTTATTGATGGTAGTAATTTTTATCAGTTGTCCCTCATGAGGTACTTGCTGATTTTCCTTTCTATGGTCTTTAGTCATTAGTCACTTTTTCATGTCAGTAGGTCATAGGATGGGTCTCACTAGTTTCTAGGGTCTCACCATGGTCAAATTAATGAGTCAAATGTCAATAATATCAGCAAGGTCATGAGGAGGCCAATAATATCAAAGTCACAGCACCAGGAAGAATCAGAGAGACATTTTATTCATCTTGATGTAATTTTCACCTCAAAACCATGTTTTGAGGTGAAACGTAATATTTTTCCTTTATTATCATTCATTATGTAATTTTCTATCATCATATGTAATAAGCCAAAATTCAGAAGCTGTTATCTCCACAAAGTGATGTTCATGCCTTCAGAGAATTTTTTCGTAGCATGATCAGTGCCAAATCATCCTCCAAGCAGATCCATCAGAAAGAGCTTGGAAAGCGCTTTCCAACGGTATACTACACTCTCAAAACTGACTTCTGGATTGAATTTAATGCTTGAGTGAAATAAAATTCCCTAAACCTCCCCTATTTCCCATGTTCCCCTTTAACTTTACGTTTAAAATTTCATATTTCTTTAATAAACCCCTTTTCCCCCTTTCTGATTACAAAATCACATTATAAATTATTTTAATAAATATGCGATTTGGTTTTAAACCACTTCCCCTTTCCATACCCCTTAAAATTTATAACAAAAGTTTAAGTCTTACATTTTAAAGTCTCGTCGCATAACCACTTCCCCTTTTCCACAACCCCTTAAAATTTATAATAAAGTTTAAGTTATCTATTATAAATCCCCCATCGCAAATCGAAATTTTTTTTTGGAAGTTTCGATCTGTCAATCGCTTGAAACTCCGATGCGATCGATCGCACCATCCCCCGATCGATCAATCGCACAAAACTCTGATCCGCCAATCGCAAGCCCTCCCCCGATCACCCGATCGCACCTCTTCCTTCCGATATCCCGATCGCACAAAAATACGATTGCGATCAATCGAAAGTCCCTTCCCCGATCCTCCGATTGCGACTCCCGATCCCCATTCGACCATTGATTACCCCCGTCGATCAGATGACCCACAATAAATCGCAGCCCCTCCTTCGATCGCATCACAAATCCCTTATGCTCCGATGCGATTGTATAGCCGACACCCTCCGACTTCTGATTGCGATTGGTTGGTCCCACCACTTAAACCTTCCACCCATTTATAATATAAAGGGTTTTCCCCCAATGGCATCGGAAGTTTTATATGTATCACTCTGCCCTACTCCCGACTCCGACCTCCGATTGTGATTTGTACCCTCGGTCCCACCATATAAAGCCCTCCGTCATTCATTACAAAAACCTTTTTCCTTTGTAAAAGTAAAAAATTCATTCATTTTATTTATACAAAGGCCTTTTCTCCCATCGCATCGCATATTTGTAGATGTGTTACTTTGCCTACCCTGCTCCTCGATTCCGATTGTGATTACACTTATGTTTTAATATGATATCCCTCTGCCTAGCTCACTCCGATTGCGATTGTAATGTGGGTCTCGCCGCCTCTGACTTTCTTCATATTCATGGCTTTCCCCTTCACGAACGCATAAATTCAATTTATGTTATTACAACGGTATTTTATTAAAAAGTTAGAGAATAAAAAAATAAATGGAAAGAAAAGGAGACAGTCAAAGGATGAGAGCTTAAAATAAAATGGAGATATCTACAACAGCAAAGAAATAGGAAATCTGTTCATCGGATTACCTATTTTTGTTCGTACAGCCTAAACAGCAAGTCTCCAAGCACTCAAATGTAATGCTGTCCCTTATTTTCAGGGGCAGATTGTTGTATTACTTTCTATGATTGTATTTCGGTTCTTCAGCTGTTAGAACAACTCCCTTTTCTTGTGGATCTATGTTCCCACATTTCAGCCTATTTATTGTAATTGTAAATCATTTGTGAGTAGTGAGAAAAGAATCAAAGTAGGGGAATAGTGTGGAAGAACATCTCTTGCTACATTGTACAGTTTGACAGGAATTAATAAGAGATGCAGCTCTGATTTGTGGGATCCATGTGGTATGAGATTTAGCATTTTCTTTTCTCCTTTGTTTCATATGTGAATTGTTATGTGTTCCATTTATCCATAAACATTTCCTTTGAATGCTTTCAAGATAGAAAGGTAGAATCCATTTTATATGCTCTACCTTAGGAAATCATTCATACTCTGTATTTTTCTTCTGTTTGAAAAGGATCCATTTATTATGCCCTTTTCAGCTCCGCACCAGTCTTTCCATCCCATCCTCATTAAATTTTAATTGCTAATTTTCCTACCTATCTTGCCCCATGAAATACCCTGTGTCCTGATTTAATTCCCGATTTCAACTGTCCCTTTATATCCCACACATCCCTAAAATTAATTAATTAATTCATTCATTTTATTAAACCTTTTTCCCATCATTTTATCTAGCCTAATATCTGTCTATTTATTGTATTCCTTTTAATATTCTTTTAGGGAGAGAGCCCTCTCCTGTCCTTATAGGGCTAGCTACAAGGCTGAGCATGGTTTAGTTGTTACCATGTTTTTCCTTTTGCAGCCTAGGGTCCAATTCAGGTGCTAACAAAACCATAAGGATTTAAAAAAGAGCAGTTTACCATTTTACCTGTCCATGCTTCCTCTAGAATACCACCATCCAAGGAACTTGAAGGCCCTTTGTTTATTAGATAAATAGCAGTATCTACAACATCTGCCCAAAATTGTAAAGGAAATCCTGCATGCAATCTCATGCATCTTGCATACTCCATGATTGTTCTGTTCATCCTTTCTGACACACCATTTTCTTGTGGTGTTCTTGGAACTGTCTTCTCTCTGCGAATTCCATGCTCTGAACAGTACCTATCAAACTCTTTGCTGCAATATTCACCTCCATTTTCTGATCTGAGACACTTCAAATTCCTTCCTGTCTCAATCTCAACCAAAGCATTCAATTTCTTGAAAGTATCAAATACGTCAGATTTATTTTGAATACAATAAATCCAAGTTTTTCTAGTTTCATCATCAATAAAAGTAACATAATAATGAGAGCCACCAAGAGATGATACCTGAGCAGGTCCCCATACATCTGTATGCACAAGCTCTAATTTTTCGCTCTTCTTTTCTTTCCCAACTCTGAGAAATTTGACTCTTTTCTATTTTCCATAAATGCAATTCTCACAGAAATCCAAATGAACATTCTTCAAACCCGGTAAAAAATTTCTTGAGTGAAGAATCTTCATCCCCTTCTCACTCATGTGTCCAAGCCTATGATGCCATAATGCTGCATCTACTCCTTTGGAAGTTAAAGCATTAACAGAGTTAGAAATACCATTGCATAAATACAATGTACCAACCTTTTCGGCTTTTGATATTACCAGGGCTCCTTTGGTGACCTTCCAAGTTTTATCCGTGAAAGTTGTCACACAACCTTCATCGCCTAACAGCCCTGTTGAAATCAGATTTTTCTTCAGATATGGAACATGCCTTACCTCCTTTAGTAGCCATTGGTTTCCATTTTGTTGTTTTACAATAAATTTACCCATTCCAACAATTTTACAGGGTTTATCATCAACCAAACGAACTTTTCAAAAATCTCCTTGAACATAGTCATGAAAATATTTCTTATCAGGTGTGTCATGGAATAAAGCCCCTGACTCTACAACCCAAGAATCAATAACATTTTTGAAAAAAAGAATCAAAGAATCTTGTAACACATCACCTGTCACATTTGCTTCATGATTGTTTTCTTGTTGTGTGTCTCCTTCTTTTCCCTTCCGATATCTACAGTCTTTCTTTAGGTGTCCTTTCTTTCCGTATTTCCAGCACACTATCCCCGATCTGGACTTGGATCTACCTTTCCTTGACTTACTGCGATATCCCGAGATCTTTCCTCTTTCCATTCTTATTCCCCTAGACTCTACACTCAAAGCATTACTCGATGTCTCATCGGAGATTTTCCATTGCATTTCCTCGCTAAGGATAGCACTGACAACATCATCAAACTTTAAAGTACTAGATCTAGGGACAGAGTTACTAATGGCCATAATTAAACCATTCCAGCTTTTTGGAAATGAGCACAGAAATAACAGAGCTCTAACTTCATCATCAAAGTTTACCCCTACAAAACTTAACTAACTGGTAACTATATTAAAATCATTTAAATGGTCTACAACAGATCCACCTTCTGACATATTCATATTAAATAAACGTTTCATAAGAAATACCTTGTTTGAGGCCAAGGGTTTTTCATATAGTTTCGCCAACGCCTTAATCAAACCCTTTGTTGTTGTTTCCTTCAAAATATTGAAGGGTACCGACACCGTGAGGCACAACCATACTGTTCCAAGTGCCTTTCTATCAAGAATCTCCCATTCTACGTCTGTCATAGCCATCAGCTTCTTTGTTTTTCCACTCAATGGTAGGTACAGATCTTTCTGATACAGATAATTTTCCATCTGCATCTTCCACAGTGGGAAGTTTTGGTCGTTAAATTTCTTGACCCTAAATTTACCATCTTCTGCCATTTCTCCCACTCGAACCAGGAACCCTTCTTTCCTAAGATTTTATCAGCCAAATAGACCTTCGGCTCTGATACCAGTTGTTAGAAAATTAAATATTACAGAGAAATGCAACACATAAAATATGCGGAAAACACAAGCACACAAAACACATAAAACCAGAGAGACACAGATATACATGGTTCACTTAGGTTGGGCTACGTCCACCCCAAAGCCAGTCCTTCCTTTCTATTATCCAACAAAATGAAGAGACACAACCTACAACAGATCCGCTGTAATATCCTTTGTTCTCTCTCATAGTCTCCCTATCTGTTTCTCGCTCCGAGAATACACATACCATACAAAGCCGCAATAAAATACACTCATACAAGTGAGGGGGTGCCTTCTAGGGAAAAAAACCATAAAATAAGCATAACTTCTACTGTCATATCATTTGCCTAATGAATGGCCCAGATTGAATAGAAATTACTATACTTTTACAAGGCAATTTTACATCTGTTTTTAGCTTCAGGGGCACTGCCCCCGAAAACCCCCCAACAGGGGGGGGCTCCATAAAGTTGCAGCCTCCCCCCCCTGGCCCCCCAGGAAGAATTTAATTACGGGTGGCATTTCCGCCCCATTAAGGTACAAGGGTCCGACGCTGTGATACAAATAAACAAGATAATCAGGCTCCACACCCAACAGAGGAGAGGGCTACAAGCATATTGCTTCAAAGAAAGGATGCTCAGATCAAAGACCTAAGAAGAAAGCTTGGCATGGAAAATTATGTCATTAATTATTGTAAGGTTGAAACCAAGCAACTGAAGAACACACAAAGGGACCTTGGCCTACAGAAAAATATGGCCAAGCACTATGCCTTGAGGAACAAATTTGCAAGGGCCAAGCTCAAAGGAGCCCTTGCCCAAATTCAAGCACTCAAAGAGGAAAAAGACCAAGAAAACCTTGTAATCCTTGTTGAAGCTTCTCTATAGGCTTGCTAAACCCCATGAGGAAGATAATTGCAAATTTTGGAAAGTTTTTGACATTTTTGGTTTTTTGACTGATATTAAGGGCTGAAAGTGCAACACCCTTGGCGCTACACTTTTCCTACAGGCACCCATTGGAAGTAATGTTTACATTTTTGGATTCATCGTCCCAAGGACATCATGCACACCAAATTCTAGAGCATTTGGAGTAGTTTTGGTCCCTAAAAAGGCCCAAAAACATGCCAATTTTCACCTTTCTTCCATGTTTTCAGGGCTGCCACTGTGCCTTCAACAACCTTGGAAGATTTGTTTTTTAAATAGGTTAATGGATACAAATAATAAAACTAAGGGAATTTTTGGAAATTAGACTCAATAGGCTGTCTAATGAGCCATCACGGAGCCAATTCCAACATCGGGAAGTCCTTCACAACTTGGCTGCAAGATGACTTAGTTTTCCTGTGCAGGTGATCCGCCTTCAGACCTCTGAAGCTGCCCCCTTGAAAAAAAGTCAACAAAATACACTGAAAGATTTTTTTGATATTTTTTTGGAATATCTCTCCGGAGTTCATTGAGGATTTAAGTTTGAGTTATCTTTCATTTATTGTAATAGATATTATGTGCCTTGGGCCTTGCATGGCCTCTTTGGACATAAATGACATTTATGGTGTATCTATGGTTTCTATAAGCCTCTCAGGGTCTTCACCTCCTCATTTTCTGGTTCAATAGAGCATTGGGGCGTCATTGTAATTGTTGGTTGGTTGCTGAGGATAATTTGATATAGACTCTGGGTTTATTTGTGAAATTGGATTTGGTGTCTTGTGATGGCTTTGGACTGAGCAGCTGTGGATTAAGCTCATTCTTAGGATTCATAAATATTTGTTGAATGGTGATGTATTCCACCTTTTGTACATGTTTTCTTCAGTTCTCATTATGTTTCTTTGATCATGGGATAGAAATCTTAGAGTAGGATATGTCTTTTTGGAACCCTGCTTTGTCTACATCCTTTGATCTTTATGTTTTCTTCCTTAAAGTTTAACTAATGATTTATTAAGTGCTCTTTAGTTTTACTGAGATGTTATGTTAAAAATCTAACTGTTTGAAAGTAATTTTTAGAGAATATTTAACTTCTCTCTAAGTTTACTCATCTATTGCTCCAAGGTCTGCTTAGTATTGTTTGGTTGAAGAATCCTTCATTGCTCTTCAAGTTTTTACTATGCTAATCATGCTGAAAGATTTTCCTTGTTATTAGTTTGTTAAAGGATCCTTGATTTCCCCTTAACTACTATATTCACTATTCCATGTTCATTTCACTCACTCAAAACCCACTTAGATCCATTTGGCCCTGTTTATTTTCCCTATGAAACACCCTTAAACTATTTTTTCAGTCTTCAAAATCTTTGCAGACTCCATAGCCCAATGGATTGATCCTCTCTTACTCTAATTATTGTAGGTTTTAACCCTGTATATAAATGATCTACAAATGAATCTTAAAAACTGAAAATAAACAATAGTGAGAGCATAAAACATAAAACAGATATACACAGAGATTTTCCCCTGGATCCGAAATCGGGACAACCAGCTTAATTTTTCATTATTTTTCCTTTAAGTGTTACAACATATGTATACATGTCGAAGCATACATAAACCCCAATCCATTAACCCTGTATTAGAACATAACGGTAATTCCCTTGACTGGATCTACAAAATACTAGGGGTCGAAAACCATCATGCCCCAAAATCATGTGCAAACCCATGCACAAAACCATGGGCAGGTCCGCCCACCAAAAAATAAGGACCAATTTTTTTTTTTCCTGTAGCGCTACGCTGGACCTCGAACAAGGGGTTTGTTGCCCCCCCTATGACCCCCCTGCTCCGCCTGGGGCAACATACAAGGGTTTCTATCACCCCCCCTATGACCCCCCGCGGGCGTGACTAGTCGTGGAAATAATATAACACATACCCAACATTCTCCCACTTGTTGTTTTATTTCCGCAGGGGGCCACAAGAGAGCTTATTCATTAGCCCAACTCTGCAACACCCATTGTTTCTCTACACCAAGATAACTTCTGAGTGCTCACAGACTTCGTCAATGCATCTGCAACATTATTCAAAGTGTCCACCTTTACCAGCAACACCCTTTTAGCCTCAACCATATCTCTCACAAGGTGATATTGAACATCAATGTGCTTTGTATTTGAATGATAATCAAGGTTCTTAGCCAAGAAAATTTCACTTTGGATATCATAGTCTATCCTTATAGCTTGATGCACCAACCCTATACTTGAACACAATCTCTGCAACCAAACTGATTCCTTGCTTGCATGAGTGGTTTCCATGTATTCTTCCTCTGTAGTTGAAAGAGCCACTACAGACTGTCTTTTACTCATCCAACTGACTACACCTAAAAATAGGCTAAACACATACCCACTTGTAGATCTTATTTGGACCAGATCTCCAGCCTAGTCTACATCAACAGAACCACGAATGTCCAACACTCTTTCTAATCCTGGTCTTTCCTGGTAGCACAAGCCATAATCACTATTGCCACACAAATATCTGAAAACTCACTTCACTGTTATCTAATTCTCCTTCCCTGGGTTTGACATAAACCTGCTCAATACTCCCACTACATGTGCAATGTCTGGTCTAGTACAGACCATTTCATACATCAGGCTACCCACTGCACTTTAATATGAAACATGGGACATATCCTCCTCTTCTTCTTGTGTCTTGGGACACTGTTCAGCAAATAAATTTACACCTACAGGAATAGGAACATTCACCGGTTTACTATCCTGCATACTGAACCTCTGCAATATAGTCTCAACATACTTCCTCTGGTTTAACCGGAAATTCCTCTTTTCCCATTCTCTCTTAATTTCCATGCCCGAAATGTAGTTTGCAACACATCTTCATGTCGAATTTGGAGAACAGTTGGGTCTTCAAATCTTGGATAATTTCTTCATCATTTCCAATAAAAAACATATCATCCACAAACAAGACCAAATAAATAACATGGTCACCAATTAATTTAAAATAAAAATAGTGATCCTCCTTGCTTCTGGTGAAGTCAAGTCCCCGTATATAGGTATCAAATTTCTGATACCACATCCTTGGTGACTGTTTTAACCCATACAGAGACTTCTTTAACCTGCATACCAGTTCTTTCTTACCCTTCACCATAAATCCTTCAGGTTGCTTCATGTAGATCTCCTCTTGTAGATCCCCATGAAGAAATGTTGTCTTCAAATCCATTTGTTCTACCTCAAAATCAAATGCAACAACAACAGATAAAAGTAATATAATAGAAGTAACCTTGGCAACATGAGAAAAAATATCACCAAAATCAATTCTCGGCACCTGGGAATAACCTTTTGCTACTAATCGAGCTTTGTATTTCTCCACCTTGCCTTATACATCCATATTCTTCTTAAACATCCGTTTGCTCCCGATGGGCTTCCTTCCAGCCAGCAAATCCACCAGATCCCATGCCTCATTTTTGTGCAAGGATGCCATTTCATCAACCATGGCCTCCTTCTAGAGTTTTCTATCCTTTGAATCTACTGCCTCCCTGATAGTTATGGGATCACCATCAGTTATAGTTAAAGAAAAATTTGAATAGAGGGTAGATGGACTATACCTTTCTAGTTGTCTTCTTTCCCGAACTGATCTTCTCACAGATGGAGTTTGTGGCTCTTTCTCTTCTGAGTCTTCTTCTGTTGTAGAGTCTGATTCATCCTCCTTTATCTCAAACTCTATCTTCTCGGGTTCCTTTGGTAGGAATTCATGTTTAACAACATCTTTCACCTCTCTAAACACCACATATCGGCTATACACAACCTTCCTTCTTTTCAGGTTCCAAAGCTTGTAACCCTTTAAATCATCCTTATACCAAATAAAGATGCACCTTTCAGATTTATTATCCAACTTGGTCCTTTTCTCCTTTGGAACATGTACATATGCATCGCATCTAGATACCCTCAGATGTGAAAGAAATGGTTTCTTACTAGTCCATACCTCACGTGGAGTCTTATCCTCCAACGCTGATGAAGGTGATCATTAACCAAGTAACATGCAGTCTACACTGCCTCTACCTAGAATTCTTGTCCTAACCCGGTACCACTAAGCATGCTTCTTGGCTTTTCCATCAGCGTTCTGTTCATTCTTTCTACAACTCAGTTTTGATGATGTGTGTATGGAGTAGTCTTCTGCCGTTCTATACCACACTTCTTACAGAACTCTTCAAATTCCTTCTTGCAAAAATCCCCACCATTATTTGTCCTCAACACGTTTAACTTCTTCTCTGTCTGGTTTTCCACCAGAGCCTCAAATTCTTTGAATCTATCAAAGACTTCAGATTTATTCCTCAAGAAATATATTTGTGTATTCCTTGATAAGTCATCTATGAATGAAACATAGTACACAGACTTACCCAATGATGGAATCGACACAGGTCCAAACACATCACTGTGCACAAGCTATAATATCTTGTTCGCCCTCTTAGCACCAGAAGGAAAACTCACTCGATTCTGCTTCCCATATACACACTGTTCACAGAAATTAAAATCCAGAGAGCTATTAGAAATACCTTCTACCATACCATTTCCATGCAATATCCAAAGGCCCTTCTCTCCAATATGTCCAAGCCTTTGATTCCATAGACTGGTCTTTTCTCCAGAGACCGCTAGGATTTCTGCTCCACTTTCGAGAACCACAGGACTGTTGCATCCATTAATAATAGTGCTTCCTTGAAGCTTGTACAGAGTTCCAATCCAAACTCCCCGCATTAATACCATCTTACAGGTATATTTCTCGAACACTTTTTTTACACCTGCATCATCCATCTTGCTTACAAAGATCAGATTTCTGGCCAATGCAAGAATGTACAGAACACAAAGAAGTGTTCTAATCCTTCCTCCTTGCAGCTTCAGCTTAAATTTTCCACGTCTGAAGATTCTAGAATTCCTATCATCACCTAAGAAGACATCACTACCATCATATTTCTCATACTCACAAAACCACTCCCTATGAGGAGTGAAGTGAAAGAATGCACCCGAGTCAATCAACCATGACTCATGATCTAGATGTGTATTTGAAGAAGAAGCCAAATACACATCCCCACCTTCTTTCAAGGTGGTTTTTTCCTCTGCAGAAGGAGCATCATCAGATCCCTTTCCTTTCTCAGGAGCTTTAGATCTGCAATCCTTTTTGTAGTGCCCTTCCTTTCCGCATTTCTAGCACACCTTTACAAAATTTCCAGGAGATTTAGATCTCCCTCTAGATTTAGATCTCCCACTCGAAACCTTATTCTTGTTTCTGTTCTAGGACCTTCCTCGTAAAGATAAGGCATCTGCATTTTGACCCTCCATATTTCTTCGTCTCATTTCCTCCGACAGCAAGGCTGAGACAATGCCATCAAAATTCAAGGTAGTTGTATTGCTACCTATTGCAATAACCAGACTGTCCCATGAGTCTGGTAGATAACACAACAAAATGATGCACTTATCTTCATCTAAGACTTTAATATCAACAGATGACAGTTGAATTACCACAGTATTGAAGGCGTTTAGATGCTCTATCACCGAGTCTCCATCCTTCATCTTCAGGTTATACAAATTTTTCCACAGGAACAATTTATTCACCAGAGACTTAGATTGGTACAAATTCCTAAGTTTGTCCCACAAATTCTTCACTGTAGCTTCCCTAGATACATTCAATAATACCGAATCTGAGACACAAAACCATATTGTGCTCTTCGCCTTTCAATCAAACTTCTTCCAGTCTTCATATGACATTGCCATTGGTTTAGTACCTAGATATACCATGATCCATTGGTCTTTATATAGCAGCAGATCCTCCATCTTGAGCTTGCACAACTCAAAACTCTGACCATTAAATTTCTCAATCTCTATCTTTCCACTGCTCGCCATCTTCTTTCACCGCAAGAATCGATCTCAAAGATCTCCCACTGAACAGGGTCTACCACAGGCCCAAGCAAAAAATCCTTAGCAGAAAAGGCGTCCCCTTGAAGCCGAAACAAATCTAATACCAAATTTATGTTTAGACCCATCCATGGTTTTGTGAAAAATCTCTGTGTATATCTGTTTTATGTTTTATGCTCTCACTATTGTTTATTTTTTGTTTTTAAGATTCGTTTGCAGATCATTTCTGTACAGGGTTAAAACATACACTTATTATTTCTGAAAACTTATCCAACCAAACAAACAAACAAGAAAACCCTAATCCCTATAGCTAGCCTAAAATCAAACTCTAAAATCAAACAAGTGAAATCATTTACATAAGCATAGAGAGAGCCCTCTTTAAGTCCAGGAAGGTAAGGTCATGGGACTCCAAATATTGGTTTGATATTACCCTTGTCTTTTTGTTCATTGCCAATCTGCTAAAATTGCAAGGACCTAACATCAACCAAGATCCAATTCAATCCAGATGGGCCAGCCCCAACCATTCTAACAATGCTTCGCAACTTTCTGGGTCTTGCAAATTTCTACCACAGGTTCATGTTGGGATTATCTCATATCACTTGACCCTTGAGTCAAGTCACCAAGGGAGGAGCGAAACAAAAATTATTTTGGTCGGAATCTCAACAGAAGGCATTCATAGAATTGAAACATCGCCTCTATTCTGCCCTAATGCTCACATTACCAGACTTGCAACAACCATTTGAGATCGAGATAGATTCCTATGACTATGCTATTGGGGCAGTTCTTACTTAACAGGTGCATCCAGTGGCATATCACAGTGAGACATTGTCCGACACAGTCCGCAAGTATCCCACTTATGACAAATAAATGTATTCCATTGTGCAGTCTTGTATTCCATTGGGAAGGAAACAATCATCCACATAGACCACTGACCCCTATAGTTCATACAAACATGAGGGAAGTTGCAGAATGATCACCATCATAAGTGGTTCACATATCTTCACTAGTTTCATTTGAACATCAAGAACAAGAAGGGTAGCACCAATAATGTTGCATAATGCCTCATCAGACCACCGATCGTGGCGCTAACCACCGTTCTCAACTCTTGTGGGCACGAGACTTCTGATTGGCCACTTATGTAGAAGAGCGATCTAGAATTCGGCCACACATACAAGGCACTCTTAGGGGGTACACCAGTTCCAAATTTTCACCTCCAAGATGCATTGTTATGTCACCTGGGACACCTTTCTGTTCCTTCAAGTGAGCATGCCAAGATGATATGGGAAGCACACTATAGTAGGTCGCTAGACATTTTGAGGTTGAGAAAACAATGCTAATACTACAAAAGTATTTCTATTGGCCGAACCTTTGAAAAAATGTCGGGAAGTACATCAGATCCTACACTGCTTGCACCATTTCCAAACCAACCATCAATAAGTAAGGCCTCTATACTCCACTACCTACCCCTACTCGAACTTGGGAATCCATCTCCATGGATTACATGTCGGGCCTTCCCTGTACTGATCATGGAAACGATTTTTTTTTCGTGGTCGTCTACAGATTCTCGAAGATGGCCATTATGGCGGCCTACAAGAAGAATATCATAGCATACGTCATTGACAAACTAATCTTTGAATAAGTGTGGGTGCACTTTGGATCCCACGGTATATCATCTCAGATCAGGAAAACAGGTTCCTCAGAACATTTTTGTCCAGCCTTTGGTTAATGCTAGACACCAAGGTCACCAAGTCCACAGCTTCCATCCCCAAACTGATGGCTAGACAAAGGTCACCAATAGGATGATTGTACACATTCTGCGCATGTACAATTCAAAGCATCCACACATATGGGATGAGAGAATCCCCTATGTACAACATAGTTATAACCGGGCTCTCCACAACTTAATCGACCACAACCCATTTCAGGTGGGCTTGGAATTCCAACCACTATGTCCCAATGATGTAGCCATGCCATTTGCAGTTACTCAGGCCAATTCAGCTCATGTCTGGTCTAAAGATGACAAAGCGAACAACTTCATCAAGCCCATTTAGCACATCTGACAACAATTTCATGACATATTGGACAGAGCCAATGTTAAGTGCAAGCAATGACATGATCATCATCAGGTGCCACAAAACTTCCAGGTGGGAAACAAAATGTGGCTACATGAAACATGCCACCATAGATTGTATTATGGACATGAAAATCAAGAACACTCGCCAACAGAAGATCCAACTATATTGGGTTGTCAAAGTTGGCCAACTCCTGCACCAAGGAAAGTGGTTGACCAATGACCAAGTTCAGCAGAAGTTTTCTCATCTGATTGAGGAAATCAACACAATGGGGATCATTGCTACCTAAGGGGGGAGGAATGATCCAAGTGGATATTGGTGGCCACTCGCCTATTCCACTTGGGGTCCCACCATTGTCTCTTTGAGTTTTTTAGTTTCATCACAACTTACTAGTTTTAGCAGTTTTTTAGGTCCTGAACTTCCAGAGTCGTTTTGAGGCCCTAAACGAACTTTTTTAGGAAAAACGAGAGCAACATGGGCCCATGGACCGATGTTTATCACATTAAAATTTGTAGTCCTTAGATAGATATTTCTAACGAGGTATGGTGCGTGTCAAACAGAGATCGTATGCCAAAGTTACGTCCGCGGGAAGTTGAGACACCAACTTACCCAAACGAGGCCCATAGTTTTGGTGCTTCATCTCTTAGGGTTATGGTTTTAGATGTTTAGGGTTTTCCATTGTTTCTAAATAATAAATGGGCCCTCGGGCCTCAATGTAATAGAGTTCAGAGGCCTGTAGCCACCACATCTCTTCTTAGAGATAAGCTACCAATGCCATAGCTAGTTTATTTCCATTCTATCTGTAAGCAAATTTCAGTTCTTTGATATTAATGAAATGAAGTGTTATTTCCACTGCATCTTTGTATTTATGGTTATATGTGTATTCTGTTGCATTCCTTCATAAATCGGGATAAAAAATACAATTATTCCAATAGGATAAAATTAAGGGAACCTATTAGATCCATGACATTGCTATTATCTAAACTGCTCAACTTGGTGTAAATATACTTGTGGGATAACACTTGTCTAATCTAGTGGAGAAGTGATAAGGAGAAAATATAATTTGAGAAAAAAAATATCACAGGTCTTAAAATAGTTCTTTGAAGGGGAAACCTCATGCTCAGCCATACATATACCACTAGCTATAACACAAATAATCGGAATTATGTGCCAATAATTTCTTCAACCTACAAGCTCTAGGTATTTCTTAAGAAGAACAATAGCTTTCATTTTACTTACATTGTCGCTATTCTTATGCTTAGCCGCCTATCTCCAACACCGTTAGCTATGCCACATGCAAACTAATTACGTCCCTATTAAAAGCTACAAATATTTCTAAAGTAGGATAACGACTTTCAATACATTTATACCGTCGTATAATTTCTCAGCCACCCATTCAAATTGATGAAATATAGTTGTGTTCAACTTTAAATGTCAAGATATTCCTATATACGCCTTCTCTTTATGGAATGTTAATTTGGAGTTATTCAAAGAGAGAATCCATGCAGGTGAAATAGTTTATAGAAAAGAGGAATAACCTGTTTTTGATATTTTTTAATCACCCAACATTTTGGACTATCTAAGTGAGTCCATCATCAGGGGTAGACGTCAAAATTTCTTTGAAAAGTTGAGGGAAATAGAGCAAAAGAATAGAGGTATAAATAGTGAATGATGAGGAGTTCATGAAAGGTCGGTTGAATTTGGACCATTTTTCCCGTGTTTATCCTGTAGGAGATATGGCAGTCATTAGTGCATGTGTTTAAATTTTCTTAATGGAAGAAGACAAGGCACTCACTGGGGCATGTTCAGAAGAAAATTGTTTAAGATATGGCAGTCACTAGTGCATGTGTTTATCTTGTCTTATTGGAAGAAGAGAAGGCACTCACTGGGGCATGTCGAGAAGAAAATTGTTTAGTTAAAGTTGTTTAGCTTTTATCTAGTCTTATTAGAAGATATTCATAAGAAATTTGTTTAGTTAGAGTTTAACTTCTAGAAGAGGATGAAGCATTATAAAATTAATAAGTTTCTAAGATTTGAAATTGTCTTCCTAAAAGAAAATCAAATATTCGCTATTTAGGTTCACAAGAAATTTGTTTAGTTATAATGAATTGTATTTGATTATTCATTAATGAATCATAACCATAAAGATTTTACAAATTTAATATTTTTATTATTAAGTAAAATGTTTTTCCTTAAAATATTTAAATAATTAATTAAATTTAAATTAGTTATTTTAGATATAAGGAAAAAATAGTTTTAATTGTTAAATTTTTTGATAATGAACTACTAATCAATTATATAACTGAAACATTTGTTATGTATATTTATTAAATTTTATGACTTGAATATTTTTTATGTATATTTATTAGTAAATTTATTTATTTTATGTATATTTTTTAGTAAATTTATCTTGACTTGAGATAGAGGGATCAAATCTCTTTTATTTTCACTTTAAAAAAATTTTTATATCAAGAAATTTGATCATTAATACTAGATAGATACAAAGTTAAGATAAATATAAACTTTTTAATTATTAATTATAAATAATTATAATTATTAATTTTATAATATATATATATATATATATATATATATATATATTATTTTTATTTTTATATCACCAAATAAGAAAGTTTACAAAACATTATATTACATTATAACATTCGTATAAAATCCTAACTAATAACATCCATTATTACATTTAATTTAACATCCCTTTAAAACATATCAATTGTTATATCTAAAAATGTGATTTTTGTGTGACAATTTTCTATCCCAAATCTCATATATTTTTCTAAAGAGGTCACAATTTCACTTTGAAAATAGTGGAAATCCCTGTATATTTTTTGACAAAATCTAGCAGAAATTTTGGGAAATATGGGTTATAATTGTCAAAATTCAGTATTTTGGGTGCCCATGGGTTTTTGGTAGTGTTGAATCCAATTTTATCATAAAAAAATCATTCAAACAATCCTATGATTAGATTTTTTGAAAAACAAAATTGCCAAATTCCAGGAAAAATTAACTTTCCACGCGAATTTATAGCCTCAATAGACAACACTAATCCAACATTAGGCCATCATTGGAAACTCCAATTGGGCAAAGAAAGAAAAAGAGTGTCACAAGGATTGTTTTGATGAGCCAATCCTTTGTTGTATAAAATTCTATTAGATTGTTAAGATGCCAAATTTTAGTGGACTTGGGATAACACCAAATTGTAGAGGATGAAAAGTTCTTTTAAATGTTACAAATTGAGAATCTTTGAAGTTATTTGTTTATATGATATTTTTGTTGTATGATAATTTATACAATTTTTATTATATTTATATGTCATTTGAATTAGATCATTATATTATTCGTTATCTATTTAATATTTTTAGGATGGAAAATTCATAAAAATTGGTTTGTATGACTAGTTTTATTGGTAGTATGTAGTTTAAAGTATTGAGGCTAACATTTTAGTGCTAGTTTGAGGCTTTAAATGATATTTTTGCGGTTAAAAATTTTCCACTCAAGTGCAACACCTTAATTTTATTCTATACATAAATTATTTTCCAATAATCCAAGAAAAAAATGAATCAGATTTTTGGTGAAAAATTTATGCCTCCTACAAGTAGGCTATCATGATTGAGCACCATAATTCAAAAAAATGCGATGTCAACCCTTGTTAGTCATGGAAAAGGGGCTAGTGACATTGAAATGATAATAAGACTATAGAAGTGTCGAGTTGTAATTGATGTTGAGGGTTGAATGGGTTATATTTAATCCCTAGTTGGCTATCGAGCTATGTTAGAACTTGGCTACTATGAGGAAAATGGTTCCACTCTATTCGGGTGCATTTTTTTTTCCATATTAGAGAAAAATAGCTAAGAGCATATATATATATATATATATATATATATATATATATATATAGAGAGAGAGAGAGAGAGAGAGAGAGAGAGAGAGAGAGAATCACGAAACTCCATAGAGAGTGTATACTCTGTATTTGCATCATTTCCACTCCAATAAAAGAGAAAGTTGACAAGCCTCAACTTCTAGTAGGATTTTCTCCTTAAAGTGTTTTCGAAATCACATCTTGGTGTTGATTGTATTTTATGTATATTGTATTTCACTATTCTCTATTTTTCACATTTATTTATTGCATGCATAATCAATAATTAATAACTCCATATATATTCAAATAAAATCAACTCTCATTTTATATATTTCATATTTCAATCTATTTATATCATATTTATTGACTAATTTTCAAGTGGAATATCCATAGAAATTGAAAAATTTACATGAATATAACCCTAAAGGGATTCTTCTCACATGAATACAATTTATAAGTATTGCAAATGAAAAAAATATGGATAAATTAGTATATAAAACTTATCTTTTTATTCTCAAATATATTAAGTACTTGCGTCTCTTAAAATTTATATTATTGTTGTTGGAGAATGGATTTTAATACAAATAAATTACAAGAATTCACTAAAATAAGGCAAAGGTGAAGCATATGAGTTATGCGAGTTTAGTTTTATCAAATGAAATCACTATCATAATGTTATATTTGTTTAACTCCCATGGTATTTCCTCCTTAAAACATTTATGTGGTCGATAATTTTTTTTTGGAAGCTCTTTGGGTATATGTCGTTCAAGCATATTTTTCTGTAAGGTAGAGGTATACTAGACTCTATAGTCTACCCAAAGTTTTTGGAAATTTTCCATGTCAGTTATTATGATAAACAATGATTTATGAGGTGAAAACAATCACTTATGAAAGAGGGTATTCTTCTTTGATAATTTATTTTTTCCCAATTAGAAGTCAGAAAATGCAATATGATTTCCAAATTTCTATGTAATTTTCCCAATAAAGTTTTTTTTGTTCAAATAAATGTGCTTGAACAACATAAAAACAAAATTCAGGGGTAGAGGTTCTAGTGTCAAAATTAGAATAAAGTGATAGGCATATTCCTTAAATGAAATTTGTACATTGAAATTATTTTTAGGGAGATCCAATGTTTGATTTATGTGCAATTCCCTAAGAATTTGAAGAATATTTGTAGATAGAGTGTTGAAGCCCAGATCCATTGCTTCTAGTTTTCACATGGCACTAGTAGCAAGAGAGAAAAATTTACTAATGAATTATGCAATATGAATGTTTTGGTTACAATTTTCTAGTGCCTCTAAATCTTGAAGATTAGTTAATTCTGCAAAACATTATTTTCAATGGAACTAAACATCCAATCTCCTAATGGATAGATTTCTTAAGAGACTCATTTTACACAAATATGTGGGTAGAAACCTCATCCTTTTGTACTTATGAAAATGACACTTAAATGGGTCAATTTCCCACGAAATATGGTAAACTTGTCAAGGAATTTCTTCCTATAGTTAGGAATTCCAAGGCGGTCAATTGTACAATTTGACCTATTTGTTATTTTTTAATAATAGTCCTAAGTATATGAACCATCCTTGTAGAATATTTTTATGTGGATTGTTTTTTCTAAATCATAGGTTACATGGCTTGATCCTAATACTTGTACACACAAAAAGATCAAGATATTGAAGTTATTTTAGGGAACGAAAACCATTGGTAGCATAAAAAATTCACTGCAACAATGTAATTCTTTGTCCTCTATGTTTGTTAAAGGTTATGTTGTCACTACTACAACACCCTTCGAAATTTCACTAAATCCGAATTTTGAAGCCTACTTCATTACAATATCAAGTGTCTCCCTAGTCGTCAAGTTTGTGTTATTTCATATGTCTTAAGTGTTATTGAATGTTCTCAAGTGTTTTTGCATTGACTTAAGCATCTATGTATGCATTTCATGGTCATAACACCTTTGGGTCACATTCACACGAACTTCACTGGTTAGACTTGGGGAATGTGCATAAAGTGGATTTTTTATGCATATTCATTATTGATCAAGATTGTCTAAGTTTTATCGATGAGTTGGAATGTTTCACGCATGGTTTTATGTCTGGAACTCCTCTTTCTCAACCTTTGACCGATCATCCAAACTTGGACAAATTTTAGTTGCAAAAAGATCTCATTAAGGCTAAGAGCACATGAGTGCACTCTGAAGCCTTTATGGGATTCCCTTCTTTGTTTGAAAGTGTGCCCTGTGCCCTCCTTGTGTTGTGGTAAAACACAACCCCCCCTCCCCCCCCCCCCCATTTTTGACTTATGTACTTCAAATAATGGGGATCCTTTCTACAAAATTTTTGGCTAAACACCTTTTAGGATTTTGATTAAGTTAATTATTTTATAATTTTCTCATTTTTTCATTTTTATCAGATTTCTATTTTGATTGTTTCATTGTTGGCAATATGATGCAGAGTGTTGTCCTTGATGGCAACCCACTTGATGAAGATGATGGAAACCTACTTGATGAAGTTGTCTTTGATAACAACCTGGTTGATGATGATGTAAATCTGATGTGAAGATTGTTGACATGTGTTGTCTTTGATGGTAATCTACTTGATGAGATGAGAATTGGCTATATGATGTGATGAAGTTGTTCTTGATGGAATCTAACTTGATGAGTTGCAACCTATGTGTCAAATATGTACAGATGATGTATCTACAGATCAGCTAAGGAGTACAGAAGAAAGGAACTTCAGAAAGGGCCAGAGCAATGACGAATAAGACATGTCACTATGCATACGCGGGTTTGTTTAGGAGAAGTAGCGTATGTACGCGGAAAAATATGTGGCAAGTCGCGTATGCCTAATTGCACTCTAAAGATATAAAACCAGGGGTTCTTACCATGGTATTGACCCATTGTATTGAGCGCTTGAATATCTAATTGATCCCATCCAGGAATACCATTAGAAGTTGTGTGGTTTTGGCTCATAGTATTGATAAAGGATAAATCTATATAAGGAGAAGAATATCATTGTGCAAAGTGTGGGCAAGATGTCTGGGTTTGAATGAATACTTCTCTATGAAGAATATCTGAATAGAAAGGGTAACAATTTGATGATAGATCTGAATCTATGATGCACCTATGAAGAAAATGATGAAGAGGGTGTTAGCCCCCCTATGAAAATTTTGACAAGAAAATAGGGGGCTAAATCATTGTTGAGTCTTCAAGGAATGCATTTCCTCTGAAAACATAGTCTCCTTGAAGCCTCCATGTGTCTTCTATAATTTGAAGGAATCCCCTCTGCTGATTCCCATTACAAAGCCTCTCTGTTTGAGAAGAAATGCCCAAAGGCCCCCTTTTCCCTCTTGTTTCAACCCCCACTTAGATTCTACTTGTTTCCCCTTTTATTTCCCTTCTTACCGTTTCGAATTCCCTTTAATTTCTTCCCTTACCCTTTGTTGGCCATCATTCCCCTTTATTCCTCTATCGTACCCCTTCTTGCCTCTAAATCCATTGAAATGGGCTCAAAACCCACTTTTGACTTCACCATAGGCCTAAATCACTTCCCCACGTAACCCTTACCCATGACCAAGTGCTCATCCCGGTCGCATCCATCGCAAAGCGCAAAGCGCAGGTTTTGTTTGTGCTGCTTTCTGCCATCGCACTTTCCAACTTTGTGATCTGCGCTCATCTCACTTTCCTCCCATTGCATTTTCCCATCGCATTCTTCCTCCCATCGCATTTCCGCTCTGTCGCACTTTCCAACTGTGCGATTTGCGCTCATCGCACTTTCTGCCCATCGCACTTTCCAAATTTGCGATCTGTGCTCATCCCAGTTTCATCCATCGCAAAGCGCAAAGCGCAGTTTTCTGCTTAGTGCCACTCTCCGCCATCGCATTGTCCGCCTTTGCGATTTGCGATCCGTACCACCGGGTCCCACGTCCACGTCTCCGCTCCATTGTTTTTCCATTTTCCCTTTGTGATTCACTTAAGTGAAAGCCTTTGGGCCTTTACACTATAATCATTTATTCCGCCACTTTTCATTGTTTCCCCTGCCCTCATTGTTCTGCCACCGTTCCTCCGGCCTCCAAAGCTTTCCTCCGCCTCCACTACCCGGGCTTTAAATAGGTTTATTCTAAATTGTGCAGACATCACAGGGAGGTCTATTCAGCCTTGGCCAGCGAATTAGCAAAAGGGATTCCGAGGGGGTTAATGCGGTTGTTGATATTATTAATGCTTAAACCCCGCATTTCAAAGGAAAGGTACAGTTTTAAGACTTGAGCACGCAAAGGGTCATATCCGCGTTTTGATATCAGCAGAACGTTTTCTCTAGGATGGATATTTACCTACAGGGTTCTCCATGCCTCCTCGAGCCCATAAGAAATTAAATACACAGACAGGAGCTCCATTAAAGAATGTCTGAGCCATAGTAATGGAGGAAAGGAGAAGCCGTGCAGATCTTTCACCCAGTTCATTTATTCAGAAGGCTAGCGCAAAGCTCCAAGCACCAGAAAGGACCCCAAAGAAATATCTGAGGTCGATCTCGGCCCGACAGGGACTCCCCAGACAGATCACAGAGTACAAGCAATGCCGCAGAAAGCCATTAAGTGGTATTGGCGTGAACACTTCCGCCTTACTATCTTAATGAGACTCATTTATTCGTTTATCTACTGTTGTTTCTTCCTCTTCTCCTATAAGAGATCCTCGTGAACATAATGAAAAGTTGTTGTTGTTGGTTGTTGCCGTTGCTGTTAGAGGGATTCATTATGACTGTTAGAACAGTCTTGGGAGGGAGTAGCAGAGTAGTTGTATGTAATAGGCTAGGAGGAGAAAGTCTGGACTGTGTTAGCCATTGGGCTTAGGGTACATGACTGGTTTTGCATCAATTAATCAAAGCACATTTCACAGGATCCTGGTCTATTGCTATTGGTGATGTTTTTCCTAACTCCGTCTATTACATTTCCATATTGTTTCATCGTTCTTCTGGGCTTGCATCAGAATAATGGTATAGGATTCACCCTTGTTAGGTGCCCTATGCTGTCTGCTCTCCTTGCCTTCAATGTTTTCTACTAAATGTGTTATCTAGGAATTGATTTCACTTAATTTAACCAGTGTAGTGGATGTTATTGCCTGCTCTCTGATGTATGAATTAAGTGAATCTGTTCTTAGATGTTCTTGTTGGGTTTAAGCTGGAAGGTTTGGGAACACTGGGGATCAGAGTTAGCCCTGTCCACTAGGATCCTTGCACGACCAGCTGACCCTTCTAAGATCCCTTCTGTTAAACTTATCTCTGTTTTTCCCTTGGAGTTGCTAAAGCAGACCTGGAGTTAAATGACCTCTGGTCTGATCTAAAAGCAGCCCCTTTGTCCCTTTGAGAGCTACCTTTCAGTATGTCCAAGCAGGTCTGGAGTTAAATGACCTTTGACCTGATCTATAGACAGAAAATTGGTTGTCTTTCCTTCTTCCACTTTCTCTCCTTAATGTTCCATTCCACCATCTGCCTAAAAGATCCTTTAGTGTAGATGACTTGCCCTTTGAATGCCTTGGCTAGTGGATGCAAGTAATTTCCTTTCATGACTCCATAGCCCAATGGATGGCACTATCTTGGCCTATCCTCTTTGCTGAAGCCTCCTGCTGTTTTTTTCCCTTTCTCCCATTACTTTCTCAGCCTATGATCTCCTAACCAACCTAGCAACCCTTCAACCAAATCATTTTAAAACCCCCTTTGTGCTTCATAACTAGCCTAACATCTCATTTTGAGCTTCAAAGATATATCATTCTTTGATTTATTGGAGAGATCCCTCTCCGGGTCCAAGAGGGCTAGATCCTAGGGCCCCAAAGTGGTTTGATGTTGTCTCATCTTTTGGTATTGCCAAATCTGCCAAAACATGGGAACCCCAACATAATGGCGACTCCACTGGGGAAGAGACCAATCAGCCTTGATTTGGTAAACCACTGTGGTGGACAGTAAGTTGTTAATCATCCACCTGGCGACTCCATAATTCCTGAATGATTAAAAGACTCCATAGGTGATCAACAGGCCACTGATTATCTTGGTTTCACGTGACTCCACTGGGAGACCATGTCGCAGTACAACATCATCCATGCCGAAGACCAAGCCACGTCACTAATGGAAGACCCTGAACGGTTTGCAGAAATGTTTCCAGATTTCATGGCAGTATGCCATGATATAATATCTAGTGACTTGGCAGAACATAAGGTGGAGGAACTTCCAGGGGTTATTCCTCTTAGCTCGAAAGGCGGACCCGTGATCAAGAAATTTTTTTTAGAAGTGCTGGCTGAGAGGTATGAAGCTGAGCTTGAGCTGTTGAAATCACAAGAGATATCATACAAGTTCAGAGACCCGAAAGCATTCTTGGAAAGTCTCCCTCCCCCCAAAAGAGAAGAGATTCCACTGCTTTTCGAAGTAGAAGAAGAAGATGATCCGGTTCCCAAGAGCCCCTTTGAAGATGCAGTGGAAGATGAAATAATCGAAACTGCCTAGGACGTAGACGGCCTACCAGCCATGGAAGGTCTAAAAGAAGAATGTGTACATCATGCGTTCGTCGATCCTGTGGCAGAGTACATGGAGGCCCTGACTTGCTCAAATACTCTAGCGATAATCATCAGCCAGGGCCAGTGTCATCAGGAAGGGTCACTACTGATGGTGACCACAATTTTGAAGGACCACAGGCAGAGTGCCCTGTGGTTTTCTCTGACAGGCAGCCAGTGCTCATATCTTCTTTTGTTACTTCTTGACTGGCTGCATTGGCATTATGGTATCACCTAGAACATCATAGATTCCCAGTTAGAGTAGGGTAGGTAGGAAAAGCTCAATAAAGCTCAGTCTATGAGCATGTGATTAGTTGTTTTCTGTCTTAGAATGTAGAGAAGAAACCTGCTAGACAGTCTAATCCTAGCAGGTAGTAGTGTAGGTAGAGAAACATGTGAGACCAACAGTCTAATCTAGTCTCATGGAGGAATAAGGGTAGAAGTAGAATAGGTTTGTTTTCTTGTTTGCAAATAAAATGATGTAAAGGGTCTGCAAGCCCAAATGCACCCAAAGGAAAATGTTAGGACTTTAGTGTGGGTAGGTAGTTGTTTGGGAGAATTTTACTGCTGATATGATGTCTTCAGGATTTGTGGCAGCTGGTAAAAGAAAGAAAGGGATGTGCCAAGCAGCAGGCATCTGGCCTACACCAAGAGATCAATTTCTGAATTCTTGACTCCTTCAAGAAGAAGCCATCCCCATGTGGAGCCACTGTTAGCCCCCCTATGAAAATTTTGACAAGCAAATAGGGGGCTAAATCATTGTTGAGTCTTCAAGGAATGAATTTCCTCTGAAAACATAGTCTCCTTGAAGCCTCCATGTGTCTTCTATCCTTTGAAGGAATCCCCTCTGCTGATTCCCATTATAAAGCCTCTCTGTTTGAGAAGAAATGCCCAAAGGCCCCCTTTTCCCTCTTGTTTCAACCCCCACTTAGATTTTACTTGTTTCCCCTTTTATTTCCCTTCTTACCGTTTCGAATTCCCTTTAATTTCTTCCCTTACCCTTTGTTGGCCATCATTCCCCTTTATTCCTCTATCGTACCCCTTCTTGCCTCTAAATCCGTTGAAATGGGCTCAAAACCCACTTTTAACTTTACCATAGGACTAAACCACTTCCCCACGTAACCCTTACCCATGACCAAGCGCTCATCCCGGTCTCATCCATCGCAAAGCGCAAAGCGCAGGTTTTGTTTGTGCTACTTTCTGCCATCGCACTTTCTGCCCATCGCATTCTTCCTCCCATCGCATTTCCGCTCCGTCGCACTTTCCAACTGTGCGATCTGCGCTCATCGCACTTTCCGCCCATCGCACTTTCCGCTCCGTCACACTTTCCAAATTTGCGATCTGTGCTCATCCCAGTTGCATCCATCGCAAAGCGCAAAGCGCAGTTTTCTGCTTAATGCCACTCTCTGCCATCACATTGTCTGCCTTTGCGATTTGCGATCCGTACCACCGGGTCCCACGTCCACGGCTCCGATCCATTGTTTTTTCCTTTTCCCTTTGTGATTCACTTAAGTGAAAGCCTTTGGGCCTTTACACTATAATCATTTCTTCCGCCACTTCTCATTGTTTCCGTTGCCCTCATTGTTCTGCCACCGTTCCTCCGGCCTCCAAAGCTTTCCTCCGCCGCCACTGCCTGGGCTTTAAACAGGTTTATTCTAAATTTTGTAGACATCACAGGGAGGTCTATTCAGCCTTGGCCAGCGAATTAGCAAAAGGGATTCCGAGGGGGTTAATGCGGTTGTTGATATTATTAATGCTTAAACCCCGCATTTCAAAGGTAAGGCACAATTTTAAGATTTGAGCACGCAAAGGGTCATATCTGCGTTTTGATATCAGCAGAACATTTTCTCCAGGACGGATATTTACCTACAGGGTTCTCCATGCCTCCTTGAGCCCATAAGCAATTAAATACACAGACAGGAGCTCCATTAAAGACTGTTTGAGCCGTAGTAATGGAGGAAAGGAGAAGCCGTGCAGATCTTTCACCCAGTTCATTTATTCAGAAGGCTAGCGCAAAGCTCCAAGCACCAGAAAGGACCCCAAAGAAATATCCGAGGTCGATCTCGGCCCGACAGGGACTCCCCAGACAGATCACAGAGTACAAGCAATGCCGCAGAAAGCCATTAAGTGGTATGGGCGTGAAGACTTCCGCCTTACTGTCTTAATGAGACTCATTTATTTTTTTATCTACTGCTGTTTCTTCCTCTTCTCCTATAAGAGATCCCGGAGAACATAATGAAAATTTGTTGTTGTTGGCTATTGCCGTTGCTGTTAGAGGGATTCATTCTGACTGTTAGAACAGTCTTGGGAGGGAGTAGCAGAGTAGTTGTATGTAATAGGCTGGGAGGAGAAAGTCTGGACTATGTTAGCCATTGGGCTTAGGGTACATGACTAGTTTTGCATCAATTAATCAAAGCACATTTCACAGGATCCTGGTCTATTGCTATTGGTGATGTTTTTCCTAACTCTGTCTATTACATTTCCATATTGTTTCATCGTTCTTCTGGGCTTGCATCAGAATAATGGTATAGGATTCACCCTTGTTAGGTGCCCTATGCTGTCTACTCTCCTTGCCTTCAATGTTTTCTACTAACTGTGTTATCTAGGAATTGATTTCACTTAATTTAACCAGTGTAGTGGATGTTATTGCCTGCTCTTTGATATATGAATTAAGTGAATCTGTTCTTAGATGTTCTTGTTGGGTTTAAGCTGGAAGGTTTGGGAACACTGGGGATCAGATTTAGCCCTATCCACTAGGATCCTTGCACGACCAGCTGGCCCTTCTAAGATCCCTTCTGTTAAACTTATCTCTGTTTTGCCCTTGGAGTTGCTAAAGCAGACCTGGAGTTAGATGACTTCTGGTCTGATCTATAAGTAGCCCCTTTGTCCCTTTGAGAGCTACCTTTGAGTACGTCCAAGTATGTCTGGAGTTAAATGACCTCTGACCTGATCTATAGACAGAAAATTGGTTGTCTTTCCTTCTTCCACTTTCTCTCCTTAATGTTCCATTCCACCATCTGCCTAAAAGATCCTTTAGTGTAGATGACTTTCCCTTTGAATGCCTTGGCTAGTGGATGCAAGTAATTTCCTTTCATGACTCCATAGCCCAATGGATGGCACTATCTTGGCCTATCCTCTTTGCTGAAGCCTCCTGCTGTTTTGTTCCCTTTCTCCCATTACTTTCTCAGCCTATGATCTCCTAACCAACCCAGCAAAACCCTTCAACCAAATCATTTTAAAACCCCCTTTGTGCTTCATAACTAGCCTAACATCTCATTTTGAGCTTCAAAGATATATCATTCTTTGATTTATTGGAGAGATCCCTCTCCGGGTCCAAGAGGGCTAGATCCTAGGGCCCCAAAGTGGTTTGATGTTGTCTCATCTTTTGGTATTGCCAAATCTGCCAAAACATGGGAACCCCAACAGAGGGATCTCTAGATCTGAAATGTATTTGTATCTTCTAGATTTGTTTATGGAATGTTTAGATCTAATGAGGCGAACATCTGTCTGAAGTGAAGGGTTAAATATGAGCTGAAGATCTGATCTGAAGAAGTATGCTGCTCTTAATATCTGAAGATATATACGAAAGTTTGTAACAGTGAAAGCGCGTATATACGTGTGTTTAATTCAGCGAAAGCGCGTATGGAATGTAAAACTAGTTTTGAAGTATGTGCAGAGGTATACGCAGGTTTATATGCATGAAGGCGCGTATATATGCCGGATCAGTGAAAGGAAACACGTATGCAAACTTGGGTTTTTTTGAAGTATGTGGTATGAAATGTCTGATATGTTCTGCTGGTTTACTACTATCTGTCAATGAGTTTCAGTTTGATGTATGATTGAGCTTAAATGTGTGGAGTGGGTCCAGTCTGAAAATATGATGAAAAGTGGCCTGCAAGTTGTCCTTTAAAGAAATCTTTTGGATCCAGCGTGAAAATTGATGAAACATGGTCCATGGTGGTGTTGAGGGTTGTAGCCTTCAGTTAGGGGGTTGTAGCTCCCTTCTAGGTGAGGCTGGTAAACGAGAGCAGGGGGTCGTAGCTCCCTTCCAGGAGAGGTTGGTAAACGAGGAGCAGGGGGTTGTAGCTCCCTTCCAGGAGAGGCTGGTAAACGAGAGAAGGTTGTAGTCTTCTGCAGGTGGGTGCCTGCGTACTGGTATGAGTCTGCACCAGTACATGGTTGTAAGATGTTCTCTTTATAATAAAATATTGAAGGCTGAGACAACGACAGCGGTGGTTTTCTCCCGACTTGGGTTTCCACCTAAAATACTGGTGTTCATGTGTGATGCTTATGTGTGATGGTTTATTCTGTTATTACTGCACATGCTTACTATTATCTAATCATCAGAAGAAAGAATGTTGCATACAACTAAGTGAAGAATTAATGGCATAATAAGATCTCTGTGTATACGCGAGGTTTATGAAGGATATCCGCGTGTATACGCGAGTTTGGTTTAGAAAAGTAGCGTATGGGTTTTGAAGTAGGAAAAAGTAAAAATATTTGAGTAAGTCCAAAATACTGATTCACCCTCCCCTCTCAGTATTTTTCTCAACAATTGGTATCAGAGGAGGTCCTTCTGTAGAAGCTTGATCACCTGAAGGAGATCCGTCGCAATGGGAAGTCATGAAGGAGTAATGTCTATAAGGCCACCTCTATTCAATGGAGATAATCTGTTATCCTGGAAGATACGAACAAAAGCATATCTGCAAAGTCTTGGTGCAGAAGTATGGGCAATCGTGGAAGGAGGTTATTAGTATCCAGCAAGTATTCCCACTGATGCAGCAGAAAGGAAGAAATATGAAATCAATGCCAAAGCAGTCAATGTCTTATTAGGAAGCGTGTCTGAACTATAATTTGCTAAGGTGATGCAGCTAAATTCAGCAAAAGAAATATGGGACAAAATCATTCTGAGCTATGAAGGAGATACAAAGGTAAAAATTGCAAAACTCCAAACTCTCATAATTGAATATGAAAATTTAAGGATGCATAATGATGAGAGTACTGCCAGTTTCTTTTTACGTCTAGATGATATTGTAAATCGTATGAGAAGTTTGGGTGAAACCATAACCGATACTACTCTGGTGGAAAAAGTCTTAAGATCTTTAACTTCAAAATTTGAGTCAAAAGTATCAGCTATTGAAGAAAGACAAGATCTGAAAACTCTTACTATTGTTCAACTACATGGTATTCTGACTGCTTATGAAATGAGACAAGGAGGTCCCTCTCAAACCAAAGAAGCTTCTTTTAAGGCGTGTGCAAAAGGAAAAGAAAAGGAAGTTGTCAAGGAATCAAGTTATATATCAGAAGAAGAAGAAGCAAAATTTGTGAGAAGACTCCAACCAGGTACTGGAAGATTCAGAGGTAAGCTTCCCTTCAAATGTTTTGATTGTGGAAGAGTGGGTCATTATGCTTCTAAATGTCCTTATAAACAATTTGAAAAGGGAAAGAATTATTATGAAAATGAAGATAATAATGAAGTGTCAAGTGAAGATGAAGAAGATTCTGACCAAGATCTGCTAGTGCTCATGGCAAAGAAGCAAAAGAAGAAGGCTACTCAAGGAAAGAAGATATCTCAGAAAACATGTGCAGCAGAAAATGAAGAAGAGGAAACAGGTATTGATTGTTGTTCTTGTAATCCACTCACTTGTGCATGCAATGAAGAAGATAGTGAAAGTAACAGTATAAGTCTAGAAGCAAATCTCAAGATCAATGATGAAAGTAATTTTTGGGATCAATTTAAAAGGAGGGAATCTATCCTCAAGGATGTGATCTCTAGATTGAATGAACAGATAGAAACAATGAAGGAACAAATAGAAATGTATCAAAGACTGCAGGACAAAGTAACCAATCACAGTGAAGGACTTGAAGCAGAAATCATCTCTCTGAAAGCAGACCTTGAAGCATCAAATAAGAAGAATGAAGAACTTCTACAATCATTTGAAAAGGAAGGACGTGAAGCAGAAATCATCTCGCTCAAAACAGATCTGGAAAAATAAAATAAGAAGAATGAAGAACTTTTACAAATCTTTGAAGAGCAAGAAAATGGGTTGAAAGAAGAGATCTTCAATTTGAATGATCAAGTAGAAGAAGGAAAAAGGATTGAAGAAAGCATGATGAAGCAATGCCAAAAATTGGAGGTTGAGGTAAACATTCTCAAAGGTAAATTAGAAGAAAAGGATAAACTCTTGAGGTTTCAAGATAGTACTAAGATTCTAGACAATATTCTTAGTAGTCAAAGGTCTCCATCTGTTAAACTTGGTCTTGGTTTTCATGAAACTGTTAAAGGAGAATCTAGTTCACAAGGAAGTGCTAAAGATTCAAAGGATATCAATGCAAAGCCTGAAGTGTTGAAAGAAGCAAAAGGTCAACTAACAATCATGAACTCTCAAAATAAATCATTCCCTCCTTTGATCAATAATGTTGAATGCTTTAAATGTCATAATTATGGGCATGTTGCAGCAAATTGCAGAAGCAAATTGTTTCAGTCACAAACAAACAGATTCTATACAAAAAGGTACTCTGGGTTCTTTAAGGGATATTGTTTTTCATGCAACAAGTATGGTCATAAAGCAGCTGATTGCAATAGAAGAAAGTATAGAAAAACACATTATGATCCATATGCTTACTTTTCTGGTCATGCAAGATGTTATGCCTGTAACAAGTATGGACATGTAGAAAAAGAATGCAGGATGAACAGATATGAGAAATTGAACAATTTCCAGCACACAATAAGAAAATTCAAGAAAAGCTGGAAAAGGAAGGAAGACCGGTCAGAAACGTAGGGAATATTGACCCTGTTGCAGTCATCCGCTTCTAAATCTTACTTCTCATAACGACTGCAGGGATGATGTGAGATACATTATATGGATCAGTAATGTATCATCACAGGGGGAGAAATGTATGATGATTCTCATGGTTGGTTTGGTTATTCTGGGTATGTTTATTTCTGACAGAGCATCTGATGTGAAGAAGACAGGTACAGGTGGTACAAATTCAGGGGGAGATGAAGGAATGTGAAAGTTTTCCATATTTCACTTTCCATACGTGGGTTCTGTGAACTAATTCCGCGTATACACGCGAGTTCCAGTGGAGACAGTCGCGTATGCATTTATGATGAGAAAATTAGTATGGTAGCTGAAGATCAGGAGTACAGATTCAGGGGGAGCATCTGTCTAACTGCTAATGATTATATTATTGGCACTATATTTTCTTATTTCTCAGTTCTAAATAATGTTGACATGATACATGGTTTAATATGATGAGATTATGAATGAGCCCTGTTTGCTTTTTGGTGAAAAGTATTCCTTGCTTTCACACATGGATGAGATGGAAGTCTTATGATTTAGAGATAAGGATAGATCATGCAGAGATTGTTTCTGATGACTTGCTGTTGAAGGTGTTCAGGTTTCACAAGCTAAGGAAGAGCCTTGGTCATATGGAAAGGATGCGTGGATGCACAGTTTTAGGGGGAGCATTAGCCTTGCTGAGCATAATGCATTGTTGGCATTATGATGATTATGAAATATGATCTTTCTTGAGGTCTTTTTGGTAGTGGTCATAAAAATTCATATTTGTAATTTGATGAAAAGGTCATGATGAGACCTATGATGTAAAATTGTAATATTCAGTCATGTAAGGACTTGTTCAAATGTGTAAACCTAATTGGTTGGGTAGTTGAGTCTCATATGTAAATCCAATTGATTCGATCTTTGATAAGAGTATGAGTCCCTAGTGATAGGAAGGTCAAATAATCATGTACATCATTGAAAAATATGTTTGAACATTCAGCATGAACTCAGGGGGAGCATGGTAACTTCTGTGCACATCAGATCTACAACGCTCTTCTTTCTACATGAAGGGAAAAACCTTGTGTTGGTTTTGATCCGCCCTTTGCCCTTGATGTCAAAGGGGGAGAGTGACATGGTGTTTGAATAAGGGAAGAATATCATTATGATTAATGTATCTATCTGTTGTGATGATCAAACACCATCGTGGTTGCCATCAAGTCCAAAGGGGGAGATTGTTGGCAATATGATGCAGAGTGTTTTCCTTGATGGCAACCCACTTGATGAAGATGATGGAAACCTACTTAATGAAGTTGTCTTTGATAACAACCTGGTTGATGATGATGTAAATCTGATGTGAAGATTGTTGACATGTGTTGTCTTTGATGGTAATCTACTTGATGAGATGAGAATTGGCTATATGATGTGATGAAGTTGTTCTTGATGGAATCTGACTTGATGAGTTGCAACCTATGTGTCAAATATGTACAGATGATGTATCTACATATCATCTAAAGAGTACAGAAGAAATGAACTTCAGAAAGGGCCAGAGCAATGATGAATAAGACATGTCACTATGCATACACGGGTTTGTTTAGGAGAAGTAGCGTATGTACGTGGAAAAGTACGTGCCAAGTCGCGTATGCCTAATTGCGCTCTAAAGATATAAAACCAGGGGTTCTTACCATGGTATTGACCCATTGTATTGAGCGCTTGAATATCTAATTGATCCCGTCCAGGAATACCATTAGAAGTTGTGTGGTTTTGGCTCATGGTAATGACAAAGGATAAATCTATATAAGGAGAAGAATATCATTGTGCAAAGTGTGGGCAAGATTTCTGGGTTTGAATGAATACTTCTCTCTGAAGAATATCTGAATGGAAAGGGTAACAGTTTGATGATAGATCTGAATCTATGATGCACCTATGAAGAAAATGATGAAGAGGGATCTCTAGATCTGAAATGTATTTGTATCTTCTAGATCTGTTTATGGAATGTTTAGATCTGAGATGAGGCGAACATCTGTCTAAAGTGAAGGGTTAAATCTGAACTGAATATCTGATCTGAAGAAGTATGCTGCTCTTAATATATGAAGATCTATACGCAAGTTTGTAACAGTGAAAGCGCGTATATACACGTGTTTAATTCAGAAAAAGCGCGTATGGAATGTAAAACTAGTTTTGAAGTATGTGCAGAGGTATACGCGGGTTTATATGCATGAAGGCTCGTATATACGTCGGATCAGTGAAAGGAAAGTGCGTATGCAAACTTGGGTTTTGTTGAAGTATGGGGTATGAAATGTCTGATCTGTTCTGCTGGTTTACTGCTATCTGTCAATGAGTTTCAGTTTGATGTATGATAGAGCTTAAATGTGTGGAGTGGGTCCAGTCTGAAAATATGATGAAAAGTGGCCTGCAAGTTGTCCTTTAAAGAAATCTTTTGGATCCAGTGTGAAAATTGATGAAACGTGGTCCATGGTGGTGCTGAGGGTTGTAGCCTTCAGTTAGGGGGTTGTAGCTCCCTTCCAGGTGAGGCTGGTAAATGAGAGCAGGGGGTCGTAGCTCCCTTCCAGGAGAGGCTGGTAAACGAGGAGCAGAGGGTTGTAGCTCCCTTCTAGGAGAGGCTGGTAAACGAGAGAAGGTTGTAGCCTTCTGCAGGTTGGTGCCTGCGTACTGGTATGAGTCTGCGCCAGTACATGGTTGTAAGATTTTTTCGTTATAATAAAATATTAAAGGCCGAGACAACGACAGCGGTGGTTTTCTCCCGACTTGGGTTTCCACCTAAAATCTTGGTGTTCATGTGTGATGGTTTATTCTGTTATTACTGCACATGCTTACTGTTATCTAATCATCAGAAGAAAGAATGTTGCATAGAACTAAGTGAAGAATTAATGGCATAATAAGATCTCTGTGTATACGCGAGGTTTATGAAGGATATTCGCGTGTATACGCGAGTCTAGTTTAGAAAAGTAGCGTATGGGTTTTGAAGTAAGAAAAAGTAAAAATATTTGAGTAAGTCCAAAATAATGATTCACCCCCCCCCCTCTCAGTATTTTTCCCAACATTCATTGAGTCTGTTTTTTCATAAGCTTTCCAACGATACTTGTTTCACTTCATTTGGTCAAACGGTTTGTAAATGGCACTCCTTTGAAGTTTTGATTATTTTCTCGCTTGGGTTAAAAAAATATAAGTGTACCAATATTTTAATTCTTGTAGTTAAAATAGTCATTCATTGTAAATATTAACTTTTAGTTCATTTTTACTAATTTTTCGTTTTTCTTAACGGTCCTACAAAATGACCCGACCAAATTGTACAATGTGCTAAAACACATTTAAGGATCTTGGTAATTTACTCCAACTTGTTATTTTAAAACAAATTGCCAAACCCAAAACCTCAAATTTGCAAAATGGGTTAACTCTAATTTTTAGGATTATATATTCATGTGGGCCTCACTTCACACCACATCCCCTCTTCTAAAAATCCTTAAATTTAAAAAACATGGTTTAAAAATACCGAAATAAAAACACGATTGCGAAATTGTGATATCGCAATATCGCATATCGCATTTCATAAAGCACTTCAAAAAACGACTTAAAAAAAAATTGTGATTGCGAATTGCGATTTGGAAAACATGTGAAGGGTTAAAAGGATTTTAATGTAAAGTTCGTTTCTCCTTATGCCTCCCGACTCAATTTCCTCACATCACCCTCACGTCATAAGGGTGAGTGAGTGGGAGTTATAAGGTGGAGGGTGAGTGAGGTAAGATACTGTTAGAGACTAGAGTTGGAGAAATGGACTTAATAAATCAGTATTTATAATACTATTATTTTAAATGCCGGTTTCATTTAATAACATGAATGTGTCAATTTACTCGCATACTTGTGCACTTCTGTTGGTATGATTAATTTTCCTCAATTTATGTTATTATTTGTCTTTACTCTTATGGATTGAATTCTGATTTCTAAGTAACAATTTACTTAGAAATTTGTCTTATAAAACTGATTTATTGAATAGTGATATGTTGTGAACTATTTCTGCATGTTATTGTTTAATTATTCAAGTTACTGATTAAATGATCAATATCATTTTGAGAACTAATTCCTAAGTGTTGTTGATTGATTATTTCAGTTAAGAGGTGTCTAGGTAGGATGTGTTTGGTATTCACAGTGTTAGTTAATTTAACTATTTCATTAGCTTGATAGTCATTTAAAACAAACATATTTAAATCTCAGTTATTTAAAATATCTTGCTCTCAGTTGGGATAGATCTATATTTTCCTAATTGAGATAATATTAAAATAGTTTCTTTTGTTTACATCCTCGAATAATAATTCATTTAGATTAAATTCTACATCCCTAAAAAGTCCTCTTCCCAAAGAGGCAAAATTTTATTTGTGGCTTGGCTAAGCCCAAATTAGCTTAAGGATTACTCTTCTTGTCCGATCGGAAAGAGAAATGATCTGATGTCTCTTCCCATTGATAGATAAAAGTCATATTTTGAGCCAATGGAGATTGAGAGAAGGTAATTGGACCTAGTTAAACCAGTCAGAGCCACCATTCCAAATGGAAAAGGAAATGCTTTAAGGTTCGGATCGGGTGGTCATCCCCCATGTTGTTGCAGTGAATTTCGAGGCGTCAACATTTTGGCGCTAGAAGGAGGGCTTGAGACTTGTTTTCCTTTGGAGTCTTTGTATTCTAATATTTTATTTTTAATACAATGGCTCCTCTAACACTTCCAATTTGGAGTTCTATTTCTGGACGAGCATCTTCCAATACTCCACCAGAAATAGTAAGACACTTGTCTCACGTAAATTTTAATGGTAAGAGGAATACTTTTGCATTTAATCATACTTTACAATTCATTAAAAAAATTTCAAATTCTATTTTTCATGAAATTGATGAAGGTATTTTATGCAGGATTTTTACTCTTACATTCTTGGAAAAAGCCAGAAACTGGTGTAAATCACTTCCAGTTGCTTCTATCCACACTTGGGAACAACTTATTACAATATTACTTTGAAAATTTGATGGATATATCTACAAACATGTATGTGACAATTTTGAAGATCTATGAAGGTTTGAAGGTGAGTCTTTAATTGATTTTACCATCAGGTTTCGTTTAATTTGTTTAAAATTTAAAACTGAAAATAAAACTTCGAAAAAAGAATTACTAGATTGGTTTGAACATATTTTCTCTCTTCCTTCCATTCATAACCCATGTGAAATTATTTCAAACTTTGATCAATTTCCTCATGATTTAATTGACATAGCTAAGAATTCCAATATGGAGGTACAAAAAAATGATGATGAAATGACCTCTATTTTGTATAATCAATTCCTTCAATTTCTGCACATTTCTTACAGTATTGAGAAAGATCAAGGTGCACTTTCACATATCCATGAATCTCAGTCACGAAGTTTGGAAAATTTCACTGATCAATTGCAAGAAAATATTAGAAACAGTATTGAAGAAGATACTGTTTTGAAATCTGAAAATCAGTATGCATTAGAATCAGAAAATAAGATCATAATCCGACAAGTACCAACAACAATTAAAGTTTTCGATAATACACAATCTGCTATAAAAATTTCTAAATTCTTTTACAATGAAAAGATTCCAAATTCAGAACAACAAAGCAACATTCTTCAAGAAAGCATAAGTAGCCAAGAAAATGATCTTAAATCTGAAAATTGAAATGAATAAAATACACCAGAGTGCTCAAATAGATACATTTTCAAATGCATTATTTCGGATTCATATTTTTCTCTTTATCCCGATAATTTTTCTAACATCAATTTAACCTCTCTTCACATTAAATATATTTCAGAAAATAGAGAGTCTGATTTAATGAATTTCCGATTGGTTTTTATCAGGATAGATAATTAATTAATGATCATTCTTCTGGCATTAATGAACATGAACTTAATATTCCTTCTTATTTTGATACATTGAATAAAATCGAAGAGAATTTTAATGAATGTCTTGAAGTCATTTATGATAGCTACTTTGACATTGAGGATATTGATTTGTATTCTTTACAATTCAATCCTCATGATCTAAGTCTAATCACATGTGAAAATGAAGAACAATCTAATTTAGAAATTGTTCCAAACAGTTCTCATTTTCAAAAAAATAATCATACTTATGATTTCAACATTCAAGAAACCATTCCAATATATGATTTATATGATGATAAATCTTGCATTCCTATTCAGAGTCATATCCTTCTCTATAATTCACAAGTGGGCATCAACAATCATTTTAATTTCATTATTCTACCCAATTCTTGTGAAGAGGAAATTATTTTAAGTCATTCCCAATTGTGTTGTAACAATAATTGTAACACTAGTGTAAACTATGATTCAATTTTGTTATTTTTCAACATATAATTTTAACTTTAGTTTTTTTTTTTTTTTTAGTCCTAGATTTTTAAATACTTTGTGCTAGCATATTGAGCAGCTCAATATTGAACACTCAATTGATGCATTTCCTCAAGGGGAAAAATGAAGATTCAAATTATAATTGTGAACATAAAAAAATTATTAAACTTCCAATTTAAATTTATGTTCATTCCTTATCAATTACTTCTTACTTCTCAAGAGAAGTACCAACAAGAGAGTATATTTTCACAATGTGACAAGAAATATAATTCAATTAATAATCTTCTATTGGATCTATCGGACTTCCATCCATTTTTCATTGATCAATTTGAAAAACATTTGGATGGTTTTCTTTCATGGAAGATCGTTAATAATTTAGCACTTAAAAATAACACTAACAAAATCACACAGGCCATTATTACTTAAAGATCATTTCTACAACCTAGCCCGTCATCTTCTCTTTTAAACCCTTCTCACTCAGTAATGGAAATCCTTCCTGATTTCTATGATCCAATTCAAATTCAGTTGGAAAGGACATTTCAAGAGAAGGTAATGGTGAATAATCTACTAACAATAAAGATACATTCTGCTTTTAGATTTCGTTTTTGTAGTTTAATTATATCTGCATTTTTACTAATGTTTGACATGTACATACATGCAGGAATTAAAATGCTTACATGATTTCATTGGAAGTATGACTATATCTAGTCATTTTTCCTTCATTCAGTTATATATAGGAATAGATTATTTTTCTTTTCCGTTTGCATGTATTTCATTATTTCATATTTTCAATAAAACAAGCAATGAATCTAATTTATTTTGGACATCCCATTTAAATTATAGAAAAGCATCCTAGAGAATATTTAGAAGCTCTTGAATTATATGATCATACTTATCTGTCAAGGCTTCAAATTTCTTGTTTTTTAAAATTCATAACATTGATCATACATGAAGAAATTCCAAGAATTTTCTACTACTTGACAATTTTTGATTCACAACTAATTCTAAGAACTGGTTTTTTACCACTCTTGTATTCTAATTTAATTTTGGAAATGATGTAATTTGAAAAAATTCATTACTTAGTATTTTAGATTAAAATAAGAAGGTGATGTTAAACTTATGCAAATTTTGAGAAATTTTGGGAGAAATTGAAGATTCATGATGTAAAACTTACAATTAAAATTCTTCCAGGTATGTGTTTACAGGTTCATCATCATCTATTCTTTATTTTTCTTTCAAAGAATGTTTCTTATTTCTATTTTTTTTGTGTGCAGATCTTCATTAACTTAATCATGTAGATCTGAGATAAGCAAGCAACCAACCCTTGCTTCCAAAATATGCAACATATTCAGGGAAATATTTATTATTTCATTTGAAATTGAAGGATATTTAAATTTTGCTTATATTGAAATCTTGATAAATCTTAATAAATTGTTGGAATAATCATATCAGATCATTTGATTTCACAACTCTCTTTATAAGAAATTTCTGAGAAAATTATTTTCCAATAAAAAATTTCAACATTTAATTAAATTATTAAGGGGTTATTTTTTTAAAGCAAAGTTAAATCACTCACTTTATTTTTGAATCAATTACTTTAAAGAAATAATCGACCCCACATATGGCTCATTATATATTGCAAATCGCATATCGGAGGCTCTAAAATAAACATACACTAAATATATCCGATCTCTTGATATTCTCATTCCCTCCAATCTCCGATGATCTCTCTGTCTGATATCACATTATTTGTATCACAAAATTTGATCAAAGACAACTCTTAACAATTCTCGATATGAAACCTTCGATGTATATCTTCTGACATTCATTCTCGCTCATATTCTGATAAAATTACTTTGCAAAAATTGCGATGTTCATATAACCCGGACCCGATATGATATTTAAATCCTCTTTATATATAGATATCGCATCCGCTTATAAATCGAAAATTTAGTAGGTTCATATATTTAAAATTTCCGATATCTCGGATCCGATATGAAATTACAATTCATATAATAAAAATATCAGGTCTATTCTTCATTGAACATCGGCACATCAACAAAATTATATTTTGCATATTGGTAATTTTAGAGGTTATTGTTAAAACCTCACTTGATAAGTTATATTAGTTGCAATGTCATAAAAGACAAGGTAAGGTTATTTCGATGTGATGCTACATATATTACATATCGCACGAGATAAGTAATATGCTAAACGATAAAAATTTTCAACGAGCAATGTGGAGTTTGCTACGAATTGTGAAATCGTAAAATTTCAAAATTGCAAAAGCGTTAAGTCGTGAAATCTGCGGGAAGGTAAATTATGAAAGATGCGAAGTGCAATCGTGCGTGATTGGTCACCATTTGTGTGGGCCACAAAACCAAATTTCCATGCATATATTTTGATATTTGCAGTCACGTTGCATCAGTTATTTATCGCATTTTCATTATCGCAAGAATTATATCAGTGTTTCATTTCATTCACAAGATTTAATCTTCCGATATGACTATTCTCTGATATCGCATTCATCCTTTCGTAGTTTCTCATCGCACATGCTCATCCTATGACATTGCCATCACAATAATTATATCGCATTGCTAACCCAAATGAAGCTTTGGCTTTAAGATCTTTGATGCGATAAACTTCGATATTCAGCTTTCCACCATTATTTTTTAAGTTATTATGGAAAGAGTTCAATCGCATATCGACAAAAGTGTAAGTTGCAGATTTTAAGTTATACATGACAAAAAATCTAGTGATGCGAAAAAATTTAGAAAGGTACTGTATCGATGATTAATTCATATTTTTAATTTTCTTATATTCTGATTTTTTTTTTATCCATACTTATCATATAAAG
This sequence comes from Pinus albicaulis, assembly GCA_034641835.2. Classification (NCBI taxonomy): domain Eukaryota; kingdom Viridiplantae; phylum Streptophyta; class Pinopsida; order Pinales; family Pinaceae; genus Pinus; species Pinus albicaulis. The sequence goes on along the minus strand of CM076583.1, from coordinate 212,079,395 downwards.
ATTCAAATCCTCTTTATATACTGTTACATTATTTGGGATTCTAAATCAATTTCAATACTTTGTGGTTGATATAAATTTAGAATGGAAGAAGCAAAAAGAACATTCACTTCTCTAATTCATAAAGAAGCATAAATTCATTCTCATTTATGATGGATTCAATTTATTTCTGATTACTTCACCATGAAACATTTGTTGGGTGTAGAGCCTGATTATCTTGTTTATTTTGTATCACAACGTTGGACCCCTGTACCTTAATGTGGCGGCAACGCCGCCCGTAATTAGACATTGCCTGGGGGGTCCATGGGGGGCGGCTGCGACTTTATGGAGCCCCCCTTGGCGGGGGTTTTTGGGGGCAGCACCCCCGAAGCTAAAAACATATGTAAAATTGCCTTGTAAAAGTATTGTAATTTCTAGTCAATCTGGGTTGTTCATTAGGCGGATGATTTTACAGTAGAAGTTATGTTTAGTTTAGTGTGTTTTTCCCTAGAAGGCAACCTCTCGCTTTGTATGAGGTTATTGTATTGCGGCTATGTATTGTATGTGTATTATCAGAGCGAGAAACAGATAGGGAGACTGTGAGAGAAAACATAGGATATTACAATGGATCTTCTGTAGGTCGTGTCTCTTCATTTTGCTGGATAATAGAAAGGAAGGACTGGATGTTCAGGGTGGACATAGCCCAAACTGTGTGAACCACGTATATCTTTGTCTCTTTGGTTTTATGTATTTTGTGTGCTTGTGTTTTCTGCATATTTAATGTGTTTCATTTCTCTCTAATATATATAATTTTCTAACAACTGGTATCAGAGCCGAAGGTCTATTTGGCTGATAAACTCGCAGGAAAGAAAGGTTCCTGGTTCAAGTGGGAGCAATGGTGGAAGATGGTAAGTTTAGGGTTGAGAAATTTAACGGCCAAAACTTTTCGCTGTGGAAGATGCAGATGGAATATTATCTGTATCAGAAAGATCTGTACCTACCATTGAGCGGAAAAATAAAGAATTTGACGGCTATGATAGATGCAGAATGGGAGATTCTCGATAGAAAGGCACTCAGAATAATACGGTTGTGCCTTGCAGCATCGGTAGCCTTCAATATTTCGAAGGAAACAACAATAAAGGGTTTGATTAAGGCGTTGGTGAAATTATATGAAAAACCCTCGGCCTCAAACAAGGTATTTCTCATGAAACGTTTATTTAATATGAAGATATCGGAAGGTGGATCTGTTGCAGACCATTTAAATGATTTTAATACAGTTACCAGTCAGTTAAGTTTTGTAGGGGTAAACTTTGATGATGAAGTTAGGGCCCTTTTATTTCTGTACTCATTGCCAGAAAGTTGGAATGGTTTAGTTATGGCCATTAGTAACTTTGTCTCTAGATCTAGTACTTTAAAGCTTGATGATGTTGTCGGTGCTATCCTTAGTGAGGAAATGTGACGGAAAAGCTCCAGTGAGACATCGGGTAATGCTTTGAGTGCAGAGTCTAGGGGAAGAGAAATGGAAAGAGGAAAGAGCTCAGGATATCGCAGTAAATCAAGGAAAGACATATCCAAGTCCAGATCGGGGATAGTGTGCTGGAAATGCAGAAAGAAAGGACACCTGAAGAAAGATTGTAGATCTCAAAAGGGAAAAGAAGGAGACGCACAACAAGAAAACAATCATGAAGAAAATGTGATAGGTGATGTGTTACAAGATGCTTTGATCCTTTATTTTGAAAATGTTACTGATTCTTGGGTAGTATATTCAGGGGCCTCTTTCCATGCCACACCTGATAAGAAATATTTTCATGACTATTTTCAAGGAGATTTTGGACAAGTTTGTTTGGGTGATGATAAACCCTATAAATTTTTTGGAATGGTTAAAGTTCTTGTAAAAAATAGAATGAAAACCAATGGCTATTAAAGGAGGTAAGGAATGTTCCAGATCTGTAGAAAAATCTGATTTCAACAAGGTAGTTAGGCGGTGAAGGTTGTGTGACAACTTTCACAGTTAAAACTTGAAAGGTCACCAAAGGAGCCCTGGTAATAGAAAAAGGCCAAAAGGTTGGTACATTGTATTTATGCAATGGTATTTCTAACTCTGTTAATGCTTTAACTTTCAAAGGAGCAGATGCAACGTTATGGAATCATAGGCTCGGACACATGAGTGAGAAGGGGATGAAGATCCTTCACTTAAGAAATTTGTTGCCGGGTTTGAAGAATGTTGATTTGGATTTCTGTGAGAATTGCATTTATGAAAAACATAAGAGAGTGAGATTTCTCAGAGTTGGGAAAGAAAAGAAGAGCGAAAAATTAGAGCTTGTGCATACAGATGTATGGGGACCTGCTCAGGTATCATCTCTTGGTGGCTCTCGTTATTGTGTTACTTTTATTGATGATGCAACTATAAAAAATTGGATTTATTGTATTTAGAATAAATCTGATGTATTTGATACTTTCAAGAAATGGAAAGCTTTTGTTGAGATTGAGATAGGAAAGAAGTTGAAGTGTCTCAGATTAGACAATGGAGGTGAATATTGCGGCAAAGAGTTTGATAGGTACTGTTCATATCATGGAATTCGCAGAGAGAAGACAGTTCCAAGAACACCACAATAAAATGGTGTGTCAGAAAGGATGAACAGAACAATCATGGAGCATGCAAGGTGCATGAGATTACATGCAGGATTTCCTTTACAATTTTGGGTAGATGTTGTAGATACTGTTATTTATCTAATAAATAGAGGGCCTTCAAGTTCCTTGGATGGTGGTATTCCAGAGGAAGCATGGACAGGTAAAAAGGTAAACTAATCCTTTCTAAAGCCTTCTGGTTGTGAGGCCTTTGCCCATATTAATAAAGAAAACAGAACAAAGCATGAGACAAAATCAAAGAAATGTACCTTTATTGGATATGGTGTTAATGATTTTGGTTATCACTTATATGATTATGAAAATCAAAAAATCATTAGGAGCAGAGATGTAATATTGAATGAAAAAGTATTGTATAAGAATCATTTGCAAGAAAAGAAACAAGAAAAAGAAAACAAAGAATACACAGTTCTTGATGAGATCACAAAAAATGTAAAGGTGCCTGAAAGTAATAATAATCAAGAGCCACAACAACAACAACCACCACAATAGCAACAAGCACCTCAAACGTTTGAAAGTGGTGTTAGAAGATCTACCAGGATAAGTAGACCCCCTGAACAATACTCTCCTTCATTATGTTATTTATTTTTTACTGATTCTAGTGAACCTGAATGTTATGAAGAAGCAATTCAGGTTGAAAGCAGGAAGAAGTGGGAGCTAGCCATGGAAGAAGAGATGGACTCCTTAATGCATAACCAAACTTGGGACTTAGTAAGCTTGCCTGCAGGTAAAACTACATTGCAGAATAAATGGGTTTACGGGCTGAAGGAAGAAGATAGAGGAAAAAAGAGGTACAAAGCTAGACTTGTGGTGAAGGGATTTGCACAGAAGAAAGGTATTGATTTTGATGAAATATTTTCTCCTATTGTTAAGATGACTTCAATCAGAACTATTTTAAGTCTTGTAGTAGTGGAAGATTTACATCTTGAATAGTTGGATGTAAAAACAACATTTCTCCATGGAGATTTGGAGGAAGAGATCTATATGGAGCAACCATAAGGATATGTGGTTAAAGGGAAGGAAAAAATAATGTGCAGGTTAAAGAAGAGCTTGTATGGATTAAAATAGGCTCCGAGGCAGTGGTATCTAAAATTTGACAGGTATACGTCTAAAAAAGGTTATACTAGATGTCACTCTGATCATTGTGTTTATATGAAAAAGAAAAATGATGGCAACTATATTATATTCTTATTGTATGTAGATGACATGCTTTTTGTAGGGTCTAACATGTAGGAAATAAATGTGCTCAAAAGAAAATTGGCAAAGTCATTTGAAATGAAGGATTTGGGAGATGCAAAACAAATCCTTGGTATGAGAATAACTAGAGACAAGAAAAATCGCAAATTAACACTGTCTCAGAATGAGTACATAAAAAAGGTGTTGAAAAGATTTAATATGCAGAATGCAAAACTAGTTAGTACACCTTTTGCTAGCCATTTCAAACTTAGTAAGGAGATGTGCCCCAAGACCCAGGAAGAAATGGGCTATATGTCTAAAGTTCCATATGCATTAGAATTTGGAAGCTTAATGTATGCAATGGTATGCACAAGGCCTGATATTGAAAATGCAGTGGGAGTTGTAAGCAGGTACATGAAAAATCCAGGAAAATAACATTGGATGGCAGTGAAATGGATTCTCAGATATTTGAGAGGTACCACAAATCAAGAATTATGCTTTGGTGGTTCAAACATATCTCTACAAGGATATGTTGATGCAGATATGGCAGGTGACAGAGATAACAGGAGGAACACTACAGGATATGTATTTACTATAGGTGGAACAAATGTAAGTTGGGTTTCAAAAATCCAAAGTGTTGTTGCACTTTCAACAACAGAAGAAGAATATATTGCTGCTACAGAGGCTATTAAAGAAATGATTTGGTTACAAAGGTTTATGGATGAATTGGGTAAGGAGCATGATATGGGCACGTTATACAGTGATAGCCAACGTGCCATTCATCTTGAAAAGAACTCAACATTTCATTCTAGGACTAAACACATATAGCTCAAGTACCATTTCATACGGTCAATATTAGAAGATGGACAGTTGAAGCTGGAAAAGATACACAGTAGCCAGAATCCTACAGATATGCTAACAAAAGTTGTAACTAGGGAGAAACTGAGATTGTGCTCGGTTTCAATTGGTCTTCAAGGACGACGAAGAAGATGAGAAACAACCATGTCCAAAGAGGAGTCATTTTCTAGAAAATGAAGCAACGGTAGAGTTTCTACAATTAGTCCCAAGTGGGAGATTGTTGGGTGTGGAGCCTGATTATCTTGTTTATTTTGTATCATAGACCCCTATACCTTAATGTGGCATCAACGCTTCCCGTAATTAAACATTGCCTGGGGGGTCCATAGGGGGGCAGTTGTGACTTTATGGAGCCCCCCCTGGCAGGGGGTTTCAGGGCAGCGCTCCCAAAGCTAAAAACAGATGTAAAATTGCCTTGTAAAAGTATTATAATTTCTAGTCAATCTCGACCATTCAATAGGCAGATGATCTGATGGTAGAAGTTATGTTTATTTTAGGGTTTTTCTTCCTAGAAGGCAACCCCTCGCTTTGTATGAGGTTATTGTATTGCGGTTGTGTATTGTATGTGTATTCTTAGAGAGAGAAATAGATAGGGAGTCTGTGAGAGAGAACAAAGGATATTACAGTGGATCTGCTGTAGGTTGTCTCTCTTCATTTTGCTGGATAATGGAAAGGAAGGATTGGCTGTTCGGGGTGGACGTAGCCCAAACTAGGTGAACCATGTATATCTGTGTCTCTATGGTTTTATATGTTTTGTGTGCTTATGTTTTCCGCATATTTTATGCGTTTCATTGCTCTGTAATATATATATAATTTTCTAACAACATTGCTTTCTTTTAGTTAACTGTTTGTTTTACTTTAGATTTAATAAATAATGATTTTGGGTTAATAAAACTTCGTCATGCTTTTAATTCTAATTAAAGAAAGAAGTTAACTTGTATTGGAGAAAATCATCTTCATCAGGTAAGATTAAATGCAGTTCTCCAATGGTAAGTTTCATGTGCCCACTTTCATTTATTCCCATTTCATTTTTGTTGTAGTTTCTATTGATCTTGAACTCTGTTTCTACAGGTATTCATAAACCTTTCACACTTTTGCCAAATAAATTTTCGAAGTTCATTTTCTTTTGCCCTATGAGATTCTTGAAATAAGCAATAATGATCATCATTAAATCAGATAAACTGGGGAGTTTCTAAACCTCTACTCTGTATCTTTAAAGCATTAATTTTATTAGAAAATAGCTAAGATTCTTTTATGCAGGTTTTGTCTTGAAAAAGAAAATTTGCAATAGACAAAAACTTCTCATTCAACATATTATCTATCGTAACTGCTATTCACCTTCTACATTTTGAGAGGCTCATTTTTATGTAGCTCTGCAAGATTAAAAAAAATAAAAATATCTCAACACAGGAATGAACAACATATGCTTATTTTCTTTTATAATCCTTTGTTGAGAAATTAATATAAGCAATCTTGTTAGAGTTTAGCTTTTAATTTTGTTTTTCTTTCAATTTTTTCTTTTTTTCATTTTTATTTGTTGATTTCTTTTCTTACTTTAGTTTAGGAATTGTTATTATTATTATTTTTCTCAGTTTTGATTTGATTTTGGTGAATTTACCATGATTTATGTGAAAGTAATTTCTCTTACCTTACATTTGTTGACATACATGAGAAATTTTTTACTCTATTCATTTAAGTGAATTTCATTGATCATTAAAGACATCTTTATGAAACCATAAAGCCATCTTACTTTAAATATTTTTCATGGAGGAACACACATCCTTTCTAAGTGATTGAGTTTACTTTTTCAAGGAAAGAACTGATTTGAGTTTAATTCAATGGATCCCTCCCACCCCTCCACATAAAAATCCTTTGATTGATAAGTTGGAGAGAAATAATTTGGAGCCAACATTATAAATGTACTATGTCCATTAAACATAAAATCTCTATTACCATCCCACCTCAGTCACTCAAATACATCATAAATAAAAAGCTTGCAAATGCGCTTATCAAAAGAGTGATAAAAGCAAAACGCACAGGAAATACAAGTAAACACGTTGGGGCTATGGACGCTCGCTGGCAGCGGGACTAGACTTGTATGGCATAAAAGACAACTTCGTCGGGGTACTTTTCAGGCTTTGTAGCAGTGAAGTGATGCCAGATACAATAAAAAAATGGATATATTCTTTATCAAACACTCATATCTCTACCTTCTTCTATTTTCACATGAAAAAAAAAATTATCCAAATTTGGATTCATCAGTTTTACTCGAGTCTGTTTTAAGTACTTATATTTACAAACTCATATTTCTTAATCTATTTATGTGGGACCTATGGAAATGTTTTACTGTTAGACGATTTCGTGATTTCCATTATTTTTAACCTTTCGGTAAATTTAAGTTCATTATCTTTAATCAGAGATAACTGGTTCTTCTCCCGCGTGTCGCTATTGTTGTGGTAAAACACAACCTCTCCATTTTTTACTTATGTACTTCAAATAATGGAGACCCTTTCTACAAAATTTTTGGCTAAACACCTTTTAAGATTTTGGTTAGGTTAATTATTTTGTAATTTTGTCATTTTTTTCATTTTTATCGGATTTCTATTTTGACTGTTTCATTGAATTTGGTTTTTCATAAAATTTCCAACGATACTTGTTTCACTTCATTTGGTCAAATGGTTTGTAAATGGCACTCCTTTGAAGTTTTGATTATTTTCTCACTTGGGTTAAAAATGTATAAATGTACCAATATTTTAATTCTCGTAGTCAAAATAGTCATTCATTGTAAATATTAACTTTTAGTTCATTTTTACTAATTTTTCATTTTTATTAACAGTCCTACAAAATGACTTGACCAAATTGTATAATGGGCTAAAAAACATTTCAAGATTTTGGCAATTTACTCCAACTTGTTATTTTAAAGAAAATTGGCAAACCCAAAACCCCAAATTCGCAAAATGACTTAAGTCTAATTTGTAGGATTGTATATTCACATGGGCCCCACTTCACACCACATCTCCTCTTCTAAAAATCCTTAAATTTAAAAAATATGGTTTAAAAATATGAAATAAAAACACGATTGCGAAATTGCAATATCGCAATATCGCATATCACATTTCGTAAAACACTTCAAAAAACGAATTGAAAAAAATTGCAATTGAGAATTTCGATTTGGAAAACATCTAAAGTGTTGAAAGGATTTTAATTTAAAGTTCGTTTCTCCTTATGCCTCCCGGCTCAATTTCCTCACATCACCCTCACGTCACTCACCCTCCACCTTATAACTCCCACTCACTCACGTCTCCTCCTCCCTTGTTACTTGTACTCTACATTCCACTCCTCCTCTCTGTCTCACGTGGTGTGAATCTTTATATTTTGTGAATTATTAATTAAAATAAATTATATTATATAATATTATAATTAAATTATACTTTTATTATAATATTTTTAATATAATTTAAATTATAATATTAATATAATATTTTAATATTTTAATTAATCAATAAATCATTTTTTTAATTAGTTTAATTTTGTTTACGATTAATTTATTCTTAATTGAGATTAATAATATAATTGCATTTAATTAGCATTAATTAATTAAAATCCATAATTTAATTTAGAATTAGATTATAACTAAATTAGATTAATAATATAATTGAAATTAATTATTATTAATTAATTACATCTTGTAATCTAATTTAGGATTAGAAATTAATTAAAAAATTCTGATTTTTAGCCCAAGTAACATAAATTCCAGAATTCTGTAAATTTTAATATACCAACTTTGGAAGCTCATAAATGGAGTTTTACTTGGCCAAATGAGGTCCAGGATGGCTCATTAGATAGATAAAATGATGGAGAACATTTCTAAAGTTGTTTCATTCCTAGATTAGATCATTTATTAGGTCTAAAATTCAGCAAAAGATCAAGCTCCGAATTTTTAAACAAAACTAATTTTCTGAGTTTTTTTTTTTTTGCATTCTCATTTCCCACAACTTCTTATGAGTGTAGATCCATTAATCTATGTTCTCCTTGGCCAATCATATCAGCACAGACATCAAAAGAAATCTTATATTTCCTTTTTAATTATTTATTTAATTAAGTTTTGATTGGATTTATTTTAATTTCTAGATTTGGCATTTTGGTTTTATTTTTGCATTTTAATTTTGTTTTGATTTATTTTTGCAGAAAAACAGTTGAAGAGATGAGAAGAAGAATATCTCAATCAATGAGAAGGCTCCAACAATTGAAGAATATGATTTTGAGCCAATGGAAATTGATTAAGGAGAACCACTCTTCAACAAACTTTCTTATTGAGAATTCTTTTGTAAATATTATAGATAGCAGATTGTAGGATGTAGAAAGGGTCTCTCCTCTGCAATTATGGAATTATAAAAGCACTTATGTAATAGGAATTTAGAGTTATAGGGTGGGAGGAGAGGAATATCAGATCTGGAGATTATTGAGATTTTTCTTTTACATTCTGAGTTACGTATAATGAACAGAGTCCTGCACTATTGTAGCTCTGATTTTGAAAGCAAAAGTTCAAGCATTGTAAAAGAATGTTAGAGACCGGAGCTGGAGATATGGAATTAATAAATCGGTATTTATAATACTATTATTTTAAATGCCAGTTTCATTTTATAACAGGAATGTGTCAATTTACTCGCATACTTGTGCACTTCTGTTGGTATGAGTAATTTGCCTCAATTTATGTTATTATTTGCCTCTACTCTTATGGATTGAATTCCAATTTCTGAGTAACTATTTACTCAGAAATCTGTCTTATAAAACTGATTTATTGAATAGTGATATGTTGTGAACTATTTCCGCATGTTATTGTTTAATTATTCAAGTTACTAATTAAATAATCAATATCATTTTGAGAATTACTTCCTGAGTTTTGTTGATTTATTATTTCAATTAAGAGGTCTCTAGGTAGGATGTGTTTGGTATTCACAATGTCAGTTAATTAAACTATTTCGTTAGCTTTACATTCATTTAAAACAAACATATTTAATTCTCAATTATTTAAAATATCTTGCTCTCAGTTGGGATAGATATATATCTGCAGAATTGAGATAGGATTAAATAGTTTCTTTTGCATGCATCCTAGAATAATATTACATTTAATTTTAATTCTACATCCCTAAAAAGTCCTCTTCCCAAAGAGGAAAAATTTTAGTTGTGGCTTGGCTAAGCCCAAATTAGCTTCAGGATCACTCTCCTTGTCCGATCCACAACATAAATGATATGATCTCTCTTTCCCATTGATAGATAAAAGTCATATTTTGAGCCAATGGAGATTGAGAGAAGGTAACTGGACCTAATTAAACCAGTCGGAGCCACCATTCCAAACGGAAAAGGAACTGCTTTAAGGTCCAAACCGGGTGGTCATCCTCCATGTTGTTGTAGCAAATTTTGAGACCTCAACACCTTCATAGCTCGATGCACTCCCAAAGAAAAAATCCCATTCCTTTTTTTGAAATGTGCCTTTAAAAAACCAAGCCTTCCTTTGAGTGCTCTCTTTGGAAGCACTCGTTTGACCTGAGGTAATTTTCCCTCCTTAAGAGAATGAGCGCACCCCAAAGGCCTTAATATCCACTCTTCAACCTTCCACAACACGACATGTGTCCTATTCACCATTTGAGTTCATGAGTGCACTTCGAAGGCACGAAGCATCATCCTTCAACCTTTGGACTTGCACCATGTACCCTATTTGGTCTCTTGAATGCATGAGCGCACTTCGAAGGCATGAATAATCATCCTTAAAACTTTGTAATTGTGCCATGCACCCTCATTAGTTTCCTTTAAGTTCACTCGTTCGACCCGAAGAGATATAGCCTCTTTGAGAGCACTCCTTTGACCTGAAGAGATGCACCCTTATTGAGAGCACTCCTTCGATCCAAAGAGATGCACCCTCTTTGAGAGCACTCCTTCAGCTCAAAGAGATGCATATTCCTTGAGAGAAATAATTCAACCTAAAGAGAAGAAAAATCCTTGAGAGCACTCCTTCAACCCAAAGGAATTCACCCTCTTTCTCTCCCTTGAATGCACATCACACTTGGGAAGCCCAAATCCTTCCCATTTGTCCTTCAGACTTACATCATGCACCATTCATTTGTTGTATCCCTTTCTTAAGCATATGAGCACGTTATTAGGCCACAAAACATTTCCCCTTTAGCCCTTCATCCTTTCAAAGTTCACCCATGTACCTGAAATCCCCTTTGACCCTTTTTAGTGCACTAAAAATGCATAAACATAAAATACGCATAAAACATGGTAGATTAGGAGATTTTTAGATTGATAGTTTCTCATCAAGGGTGATTTCATAAAAAATAATTCCAGGGACCTCTTGGGAAGAACACACAAGGAATATTGGGCAAAGAGGATTAAAAAGGCAACCATGAAAAGAGCCAAGAATATAATTGAAACTTGATGATCAAAGCACCCTAAAGAATCCATGATTGAAGACCATTTGGAGGGTGAAAGCACCATGATCAGAAGATAAACAAAGAGAAAATACAAATTGGAAGTCATGTCACCACTAGAGAAATTCCATGTCATCAAACACTATTAGTCCCAGTCATCAACAATGGTGACATTTCAAGTCTCCCCATATGATGATATGGAGGTTGTGATTTAGTATTGTAATCGTTATAGAAGATAAATAAGTGGAAGTCTAAGAGTCATATGTGGAACATGAAGAGTCACATAGTTAGATATGTACAAAGATTTCATAGAAGTCCAAAAGTCATTTAGAAGTTCAAGTTTTTTTTAGAAGTCCAAAGGACACATTAGAAGTCAAAGAGTCATTGGGTATTCCAAAAGTCACGAGGATATGAAAGTTCATTCCTCTTGTTATGAAAAAACCTTATAACTCAAGAAAAGGGCTTTTTGAGAGCTAGTCTTGGCTTCTCTACTTGCCATAGGAGAGAAAAATATTCTTTGGAGAAGAAAGAAGTGACTTAATATTCCATTATTAGATCTAGTGTTCACCATTGTAATTGATGTAATTGGATATTTCACCTTATAACTGATGATCTATGAGCCAATACCTGATAATGAATGTATCACAAATGTTATAGTACTATTCTTGAGATGCTTACGGTATATGTTTTGTTCATATGTACTCAAGAAATATTTGAAATATTTCAGTGGCTTAGGTACTTATCTTGTTGAATGTGTGTTGTATTTGCCTTAATATTATTATGTGAACTATTTCACTAACGAACATTTTCATGCTCTCTTCAGCCTCTTCCAGGATAGTGCTATTACTTTCCTCTTAGTGACTAACATTTTTTTATCCCTTTGTGAAGGTTCCCTTTTTTATATCCTACAATTCATGCTTCACAATGTCATCTTACTTTCTTATTCAAGGCTTATGTGTATAATCTCTTATGTTATTTGTTGAAGCCAAGATGAACCTTTGTGTTATGGTTCTCAGGCCGATACTCTGGATGAGGATCCTACTCCAAATTGTGTGAGGTTTAACTTGGACTTTACATCGGGGATACCTCTTGTATGTTAACAATATCAAACCTTGTCAACATTCTGGCACTAGAAGGAGGGCAAACTGACAAGTTGTACATGTTCATTCTTTGTTAAATCTCTTATATTTAATGGATAATCATCAAATCATACTCTGTGGGTGTTTCTCTAATTCATTCGATGGTAAAATATTAATCCCCGATGAGCCTCTTTATGACTTGTTGTAATTGAAATCTGATGGTGAGGATGGAAAATGCATAGCCGAGCACATTTAGGATTTTCTTAAATTTTGTGAATATTATGAAATTGATGATAAAAATATTACTCTTGTGCTTTTATTCCTCACTCTTGAAGGTCTTTTCAATCGATGGTGTCATACCTCATCATTTTCTTCCATCCACTCTTTTGATAAACTCCTCAAGAAGGTTCATCAATATTTTGATAGGTATGATTATAAAGATGTTCTTAAAAGGATTGATCGACTAAGAATGAATCCTAATGAATCAATTGAGAATTTGTCTAATCAATTCCCTCACTTATGTTGTGAGTTTCCTAGGGAAAATTTGGATTGGGATTTCCTTAAAGAAAATTTTGAAATTTTGGTTCGAATCTATTTACACGAATCTAAATGTTACGAAACCAGCTCCAAAAATAGAAGAAAATGAAAGATCAACGCCTTATAAATAAGCCACTTCGAGGGGGAAACCTCCTATACATTAAATAAATGCACAATTCTTTGATGATACAAATGACAAAACCTCCTTTTATATATAGGAGTCCATGGGGTCACAATATATTCCTAGCTGACCTAACAATAATAATGTAAGGGCACAAAAATAACAATATGGGGGTTACAGGGGTACAACGATAATGATAAGGGGGATACACTAACAACAATAAGGGACTATAATAGTAATATAGGGACCTAACATGCTCCTCTCCTTCAAAAAAGTGTTTTCCTCAATGCTTGAGTAGCTCTATATGCTTATGTATAAAATTCTCATCCTCCCATGTAGAATCTTTAGTGGGTAAGTTCTCCCACTTGATGAGATACTCTAAAATTGATCAATTTCATGGCTATCAAGTTTTATGTGACTGCTTCAAGTTCCAATATGAATTTTCCTTCCTCATCAAGTTCTGGAAATATTATTTGAACTGGAATTTTGTCACCTATAGCCTTCTTTAAGCATGAAACATGGAAAACTAGATGCAAACATGAAGAAGAAGGAAGCTCCAATATGTATCCCATAGTACCAATCTTTTGAAACACCTTGTAAGGACCATAGTAATTTGGTGATAATTTATTATCATTCTTAGATTTCTTGAAGGACATTTGTTTGTATGGTTGTAGCCATAAAAATACCCAGTCTCCTACATAAAAACTTCTCCCATAGGGATGTTGATTTGCCTATTGTTTCATTCGATTGTGTGCCAAATTCAGTTATCCTTTAAGATTTGGAGAACTTATCATTGATTCTTGAACCTTAGAATTTTCTCTTAAAGATGATGTGATGGACGGTGGATGGTATCCATTAAGTGCCATAAAGGAATTGTTATACCACCATTCAACTAGAGGTAACTACTTGACCCATTGTGTTTGTTTATCAGATACAAAACAACGAAGATATCCTTTCAAACATTTGTTCACTATCTCAGTTTGACCATCATATTGAGGATAATAAGATGAGCTATGAGCTAGTTGAGTACCTAAAAAAGAAAATAATTCCATCCAAATATTTTGAGTAAAAATGGGATCTTTGTCGCTTACAATAATCTTTGGGTTTCCATGTAGCTTTTGAATTGTTTCCATAAATGCAATAGAAATTGTACTTTTTTAAAATGGATGAGATAATGCACAAAAGTGTGCATAATTCGTAACTCTATCAACTACCACCATGATGACACTCTTTCCTTTGGACTTAGGTAAACCTGTGATAAAAGCCATTGAAATCTCCTCCCAACATTGACATGGAATGGATAAAGGCTATAGAAGACCTGAGATATTAATTGTCTCATCTTTATTTTGCTAGCAAACTAAACATTTCGCCACAAAATTTTCAATATTAGATTTAAGGTCACCCCAAAAAAATCTTTCTTCACCCTGTGGTACGTTTTTAAAAATCCTGAGTGTCCTCCTAAAGGAGAAGTGTGCAATTCCAAAAAAATATTTTTGTTTTATTTGGTAATTCTTATAAAGATATAAGTTATATTTTTACCATAAGTAATCATTTTTCCAACTAAATGTATCAAATGTACTAGGATCTTGTTGTAACTTTTGAATGAGTCTCCACATTTCTTCGTCCTTCTTCCATTCATCCCTTGCTTCGACTATCCAATCTAGTTGGTCAATAGAAATGGAATAAAGAAATGCTTCCACCTGTTCATCCTTTCTTGGGAGTGCATCTGCAACAAAATTTAGCTTCCCTTTTTTGTAGATGATTTTAAAGTCATAACCCAACATCTTTGTGACCCATTTTTTTTGCTCTTCTCAAGATAGTCTTTGTTCCAAAAATTGTTTAATACTATCATGATTAGTTTTTACCTTGAAGTGTTTTCCCATTAGGTAAGGTTTCCATTTCTTTACTGCGTGTAGTATTGCCAACATTTCCTTCCCATAAATATCTTTCTGTAAATACTTTCCTTTGATTGGATGAATTTCAAAAGAAATGGGTCTTCCTTCTTGTATTAAAACAACACCAATTCCATTTCTCTAGGAATCACATTCCACAATAAAGGTTTTTGTGAAGTCTGGCGTAGCTAAGACCGGTGATAGGCACATTGCCTCTTTAAGATGTTCAAGGCATTAGTTGCTTTAGGAGTCCATGAAAATACACCTTTCTTCAATAATGTTGTTAGAGGTGCTACTATTCTCCCATAATTATTAACAAACTTGAGATAATACCTTGTTAACCCAAGAAATCATCACAACTACTTTATGGTGTGGGCAATTTCCATTCCTTAATGGTTTTAAATTTTTTAGGGTCTACCTTAACACCCTCGTGAGATACAATATGACCCAGATATTCCACCTCTTGTACTCCAAAGAAACATTTGGAGATTTTTTCATATAATTTTTTCTCCTCCAATAGTTTGAGCACCCTATCAACATGTTGAAAATGATCCTTCCAAGACCTACTGTAGATTACTATATCATCAAAAAATACTAACACATTTTTTCTAAGAATGGTTTGAAAATGGAACTAATCGACCCTTGAAATTTAGAAGGCACATTGGTAAGGCCAAAAGGCATGAAAAAAAATTCATAATGACCCTCATGAGTTCAAAATGATATTTTCGAAATATCTTTAGTCGTCATTCTAATTTGATGATATCCTGAAAGAAGATCCACCTTGGTAAAATAAATTGCTCCATGTAATTCATCCAATAATTCATCAATCATAGGAATGAGAAATTTATCATTAATACTGAGCTTATTGAGTTCCCTATAATCTAGACACATGCGCCATGATCCATCCTTCTTGTGCACCAATACTACTGGAGTAGAGAAATAACTTTGACTAGGTTGAATTATACCAGCCTCTAACATTTCTGTAATCATACGTTCAATTTCTCTCTTTTGGAAATATGGATATGTCTAAGGCCTGATGTTTGGAGGAAAAATTCTTGGAATAAAATGAATAGCATTATCATGATCACGAATATGTGGGAGTCCTTTGGGAGTTTCAAACACCTTAGAATGATTTACCAAGACATTTTGGAGATCTAAAGAAATATATGATTTTGATGTTGGAACTTCTAGTGAGCATACTTGTGAAATTATGCCTCATTGTTCTTTATTTAGAAGCTTTGTCATGACATTAGAGATTATTATATTTCCATGCTTCCCTCTGATACCTCGTAATTCGACTTCCTTTCCTTCCAAAAAAAAATTCAAGAAAATTCCTTGAAAATTAAAAGCTAGCATCCCCAAAGATTGTAACCATTGTACTCGTAGTACAACATCAGCACCTCACATTGGAATGAAAAGCATTGTACTATTCAATACATATTCCTCCATGGTTAGCTTAATATTATGGAATTTTCCAAAGAAATTTATAGCTCCTCCATTTTCAACCATCACTTGACATTTTGGTGCTGGGTATAGGAAGAAATTCAATTCTTTGGCTACCTTACAATGAATAAAATTATGGGCACTACCCGAATCAATCAACACTATTACCTTTTTCTTCTTTATATGTCCTTCTATCTTGAGAGTTTGAGGAGTGGTAGTGCCTGCCAATGCATTAAAAGATATGGTTGGACTCATTTTTTATTTCTCTAGGGTTGGTTACTGGTGTATATCCTCTTCTTTTGAAGTTTCTTATTCATTTTCTTCCTCCTCTTCACAATCTATGTAAAATAATTTCTTCTCGGCACACTTATGACCTTTAGTGTATTTTCTATCACAACTATAGCAAATCCCTTTTGCTCATTTTTCTTCCAATTGTTGTGGTGTCAACCTTGTAGGTTGTGGAAGTCTAAGAGTAGCAAAACTTCCATCTTTATAGATGTGAGTGGTAGGCTTCCTTGTCGCCATAATTTTACATTCAATTTTTCTTGCCAACTTGAATTCCTTCTCCAATGAATCAATTTTACACACACGAACCTCATGTTGGATGTTATCCTTTAAAGTCCCTATGAAGACATCAATCCTGTGTTCCTATGGAATATCAGTTACACTTATATTCATTTTTTGTAAGTCCTGAATGTGCTCCACCATTGAACGCTTTTGTTTGAGATTTATCAATTGCCTAAAAAAGGTGTTGCTCTTTGTATCCTCATAATGTTCTATCATTTCCTCCATAAAAATTGACCAAGTGACAATATTTTTATGGGTGTAAAGCCATCAATACCATAAAAATGTATTTTGTTGTAAATATAAAGTTACAATGTGTACCTTCTATGTGTTTTTCACATTATTGAGATCAAAATATTGCTCCATTTGTAGTAACCATGTTACAGGATCCTTTCCATCAAACTTACTCATATCAACCTTTGGAATATGGTGGGTCTTCCATCCAACATTCAAGTTTATGAAATCACGATTAAAATTTATTTTTCTCTCATCATGAGTTTCCTCTACTATATTTTTTCCATTAGGAATCATTTCTTGTATAAACTTTGTCAAACCTTCCATGTCTTCCTTCAAAGATTCCATTTTTTCTTCCATACCATCCATCTTAGCTTCCATGCCTTTATTCAAACCATCCATATTAGCTTCTACACCTTTCTTCAAACCATCCATATTAGATTCCAAACCTTTCTTTAAACCATCCATCTTAGCTTCCACACTTTTTCTCAAAACTTCCATTTCATTTTTTGTTGCTCTTTGCGAGAGTGAAATTTGGCGCACTTGCTATTGTAATTTTGATATATCATGTAGCACTTATTCATCTTCATGAGTCATAGTAGAGTATTCTGAGGGCTTAATAGACATTGAATTCTTTTTAGGGGGAATTCTAGAACCCAATACTGATATCTATGCTTCTATATTCCCTTGGAATCACTACAAACTGATTTTTCAAACAAGACTTATGCAATTTGAAAAAAAATACACACATTTTTCTTGCCTTTGAGGAGCTCGATATTGAAACTGAATTATCTATGTGATTTCGCATCTTTAATATATAAAATTTGGCACTTTAGTAGCACTCTGAATCTTCTTTCGAATTCCACAGGTCTGACCTAATTTGAATGCTTCAAGGAAAATTTATGCCCACTCTCCCACATTGACCTAATTATAGACTTGTTCAGTAGAGCACACTTGTACGGCATGCCACATGTCCCTATTTCCTCCTTCAGCTCTGAAATTGATACAAATGAAATGTGATTCTAGCCACTTTTTACATAATTCCAATCCGATGCTCAGAGAGCGTGTTATGACGATTTTCCCAAGGTCACCTCTATTAGATGAAATTCGGGAGCCTGCACAAACCCCAAATTCCACAGATCATATCTCTACAAATATTGTGAACCAAGATTTGAAATTTTTACACGCGGTTACTCAGGATTTCGTTTTAATGTGATAAAAATTTCAGCTTTTGAACCTTCGTAGAAAAAATATTATATCTAAAATGCCACGATGACCTGGTTGGAGCAGCGAAACCCTAAAATCCAAAGCTCTGATACCAAATGTTATGAAACCAGATCCAAAAATAGAAGAAACAGAGAGATCAACGCCTTATAAATAAGCCACTTTGAGGGGGAAACCTCCTATACATTACATAAATGAACAATTCTTGGATGATAAAAATGACAAAATCTCCTTCTATATATAGGAGTCCATGGGGTCACAATCTAATCCTAGCCGGCCTAACAGTAATAATGTAAGGGCACAATAATAACAATATGGGGGTTACAGGGGTACAACAATAACAATAAGGGGGTTACACTAACAACAATAAGGGACTAAAATATTAATCTAGGGACCTAATACTAAACCAACTGATGTTTATGTTCCCCCAACTTTTGTAAATTGTGAGACACATATAATTCTAGAAGGGGAACCTACTAGTCCTTTTGTTCCTTTTCCTCCTTCTTTTCTAGTACCAATTTTAATTCCTCCTTGTGATAATGTTGAAGTTGGTAAATCTAGAGATCAAATGCTTAGTCCATCTTCTCCTCAATATTTTTTTGTTTTTCATGATTCAGATACAATGGAGGAAGCCTTGGAATGGTTGATGAAGCCTCATGCAAAGGTTAATACTCATATTCCTCAAGATTATATTAGCACTTATAACTCTAGTATTGAATATAATTTGAATTTTTCTCATCCCCTATCATATTCTTCTCATAATCCATTATCCCTTGATCTACTTGATTAGTATCCTTTTGCAGGTTCTCTATTTTCCAATATAAAATGTGATCAGGTGTAAGGTAGTGATTCTTTACAGGTAGAGGACGAGGAAGGTGGGGATTATTTCGATCATTATTCTCTTTCTCAAAATCCTCCATGTGAAGAGAATTTTCTCCCTTCCTTTGTTAATTTTGAATCTAAAAATCTCAATGATGAACCATATGGAAATGATTTTCCCAATAAATATGAAGGCTTGGATAACCTTCATTATCTTGATTCTGAGTCCACTATTGTATCTAATGATGGTTTTCCAAGTGCACCATCTGATCTTTCAGTTTCTCAAGAATATTTTTTTTTAGAAGATTTAGACCTCAAATATTATTCGTCCCAAGAAGTTGTTCTCTTGGAGAATTCCTCTCCACCTCACTATCGCTTTCATTCTATTGTTTGTAATGCATCAACTTGCAAAGAAGATACTAAATGATCTTCAAGTTTATCATCTAATGAGTTTTATTTTGAATTGACACAAGATAGTGAGGTAATCCATTAGGAAGAAGAAGGTAAGCCACTTATCAAGTATCCTCTCCATAGGCTTATCATTTCTAGCGTTTCATGAAGAAAATTATTCTATTCAGGTTACTCATGAGACTTTTCTGATTTATCCATATTTATTTGTGCAATTAAAATAATATTTTGACATGGGAAATTTGTTTTTCGAAAATTTAAATTCTAATAAAATTGGTGATCTAGATGGCTTCCATTTGGATAATAGTTGTCTTGTTGAAATTATTGATGTTAGTCGACCACACACCATGCATGATCTAATCCAATATTTGATATGTCATTCTACAATATTGGAAGGTTCTAGGACTTATCAGGAAGTCAAGGCACTTCAACTTTCATTTACTTTGTTAAGACTCCTTAGCTAAGTCAAATATGTATTTTTTGACATGGTTCTTTTCTTTGCGTAGTTTCACTAGATGTAAATCCCTTCTTCAAATATGTTTGTTATTTTGAATATGGATCTTTCAACATTTAAGATCTCATTTTTGGTTGGATTTAAGATTACGTTTCAATTAGCTAATCTGCATGAAAATATATTATATCAAGCTCAAGTTTGGAATGTTTACCTTTCATGGATGTAGACATTTGTGAAGTTGATCATTTTAATGATTACCTTTGGGCGAAGGATTCATAAATATCACATTATTTTGAAAGTAATAAGCTCCTAATCCTTCTTATGAATATTCTAATGCTTATAATTTTCTTCATGGCACCAAATATCCTCTTCAGTCTAAATGAATGATTATGTTATTTGTTGGATCAAGTTCCTATTTTTCATCCACTACATCTTGATTGGGTTCATGTGTTTCTCGTATTGGAATTCCTTTTTAATGATTATGATGTCAATCCAGGTTGTAATCGGTCACAAGTAGATGATTTGTCACATTTAACATATGATGAAGATGCTTCTTTCATTCAAATAATTTGTAAAGTTTTTCAATGTGACTTATATTTGTCACCTCCTCATCTAGAATCTTATGTCTTAATCAACTCATCACATCATGGCTCTTGTTCTAACAACTATCATTTAATTGATCATTTTCCCACTAGTGTACATAATGATGGTTGTTTTACATCACCTGATATGTATGGCTTATCATCTCAATATTTAGATAATTTTCAACCATATGAGGAACTTCATCCTCCGTTGATGTTTATGTTAGGTCTTCACTATCTTGAAAATCCGTCTGAATTTGATCAGATATATTTTTGCTCACAAGATTATCGTCCTGATTCCATAACATTAATTGAGAAAATATCTTTCCAAGGATTTTAGTTTTCTCAAGAGGATGTTTTTGAATTTCATGATTGAATTTGTAATTATTTGAGGGCATATTACTTAGATATCTCATTTGCTAGAAACAAGTTTCAATTTTTTGTGATGTTTACTAAGGAAGACAATATAAGTGCAAGTAATTTCACAAAGAGTTGTAGAGGTCTGTATGATTTGTTTTATTATAAAAAAAGTAAGGTGGTAGGTTGTGTAAAGTCAGGTGGCATGTCACATCTTTCTTTATTTGAGAAAGAACATCTATTTATTATGAAATATACTAAAGAATTTTTTCTTTTCTAATGCAATGATCATATATTTGTTTTCAATACTAATATATTTTTGGTTGTGGGTCGCGAAAAATTACATTGGCTTCATTGGAAATATCATTACACTTATCCTTGACCTTCTAGTTCATTAGGTTAGGAGTAGGCTTAGCTGCATTTAGTTTCCTTTGCATTGCATCCACCTTCTTTCCTACTCCATCTAGTCTTTGCATCTATTTTATTTTCATATTATTATCTTACGTGATTCTTTTCGATTCAATATCCAATTGATTTGTCTCTTTTTATGCTTTCGGTTTTCTATGTATTTTCTTTCTTGTTTTCTTAATAATACCTTGTGTGAAAAAGTGCATGGCTCAAAAGGAACTTTGTCATGAAATAAAAGAGAAGTGTGACAACCACAATGGTTGTATTTCAGTTTTTTCTTCTTCTTTGTCGTAGGAAGATGTTGTAGGTTGAGACAAGTATAAATGGAAAATACAATTAGTCCAATAGGAGAAACTTAAGGGTACCTATTAGATCTGTGAAAATTCTAGTATCTAAACTACTAAACATGGTGTAAATATACTTATGGGATAACGATTGCCCAATCTAGTAGATAAGTGATAAGGGGAAACTCTAAATCGAGCAAACCAATATCAGAGGTCTTAAAATAATTCTTTGAAGGGGAAACCTCCTCTCCTCTCAATAATTTGGGATCCATATTCCTCCCATTGAAAATAATAAGGATCAATGCATAGTTATTTAATAAAGAAATAAAGGGTGAAAGAAGAGAAAGGCTTCCTGTGCAGGGAGGTGAAGCAAGTGACATCATCAGGGTACTATCTAGGCTCGCTAGAAGTGAAGCAACATTTTTGCTCCTGAAGTGACTTTGTAGAGGTAGTTTCCAAGTCCGTTGGAAGCAGAGAAACACCAAAGATGAAAAATCAATACTTCGAATATCATAAACTCACCGTGCACATTACCCTTACCTGGATTGAAACAATTGTGATATGGTGTATCTTTGTGTGTGTTTTAAACCAAGTAGAGAAAAGTAAGATTTTAAAATTGGTTTGAAAGGGGGAACTTGGGGCAATAAATACTTCCTAAAGGTCTGAACCTTAAGTAAATCTATTCCCAGACAAAGAAGCTAAAGTACACCCAATGTGTTCAACCAAGTAGAGAAAAGTAAGATTATGTGTATAAAATTGGGTTGAAATGGGGAACTTTGGGAAATAAATACTTCCTAAAGGTCTTAACCTTAACTGCAAGCTATTCCTATAGAAAAAGCTAAAGTCCACCCAATGTGTTTCCAAGTGTTGTCACTATTACAACACCCCCCAAAATTTCGCTACATATATATTTTGGAGCCTAATGCATTCCCATATCAAGTGCCTCCTTGGTCAAAAAGTGTCATTTTGTGTTGTTTCATATGTCTTAAGTGTTCTTGAATGTTCTCAAGGGTTGTTGCATTAACACGCTTGGGTAAAAATCACACACACTTAACTAGTTAGACTTGGGGAATTTTCGTAAAGTGGAAATTTGATATATATTAATTATTGATCACACTTGTCTAATATTTCTCGATGAGTTAGTATGTTTCGCACATGTTTTTATTTCTAGAACTCATCTTTCTCACCTCTTGACCAATCATCCAAACTTGGACAACTTCTGATCACAAAACGAGCTCATTAAGGCTAAGATCACATGAGCGCACTATAAAACCTTGATGGGAGACATTTTGTTGTGCTAGGTGTTAGAGTTAGTCTCTTCATCCCTCCGTCAGAGATCAAAATCTCTTTTGTTGCATTTCTACATTCCATTAGGAGCATGGATCATCTGACGGAAGGGTCCTGTCACTCATATCCCTCATGTCTTGTACCTGTTGGCCCAAGTCTGTTCATCAAAGTTCATCGAAATCATTTACAGTCATTCACAGTCATGTTTGGTCTCTTGGTCATCAAAGAGTCATTTTAGGGTTTTAAACCTCATTAGGTCTAGGGTTTTGCAAATTTATTCTTTATAATGTCTAATAATGTTAGCAGGCACATGAGGGAGGTTCGAAATAAGTTTTCATTGCAAAAATTTCATCGTCATATTGCTTGATCATGATTCTTCTTCAAAACTCTGTTTTGAAGAAAAATCGTCAATTTTGTCTTTTGTAATAAATGCCATGTAATTTTCAAAAGTTTTTCAGTTGTGAAGATCTTCAGGCGCAGCCTTGGTCGCCTTTGCCAAATCCAATGCCAGCTATCCCTACAAAAAATAGACAAGAATTTCGTCATTCAGCCAAAAAATCCAAGTGGAAACAAAAAAAGAGTTATGTGAAAAGTGCCAAAGTCAAACATTAGAAAGTGGGTTTTCTAAATAAAAAATCAAAGTCTAATGGCCATATAAGATATTTGTGGTGTTCAAACAATTCATTTTCACGCAAGAGTTATCAAAGAGCTGAGTCGAACTTTGTGGAAGAGCGAAAGAGTGGTTTGAATCCAAGATTGTGGTGAGTTCCCTGCGTAGCGCGTTGGGTGGAGGTCGCGGCGCACACAGTGGTCGCGACGCATAAGACCATTTTCCACCATGCTATTTTGAACGTGCGTGACGCATACAATAGGTGCGGCACACTAGGTTGTGCACACGGCGCACAGGGCCAACACCAAAATTTTTGACATTGCCTCCAAGAAATTCCTAATCGTTCGGTCTAATTTCTCCATGTAAGTTCGACTGATCTTATATTTTCCATTAAAAAGAGTTTAGTAGTGTTTGAAAGTGGATTATAAGAGTTTGAATTCCAAAATTATAAACCCTCTCATTTGGTCTAAAACTGCTCCTTAGGGTTTGAATTTGAGTTTTAAAATTTGATTTTGCTGCCAAGTGCTTCAAGGCCCATTCCCCACCTGTGGTTCCTTTCCCCCTCACTGTCACACTATCATTAATAGTCAATCCCCTATTCCCTTATATCCCAAAACCACTCATATCACTTATTCCCATTTATCCCTATCCCTCAATCCTTTCATTCCCTATCATGATCCCTTTCCCCATATCATTTGCAAAAATTCCTAAATCCCAAATTCCCAAACATAGTCAAGTGGCTATCCTTACACTTTAAATTAACTTGAAAAAACTCCATCATTCTCATTGCCTTATTTCCCACAGTCCCTTCCTACTTGACACATATTGGGCATTGAAACAAAAAACAACCAAAATCTCATTTCTCATTTTCAACAAGCTAAACATACACCTTGCATGGACATTACGGAGACAGACAATGAAACTTCATATGAACAAGACAGTTATTCTACCATTGAGCTACATGCACCGAGAAGGCCTCGTAAAGGTGGCAAACATGTGAGAGAAGATCCCACCTCATTGACTCAATTGCAGGCCTGCCCACTTGCCATGGCATGTTTTCGAGAGCAGTCATGCTATCAGTATTGTGAGATGATTGCTCGAATTCAGCATCATCAGGAGTTCGCTCGTTTGTTTGTATTTCATTTTCATGATGGTCAGGTAACTCTTGCTGGTGTAAATTTCACCTTGACACCGGAAACCATTTCTCAAGCAACCGGGATACCGAATGTGGGTGAACAGTGGAATAAAAGACAACAGGTGGACAGAGTGCATTATGTACCATACATCAGGCCTAGCTATGTGAGGCAGCTCAGCAGGGTATTCCCATTCCAGTTCCTGAAGGAATCCTATGCGCCTTTGATGAGATTCATTATCAGATACTTCAGTTGTGAGGGCCGGTTCTCACGCCTCTATGCCTACCACATCAGGTTATTGATGCATTTCACTAGAGTGAGGATGATGAACATACCATATTTCATGTGCTGCAACATCAAGCGAATGACCACTCTTGTGTAGAAGAAGACTCCCGAGTAGCAGTACAACAATATTTATCACTATGCACTCATCAAGATCATTGTTGTACATCAGCTTGGATTGCAGGGCATTTCATGGGAGGATTTCATTTCTCGTGATTTCTTCACAGTTCCTCAGGCTCCTCAGGAGGTTGTTCATGAGCTAGGTGAACCTTCACATCAGCCTGAAGGTCACGAGACAGAGCCCATCAGTGTGCCAGTATAAGTCACTTATCAGAGAGGCACTAGAGTATTATTTGCAGCAGCCCGACGAGTACTATCTCCACCCGGGGTGGAAGGGGTCTCGTTGCCATCATCAGTAGCACAGGTATAGGTATAGGATAGAGGTAAGAGGCATATGCAGGATGAGGGCCCTTTAGGAGGCCAAGATACTGATTTCATATTGATTGATGAGGATTTGAGCTCTCCAAGCTCAAAATTGAAAGAGATCATTCAGGAGAAGAAGGCTGAGATTGACACATTGACTGACAAGTTGTAGAGAGCTCAATGGATCATAAAATATCTGGAGCAGTGCAACAAAAATTTGGAGGATTAGAAGACGATCATGGAGTTGCAAAACATCCGTGAGAATCGGCAAGTTGCCTGAAGAAGCCCAATAGAGATGACACCCATTGAGCGGGAGATTGAGGCTGATAGAGAGACTTGGCTTGAGAGGGTCAAAATTCATCTTGAGAAGCTATTGGAGAAGGAAAACAAGGAGAAGAACATGCTCAGACACATGAAGAACCATTATTGGGCGTGACATTATGTTTGCAAAGCGAAGATCAAAATCCTGAAGGCAAGGCTAAGGAGGGCACTAAAGCGTCGTAAAAAGCATGATAGACTCCAAATTTTGGCCGAATCTTCTTTGGCCCAACATAGTGCATGATGAGGGACATTCAGCCCAAATTTATTTGGGAAAAATTTTGTCAATTTTGAATTTTTGAGCCTAAAAACAGATTTTCCTGCCCGACGTGTAGCGCCACTTGGTGTGTGCTTATAATTGGCAGCTCTTCTGGAGGAAAAATTTGCATTTATGGAATTTTCATCGAACGTTATGCATGCATATGCACTATATAAGGATTTCATAAAGTTTTGGGCTGCCTAAAGGGTCAAAAACAACTCAAAAATGACCTTTCTGCCACTTTTTGCACACACAGGAAGCAGTGTTGGGAGATTGAACTTTTGGAGTGGCAAATGGCAACCAAATCCAGAAATTCAACTTGGGTGAGAAAGTAGACAGGCCGGGCTTTCCAACGAGCTATCCTACACTCAATTTGGACTTCAGGAAGGCCCTCAAAATCAGCCTTAAACTTGTGCTACGCATAGAGATTACAGGCGCGACGCATAGAGGAATTTGGTCTATTTTTCAATCAGCAGCTCAGAATTTCGCCTAGTTTTGGCCAGTTTGACTTTTTCATGTAACTCTTGATGTAACTTGATGTAATTTCATGACCATGATGTAATTTTGGCACATTTTTACTCATTCTAGAATATTCATTCACCGAAAGGTGAAATGTAAGTGAATGGATCAGTTTCCTAGCATATAGAGGCAAGTTGTTTCATTGCCTATTTTCTAGTTCCTAGTTTAGATATGGTTGAAACAGCTCCTAGAATGATGAGATCGACCCCTAGAGGCATGGGAATGGGTTAGGCTTGTCTATATGATGTATTTTCTCAGTCATTTTCAGGGTTGGACACTTGGGATTGCTTGGCACTTCATTGTACATTTCATCTCTGCATTTTTGGCAAAGGAATAGACCAGGGTTTGCAGCACTCTTTGGGATCCTTGTGGCTTTGTGTTTTTATGGTTTGTTTCTCTATGTAATTTTAAGTTCACTGATGTTTATGTGTACCATTTTCCTTCTCCTTTCTTCTTAAATTGAACAAATGAGTGTTAAAGGTGGAATTCATTAGCTTGCTTTGCTATGCCTTCAGTTTTGTTTAATTTTCCACGTTTTCATTTGTTTGAGGAGGAATCTTGAGACCCTCTTGCCCTCTTCAACTCCTCACCGGTCTGATCCATACATTCATTTAATCTAAAGAATCAAAACAATTTCCTTCCTTGCCCCAATCAAAACTCTGCAAAAACTAGGCCTTATCCCCGCACCCAAAACTGCCTTTCCCTTTGATCCAAAAAAAACACCCAAAAACACAATAAAACTCCTTCACTTATATACCTAGCCTAAAATGAGATTTATTTCAAGTCATCTCAAGCCCGATTGATTATTTTTGTTGATATTGACCCGGAGAGAGCCCTCTCCTGTTCTAGTAGGGCTAGCTACCAGACTGAGCGTGGTTTGATGTTACCCTGAACTCTACCTTCCTTCAACTTGAGGTAGATTTAGGCAATAACACTGGGTGCACTGCCAAAGCAAAAATACCCTTCCTTGTTCTGAACTGCATGCTTCAAAATCCAAGCCTTCCTTTGAGTGCACTCCTTCGACATGAAGGAATGCACCCCCTTTGGGAGCACTCCTATGACATGGAGGAATGCCCCTCCTTGAGAGAATGAGCACACCCGAAGGCCTTAAGATTCACCTGTCCACAATGTTCCATGCGCCCTATTGACCCTTTGACTACATGGCATACTTCAAAGGCACGAAGTATCATCTTTCATATTTTGAACTAATTCCATGCACCATGCTTGGGGTCATGAGTGCATGAGCACACTTCAAATGAATAAATAAATAAAAGGTGAAAGAAGAGAAATGATTCTTGTGCAGGGGGGTTAATAAAGTGACTTTTTCAGGGTACTATCTAGGCTCACTATAAGTGGATAAAAATTTATGCTCCTAAACTGAATCTATAGAGGTAATTTCTAGGTTTTTTGGAAGAGGAGAAACACCAAATATGAAAACTCAAGACTCTGAATTGGAGTGCAAAAAATTAATGTTATTATATATATAAACTCCTTCGCAATAATCCAATAAAAAGGTGAGTCAGAGTGGAGGTGCAAAATCTATGCCTCAAAGAAGTAGAGTTATGATGATTGAGCACCATAATTCCAAAAAATTCCATGTCAACCCTTGTTAGTCTTGTAAAAGGGGATAGTGACACATAAGTGATAATAAGACTATAAAAGGGTCGAGTTGTAACTCATGTTGTGGGTTGAATGTATTATATTTAATCCCTAGTTGGCTATTGAGCTATGTTATAACTTGGACACTACAAGGAAAACGGTTTCCATATTAGAGAAAAATAGATAAGGGTGGATATATATATATCTATATCTATATATATATATATATATATATATATATATATATATACAAACACACACACACACACAGAGAAAGAGAGAGAGAGAGAGAGTCACGAAACTCCATAGAGAGTGTATATTCCTTTGTATTTGCATCATTTGTACTCCAATAGAAGAGAAAGTTGACAAGCCTTACCTTCTAGTTGGATTTTCTCCTTAAACTATTTTCCAAATAATATCTTGGTGTTCTGCGTGATTTATGTCTGTTTTATTTCACTATTCTATATTTTTCAGATTTATTTATTGCATGCATAATCAGTAATTAATTACTACATATATATTCAAGGAAAATCAACCAACATATATATTTCATATTTCAGTATATTTATATCATATTTATTAACTAATTTTCAAGTGGAATATCCATGGAAGTTGACAAATTAACATGAATATAATGCTAAAGGGATTCTTCTAACATGAATACAATTTATAAGTATTGCAAATGACAAAACTATGGAGAAATTAGTATATCAAACATATCTTTTGTATTATAAAATATATTAAGTACTTGTGTCTCTTAAAATTTATAAGATTGTTGTTGGAGAATGAATTTTAATAAATAAAAATTACAAGCATTCATTACAATAAGCCAAAGGTGAAGCATATGAGCTATGTGAGTTAAAATTTTATCAAATGAAATCTCTATAATAATGTTATATTTGTTTAACTCCAATGGTATTTCCTCATTAAAACATCAATATGGTAGATCATTTTTGTTAGAATATTATAGTGATATTGAAGCTCTTTGGTTATATGTCATTCAAGACTATTTTTTTTTGTAAGGCAGAGAGATACTAGACTCTATATTCTACACAAAGTTTTTGGAAATTTTCCATGTGAGTTATTATGATGAAGAATGATTTATGAGTTGATAAAAATCACTTATGAAAGAGGGTATCCTTCTTGATAATTTACTTTTTCCCAACTCCAACTCAGAAAATGCAATATGATTTCCAAAATTTTATGGAATTTTCCCAATCAAGTTCCTTTGGTTCAGATAAATGTGCTCGAACAACATAAAACCAAAAACTGAGGGGTAGAGGTTCTAGTGTCAAAATTAGAATAAAGTGATAAGCATATTCCTTAAATGGAATTTCTCCATTGAAACTATATTTGGAGAGATAGAATGTTTGATTTATGTGCAATTCATTAATAATTTGAAGAATAGTGGTAGATTTAGTGTTGAAGCTCATATCCATTGCTTCTAGTTTTTAGACAACACTAGTAGCAGGAGAGAACATTTTACAATTGAATTATGCAATATGAATTTTTTGGTTACAATTTTCCAGTGCCTATAAAATCATGAAAATTATTTAAATATTCAAATAATTCTTTGGAAAGGAATTCAACATCTAATCTCCCTATGGATAAATTTCTTAAGAGACTCATTTTACACAAATATGTGGGTAGAAAACTCATATTTTTGTGGTTCCATATGAAAAGGACACTTAAATGGATCAATTTTCCACGAAGACAGTAAAATTGTCAAGAAGTTGCTTCCTATAGTTAGGCATTCCAAGGGAATCAATTGTAGAATTTGAAATATTTGTTATTTATTAATAATTGTCCCAAGTAGTTGAACCATCCTTGTAGAATATTTTTACGTGGATTGGTTTTCTAAATCATAGGTTACATGGCTTGATACTAAGACTTGAACACACATAAATATCAAGGTATTGAAGATATGTTAGGGAAAGAAAATCATTGGTAGCATCAAAAATCCATTGCAACAAGGGAATTATATGTTCTCTATGTTTGTTAAAGGTTATGTGTTCACTGCTACAATACCCTCCAAAATTTCACTACATCTGAATTTTGGAGCCTACTTCATTGCCATATCAAGTGTCGCCTTAGTCGTCAAGTATTGTTTTGTGTTGTTTCATATGTCTAAAGTGTTCTTGAATGTTTTCAAGTGTTGTTGCAATGAATAGATAATATCTATATGCATTTCATGGTCATAACACTTTTTTTTAACGAGACCTATAGGTGGCATTCACACACACTTCAATGTTTATACTTAGGGAATGTGCATAAAGTATCGTTTTGATATATATTCATTTTTTATGAAGATTGTCTAAGTTTTATCGATGAGCTAGTATGTGTCACACATGGTTTCATGTCTAGAACTAAGCTTTCTCATCCCTTGACTGATCATCCAGACTTGGACAAATTTCGGTTGCAAAAAGAGCACATTAAGGCTAAGTTCACATGAGCACACTATGAAGCCTTTATGGGTGACCCTTAATTGTTTTTAAGTGCTCCTTGCACCCTCCTTGATAGCTCAATGCACTCCCAAATAAAGAAGCACATTCCTTGTTTCAAAATGTGCTCTTCAAAAACCAAGCCTTCCTTTCAGTGCACTCCTTCGACCTGAAGGAATGCACCTTCCTTGGGAGAAATCATGATCCAGGTGGATATTGGTGGCCACTCACATATTCCACTTCGTGCCCTACCAATTCTTCTTTCAACTTTTTATTTTTCTTAATTATAGTACAATTTACTATTTTTAGCAGTTTTTCGGGTCCTAAACTTCTGAAGCCGTTTTGAGGCCATAAACGATATTTTTTGGGAAACTCGAGAGCAACATAAAAGTTCCTTGGATGTTGCTCACATAAAATGTTCTAATCCTTAGATATATCTTTCTAACGAGGTATTGTGTGCATCAAACATAGATCGTATGCTAAATTTATGTCCCCTGGAAGTTGATGTACCAATTTACCCAAACGGGGCCCATAGTTTGGGTGCTTCATCTCCTAGGGTTAGGTTTTTGGATGTTTAGGGCTTTAAATTATTTCTCAATAGGCCTTTGAGTCTCATTGTAACATAGTTTAGAGGGCTATAGCCACCAATTCCCTAGCTAGTGTATCTCCATTCTATCTGTAAACAAATTTCAGTTCCTTGATATTAATGAAATGAAGTTTTATTTTCACTGCATATTTTTATTTATGGTTATATGTGTATTTTTTTTTTTTGTGCATAGATCTCGATTAGTGGTATCAGAGTGGTCTTCTCTTTCCCGATCCTTCTTTTCATGTCCCCAATGAGGTCGAGGTAAAAGGAGTTAGGGATCGATCTAGTTAAACCTTTGCAAGATCAACCTCCCAAACCTAGACAGCCACCCATGGGGGACGAAAAGAAATATGAGGGAGCAGGAGATCCTATCAAAATATTGCATGATGAGGCCCTAGAAAAATAAATGAACATGATGATGGATAACTTTACCCATATCCTTCAACAACTTCCCACCGGTGGCACATCTGCATCCAGTGGCCATTCTAGAGGCGAAACTCCTTTTAACGTACATGTAAGCTTTTAAATTCCCATATTTGAGGGAAAAATAGATGCATACACCATAGATATATGGTTGAATATATTAGAAGGATATTTCTCAGTTCATGAATTTTCCTACTGGGAGAAGATTATTTTTTCACTCCTCAAAGCTACCCCCCATTTCAAGGACTAGTGGGAAACCTATTGTGAGAAAAATCACGAGACAAAAACCCCTATGTTCTCAGTCATACCCACTTGGAATTATTTCCGAGATGCCATCAAGGAATAATACTACCTCGTGGGGAGTGATGAGGACAAGTAAATACAATGGACCATGTTGCGGAAACAAAGTGATAAAGATGTGCGTGAGTTGACAAATCTGTTCCATACCATGAGCACAAAGTTGGGTATCAAAGATTCAGAGAATCATTTGGAGCTAAAGTATCATAATTGTCTTTACATATACATTCAAGAGGAAATGGACTTCCTCGACATCTCCTCGCCTTCTACGACATACTGGTATGCTACCAAGATTGAGCATAAATTCAAATAGAAGAAGCGAGAATTTTATCTGCAAATCAAAAGCAAGGGAAAGGCCCCCCCAAACCATAGAGAAAAGGAAAAACCCAAGGCATGGAAGCCCAAGATAACCTACCAAATATGCAAGAAAATAACAACACCTTGAAGCTGAAGAAGGACACGAGAAAGTTGTGTGAGTTCCATAAGAGCTCTACTCACAACCCAAGTGAGTGTTGGGCCAAGAAGTCACTAGTGGCCGAGATGAGGGATTTTGAATCAAATGCATTATCTTAATCTGAATTAGAACCTGACAAGGGGAATGAAAATGGGAAGCATATTATTGATGCAGAGCCCAACGCCACCATTTCCACCATGAAGATCCAGAAGAGGAGGAGCGTCTCTTCCACTCACAAATGTGGGTAAAGGGTTCCTCACTACGGTTCATTGTCGATAGTGGGAGCCAAAAGAACCTCATTTTATCAGAGTTCATGAAGCGGTTGAGCTTGCTGACCACAACAAATCCATAGTCGTACACCATCAGGTGGCTTCACCAACGACGAGATCTTTGCATCAGCCAACAATGTCGCCTTCCCTATAGCATCAAGCCCTTCACGGATGAGGTAGTGTGTGACATTGCTCCTACTAATGTTCATAATGTATTATTAGGAAAACCATACTTGTGGAAGCGACATGTTATGTATGAGTCCTGGCATCGCGTTACTATTATTAATTTGGGCAATAAGTTGTACAATATACTAGAAGTACCAACACTTGCTGTTATCTCTTTGGTTAATGCAAAACAATGTAGTAAGCTCATTTCAAAAACTAGGAAATTTGTTTTCCTAATGATCCTCCCTCAGGGAAAGAAGAAGACTATGGCCACGACCTCCAAATAGGGCTCCTCTACACAACAATAACAAATGGACAAGGTCATGGAGGAGTACGGGGACATCTTTACCTCACCTAGAGGGGTGCCTCTGCACTGTCAGGTGAAGCACCCCATCGATCTGACCCTAGGTGTGCAGCTACCTAATGGACCGATCTATTGGTGCTCTGTTATGGAGAACGATGAAATATAGAGCTAGATTCAGGAGTTGGTGCAGAAAGGTGACATTTGGATGATTTTATCGCCCTGTGGGAGCCCAGTCATGTTCATGCTAAAGAAATATGGGACTTGGAGACTCTGTATTGACTATCGTGCGATGAATAAGATCACTATTTGGAATAGGTAATTGATCCCATAGATTTATGACCTTCTCGACCAAATCAAAGGGGAGAAATATTTCATCGAGATCAATTTGAAGTCCAGGTATCACCAGGTACCAATCGAACCCTTCGATGTGTGGAAGACTACCTTCAAAGCCAAGGAGGGCATTTTCGAATGGTTGGTCATGCATTTTAGGTTGGCGAATGCTCCTGAAACCTTCATGAGGCTGATAGATGACATCTTGTGGCCATTCACCAAATCATTTGTATTAGTGTACTTGGATGGCATCCCGATCTTCAGGTAGAATTGGGAAAATCACCTCCACCACATCCGACAGGTCCTCGAAACATTGCAACAACACAAGTTGTGTGCCAATTTAGAGAAGCTCACTTTTGGCATGACCCAGGTTCAATATCTAGGATACATTCTTGATGAACCAGGGGTGCATGTGGATCCAACCAAGATCCAAGTCATTCGGGATTGGCCAGCCCCAACCACTCTGGAAGAGCTTCGTCGATTTCTGGGTCTTGGTAGTTTCTACCCTAGGTTCGTGTTCGGATTGTCTCATATCACTTCGCCTTTGAGTCAAGTCACCAAGGGAGGAGCGAAAGAAAAATTCTTTTGGTTGGAATCTCAAAAGAAGGTGTTCGTAGAATTGAAACTTCGCCTCTACTCTGCCCCAATTCTCACATTACTGGACTTGAAAAAACCATTTGAGATCAAGACAGATGCCACTGACTATGTTATTGGGGTTGTTCTTACTCAACAGGGGCATCCAGTAGAATATCACAGTGAGACATTGTCTAACACAGTTTACAAGTATCCCACTTATGACAAAGAAATGTATGCCATTGTGCAAGCACAATGAAATCGTTACATTTTAGGGAAGGAAATGATCATCCACACATACCACTGACCCCTGCAGTTCATACAGAAACAAGGGAGGTTGTAGAATGATCACCATCAGAAGTGGTCCACATATATACAACAATTTCATTTGAACATCAACTACAAGAAGGGAAACACCAATAATGTTGGAGACTGCCTCAGCCGACCACCGATCGTGGCACTAACCACAATTTTCAACTCTTATGGGAACTAGAATTCTGATTGGTTGCTTCTCTATAAGAGTGACCCAAAATTTGGCCACACATGTAAGAAAATATTGGAGGCTACACAAGTTCCAAATTTTCAGCTCCAAGATGCACTCTTATGTCTCCTGGGACACCTTTGTGTTCCTTCAAGCGAGTGTGCCAAGATGATTTGGGAAGCACACTATAGTCGTGTCATTGGGAATTTATAGGTCAAGAAAATAGTATTAGTACTATAGAAGTATTTCTATTGGCTGAACCTTCGACATGATTTCGGGAAGTACATAAGATCCTGCAATTCTTGCGCCATTGCCAAACCGACCATCAAGAAGCAAGGTATCTATAATATACTACCCACCCATATTCAAACTTGGGAATTCATATCCAAGGATTACATTTCGGTCCTTCCTCCTACTAAGCATGGAAGCAACTGTGTTTTCATGATCATCTACAGATTCTCGAAGATGGCCATTATGGCGGCCTGCAAGAAGAATATCACAACAGAGTCCACTGCTAAACTCTTCTTTGAATGAGTGTGGATGCACTTTGGGATCATACAGTCTATCATCTCATATGGGGATAATAGGTTCCTCATCACATTTTGGTCTAGCCTCTATTCAATGTTGGATACCGAGCTCACCAAGTCCACAACTTTCCATCCCCAAACTGATGGCCAGACAGAGGTTGTCAACAGGATCATTGTATACATTCTATGCATGTAATCAATGCACATGGGATGAGAGCCTTCCCTATGTACAAAACAGTTATAACCGAGCTCTCCATAGCTCAACCAACCACAACCTATTTTGGGTGGGCTTGGGATTCTAGCCAATATGTCCCATTGACGTAGCCATGCCATTTGTAGCTACTCAGGCCGATTCGGCTCATGTCTAGTCTAAAGTTGACAAAGTGAAAAAATTCATTGAGCGCATTCAACACATATGACAATAGATTCATGACATATTGGACAGATCCAATGCTAAGTACAAGCAATGACATGATCAAAATTGGGTGCCACACAACTTCTAGGTGGGCGACAAAGTGTGGCTGCATTTGCAGAAGGAGTGCCTTGATGGACCCCATGACAAGCTTTGCCCGATCTGATATGGGTTGTACACCATCACCAAGGAGGTACAACCAATTCCTTAGAGCTCAATATTCCACCATTCCTTGGTCTGCACCTAGTATTCAATGTGGACCACCTTCAGCCCTACTTCCCACCTCTACTGCACACCTCTGACATTGCAGAACAGATCACACCAACAGAGTTAATCCAAGACTCCATGAAATAGGTCACCATGGATTATATCATGGAAATGAAAACCAAGAACACTCACTAGTATAATATCCAACTGTATCAGATTTTCAAAGCTGTCCAACTCCTACACTAAGGCAAGTGGTTCACCAGGGACCAAGTTTAGCAAAAGTTTCCTCATCTCATGGAGGAACTCAACATAATTGGGACCATTGCTTCCTAAGGGGGGAGGAATTATCCAGGTGGATATTGGTGGCAACCTACCTATTCCACTTGGGGCCCCACCATTGTTTTTTTTTTTTTTTTCAGTTTCCTCAATTGTAACACAATTTAATATTTTTAGCAGTTTTTCGGGTCCTGAAATTCCGGAGCTGTTTTGAGGCCCTAAATGACATGTTTTGGAAAACCTGGAAGCAACATGGAAGTTCCTTTTATTTTTCTCACATAAAAAGTTGTATTCATTTTATATATATTTCTAATGAGGTTTTTTTGCATGTTAAACAAAGATCATATGCCAAAGTTACGTCCCCAAAAAGTTGATGTACCAATTTACCCAAACAGGGCCCATAGTTTTGGCACTTTATCTCCTAGGCTTAGGTTTTTGGATGTTTATGGTTATCCATTGTTTCTCAATAATAAATAGGCCTTTGAGCCTCATTGTAACATAGTTCAGAGGCTTGTAGCCACCACATCTCTTCTCAGAGATAAGCTACCAAAACCCTAACTAGTTTATTTCCATTATGTTTGTAAACAAATTTTAGTTCTTTGATATTAATGAAATGATGTGTTGTTTCCACTACATATTTGTATTTATAGTTATATGTGTATTTTTTTGCGTTCCTGCATCAATCCAGATCAACTCGTTTGAATTGAAGGAATTTTCCCTCCTTGAGTGCATGAGTGCACCTTGAAGGCCTTAATCTCTACCCTTCAGCCTTCTAGAATGGGCCATGTGCCCTCTTCATCCTTTGAGCACATGAGTGCATTTTGAAGACATGAAGCGTCCTCCTTCATCCTTCGAATTTTCTCTATGCACCCTCTTTGTTCCCTTGAGTGCATGAGCACACTTCAAAGGCATGAAGCATCATAATTAAAACCTTTGAACTTGTGCGATACACCCTCATTTATTTCCTATGAACACACTCCTTCAACCCAAATAGATGTACCCTCTTTGAGAGCATTCCTTCGACTTGAAGAGATGTGCCCTCCTTGAGAGCACTCCTTCAATCTGAAGAGAGTCGCCTATTTGAGATCACTCCTTCGACCCAAAGAGATACATTCCCCTTGAGAGCACTCATTTGACCTGAAGAGATGAACCCTCCTTGAGAGCACTCCTTCAACCCAAAGGAATGTGCCCTGTTTCTATCCCTTGAACGAACATTGCACTTGGGAAGCTTGTAGCCTTCCCCTTAATCCTTCAAACTTGTTCCATGCATCCTTCCTTGAATGTATCCCTCTCTTAAGCACATGAGCACATTATTAAGCCACATAGCCTTTCTCCTTCATCCATTCAACCTTTCAAAGTGCACCCATTCACCCAAAAGCCCCTTTGACTCCTTTGAGTGCAATAAAAAGGAAGAAAATAAAAATATGCATAAAACATGGTATATTAGGAGATTTTTATATTGATATTTTCTCATCATGGGTGATTGCAGAAATAGGTATTCCAGGCACGTTGTGGAAATCACACACGAGGAATATCGGGCAAAGAGGATAAACAAAGAAATCATGAAAATAACCAAGAACATACTTGAAACTTGATGATAGAAACACTACAAAGACTCCAAGATTGAATAACCTTTGGAGAGTGAAAGAGCCACCATCATAAGATATACAAAGAGAAAATACAAAGTGGCAGTCATGTCACCACTGGATAAATTCCATGTCATCAGTCACTATTAGTCCCAACCATCAAAGATAGAGATATTTCAAGTCTCACCATATGATGATGTGGAAGTTATGATGTAGTATTTTAATCATTGTAAAATATAAATAAGTGGAATTCAAAGAGTCATATGTGGAACATGAAGATTCATGTAGTCAAATATGGACAAATATTGTATAGAAGTCAAAAATTCATTAAGAAGATAAAGAATTGTATAGAAGTCCAAAGGACACACTAGAGGTCAAAGAGTCATGGGGGTAATCCAAGAGTGATGAGGATATGAAAAACCATTCCTATTGTTATAAAATAAACCTTATAAATCAATCAAAAGGATTTCAGAAGCTTAATATTTGGAGAGTTAGTCTTGGCTTCTCTACTTTCCATTGTAGAAAAAACTATTCTTTGGAGAAGCAAGAAGTGAGTTAATGTTTCACTATTGGAACTAGTGTTCACCATTATGATTGATGTGCTTGTATCTTTCACCTTATAAATGAATATCTATGAGCCAAGAAATTTTCATGAATGTATCAAAAATGTTTTAGGACTATTATTGGGATGCGTACAACATTTATTTTTTTCATATGTATTGGAGAAATTGAACTATTTCAGTGGCTTCAATACTTATGTTGTTGAATTTATATTGTATTCACCTTAATATCATTGTGTGAACTATTTCACTAAAGAATATTTTGATGCTGTTGTGAGCCTCTTCTAGGATATTACTATTACTTTTCTCTTACAGACTCATTTTTTGTCTCCCTTCGTGAAGGTTTCTCTTTTTATATCCTACAATTGGTGCTTCATAATTTCATCTTTCTTGCTTATTCAAAGTTTATGTGTATAATATCTTATGTTATCTGTTGAAACCAAGAAGAAAATTTGTTTTATGGTGGTCATGCCAATACTCTGAAGTTTAATTTGGACGTCACACCATGGATACCTCCTATATGTTAATGGTATCCAACCATGTTAACATTATGGCGCTATAAGGAGGGCCAAATGATAATTTGTGCTGTTGATTCTTTGTTAAATATATTATATTTAATGGATAATCATGAAATCATACTACGGGGGTATTTCACTAATTCATTCGATGGTAAAATTTTAATCCTTGATGAGCCTCTTTATGACTTTTCACAATTGAAATTTGATGGTGAGGATAAAACATCCATAGCCAAGCACATTTAATGATTTTCTTGAATTTTGTGAATATTATGAAATCGATGATAAAAATATTACTCATGTGATTTTCTTCCTCACTCTTGAAGGTTTTGTCAATCGATGGCATCATACCTTACCATCTACTATCCATCTACTCTTTTGATAAATTCCTCAAGGAGATTCAGCAAACTTTTGATATGTATGATTATCGAGATGTTTTCAAAAGGATTGATAGACTAAGAATGAATGCTAATGAATCAATTGAGGATTTCTATAACCGATTCCCTCACTTATGTTATGAGTTTCCTAGGGAAAAATTGGATTGGGATTTCCTTGAAGCTAAGTTTGAAATTTTGGTCAGAATCTTTTTAGACGGCCAATATAAAACCCTTGATGTTTATGTTCCCCCAACTTTTGTAAATTCTGAGACACCTCTAATTCCACAGGAGGAACCTACTATTCATGTTTTTCCTTGTCCTCCTCATTTTCTACTACCAATTTTCATTCCTCCTTGTGATAATGTTGAAGTTGGTAAATCTAGAAATCAAATGCCCAATCCATTTTATACTCAATATTCTTTCCATTTTCATGATTTAGATACAATTTAGGAAATCTTGGAATGGTTAATTTAGATCCATGTAAAGGTTAATCCTCCTATTCCTCATGATGATATTAGAACTCATAACTCTATTATTTAATATAATTTAGATTCCTGTCATTCTCTATCATATTTTTCTCTTAATCCAATTTCCCTTGATCCACTTGATTAGTCTCCTTCTGCAAGTTCTCTATTTTCCAATCTATAAAATGATCAGGTGAAATGTAGTCATAATTCATAGGTAGAGGAGCATGAAGTTGGGGATTCTTTCGATCATTCTTCTCTTTTTCAAAATCATCCATTTCAAGATAATTTTCCCCCTTCATTTATTAAATTTGAATCTCATCATCTCGATGATCAACCAAATGAAAATTATTTTCCCAATAAATCTGAAGACATGGATAACCTTCATTCTCTTAATTCTAAGTCCATTATTGTACGTGATGATGGTTGTCCCAGTGCACCATTTAATCTTTTGGTTTCTCAAGAATGTTTTGTTTTAGATGATTTAGACCTCAAATATTATTCGGTCCAAGAATTTGTTCTCCTGGAAACTTCCTCTTCACCTCACTATCCCTTGTGTTCTAGTTTGTAATGCATCAACTTGCGAAGAAGATACTCCATGCTCTTCAAGTTCATCATATAATGATTTCTATTTTGAATTGACACAAGATAGTGAGGTCATCCATGATGAATAAGAAGGCAAGGAAATTTTCAAGTATCTTTTCCATATTCTTATCATTTCCAATTTTGCATGAAGAAAATTCTTCTATCCAGGTTACTCATGAGATTTGTTTGATTTATCCATCTTTATTTTTTTGATTACAAGCATATTTTTACTTGGGTAGTATTTTTTTTGAAAATGTACATTATGATCAATTTGGTGATGTGGATGGATCCCATTTGGATAATAGTGATCTCGTTGAAATTACTGATGTTGGTCATCCACACATCATGCATTATCTAATCCAATCTTCGGTATCTCATTTTAAAATCTTCTAAGGTTCCATGACCTATCAAGAATTCGATGCACTTACATTTTTTTTGACTCTGTTAAGACCCCTTAACTAAGTCAGATCTGTATTTTCTCACATGGTTCTTTTGTTTGCGTGGTTCTGATGGATATACAACCCTTCTTGAAATATTTTTGTTATTTTTAATATGGCTCTTTCAACTTTCAATATCTCATTTTTGGTTGGATTGAAGATTATGTTTTAGTTAGCGCATCTCCATGTAAATATCTTATATCAAGCTCAATTTTGGAATGTATACCTTCATGGATGTACGAAGTTGTGAATTTGATAATTCTAAATATTGTCTTTGGACGAAGGATTCATACATATCACATTATTTTGAAATTAATCAGCTCTTGTTCCTTCTTGTGAATATTCTAATGCTTATCATTTTCTTCATGGGACCATATATCCTCTTCAATATAAATGAATGCTTGCATTATTTGTTGAATCAAGTTTCTCTTTTCCATCCACTACATATCAATTAGGTTCATGTGTTTTCCATATTTTCATTCATTTTTAATGATTATGATGTTAATCTGGGTTGTAGTCGGTCACAAGTGGATGCCTTTTCACATTCAACATATGAGGAAGATGATTATTTCATTCGAATAATTTGTAAAGTTGTCCAATGGGACTTACCTTTGTCTCCTCGTCATCTATAATCCTATGTCTTAATCAACCCATCTGATCATGGTTGTTTTTATAACTATCATTTATGTAATATCCAAAAAGGTAAAATTCAGTAATACTGAAACATAATATAAGAAATACAACTAAGTAAACAATAAATATAAAGACAACATAAAAATATAAAAAAAAGCTGAGAATTTTATTATATGGAGAGGATTAAGTCACACAATGTACAAAAGATGAGTGGATCTAGCCAAAGAGATGGCTTAGAATCACCCTGCAAACATGCTACAACTAGCACTACGTAACTAGTGAGTTTATAGGAAGCAATACTGTGCTATCCCTTTTGTTGCTGATTTACATGAAGTTGTTTCAAAAGGAAATGTAGATCCAAAGAGCTGAGGAGCTCAGATGATGCCAATATTCAATATCTAGCCAATGTGATGGGAACCCAAGATAACTTAGAAAGGATTTTCTAGATATGAAACATTGGAAAATCACCCTCCTAGGGTTTAATCCTTTCACTGCTGGGTTGTACATATCTGAAGCTAGATATGATCTAAATATGGCTGCAATATGTTTTACTAACATATCTGAGCTTTGAGGGTTGATCCCTCCTTCAGATCTACAAGCTAGGGGCTTGAGATCTTGTCTCCTCTTCTTCCTCCTTCAAGTTGTAGGAAATGAATATGCGGCTACTACAGAAACTGTGTTTTACAAGAGGGAGAGGCTCTATGCTTGCTGAAATAGGCTGCAATAAGTTCCACGCTGATGGAAGTGGTGATGGAAAGGTGAGGGGATGATCCCTCACAAGATTACTAGCTGAAATACTAGTAACTTCCTTCCTCTTTTGGATCTGCAATGATAGTCTGCAAAATCCTTGATGGGATTTCTGCTGCTAGGAGGTAAATAATATTTTGCCTAATGCCAGATCTGAAATGAAGCCCTAGGAATGATGATCTTTAAGCCCAAGGTGATAGGAATAATCCTACGCCGGTTCTCCAGCTGAAATACTGAAGACAACCTCCACCACCAAACTGATCTTGAGAAATTGTGTAATTTCTGAAGGTATATGTTTCACAGAGAATGGAAATGATACGTGGCACCAATTCCCGATGTATAATGAAGTAAAACCCTCTTCCAAGAGTTACTCAATGAAAGAGGTGGGATT
Source organism: Pinus albicaulis (assembly GCA_034641835.2). Classification (NCBI taxonomy): domain Eukaryota; kingdom Viridiplantae; phylum Streptophyta; class Pinopsida; order Pinales; family Pinaceae; genus Pinus; species Pinus albicaulis. The sequence continues at coordinate 212,037,433 of CM076583.1, read as the reverse complement.
CCCGACCAGGAACACCCAGTGCTAAACGACACTTGCAATCTTAGCTAAATAGCCAAAGAAAGCATGGAATGCCAACTGAAAATTATAGATCTAAAAATACCCTTACATGTATAATCAAAAGCATCCCTTCATTGATTCCTTCATCTCCTTTATATATTTTATGAGCCTTCCCATGCCTTGGCCCACCTCAAAACTGTGTTGTGCATATGGACATAATCCTCCATGTTTGACTGTGCTGTCTCTCCAAGTCATCCATCATGTCTACATAAAATGTACAATCTCTCCATCATGTGTGCATTAATTGCACTACTTCCTCCATCACTTCATCATGAATTCTCTATGATCTTTCATTAGATGCCTTCCATGATCTATCTCATTAATGAGACATGATCTCCAATCCATTCGTATTAGTAGTTTATCCACTACCCCATTATGTAGATATAGGCTTAATTAATCCACATTCACACATAAAAAGTGGATATTTATTCATCTTGAGGATTATGGGTCCCTCCACCCTTTTATTTACTTAATCCATTAAGAAAATTAAGAACTATAATATTCCAAATGTCATGTGAAAAATTGGGAATATTATAGTCCTCCTCAGCAAAATTTTGTTTTTCCTCGGGAAATTTCAATAGTAGATGCAAAAATCCATCTATCCCCTCCAAATGGCATCCACATAAGGAAGGCCTCCTCCATTTTCTGCAATGTGTCATGCATGTTTGGTTCCAAAGTTGTCCCTCAAAAATGCATAGAATGACCTCTGACAATATGGTTATATGTCCTCCTTCCACCATGAAGTACCAAGTGACAACCATATGATGTCCAACATCATCATCAATACATGAGATACATAAAATAAAGTGGTTCTTCCCACAAAGGAAAAACTCCATCTCACAACACATCTCTTCATCCCATGTTTCATGAAGTACATTGAGCATTGACATGCCCTCACCTTTAGCCCTGTTTGTCTTGTTGGTTCCAAGCATCATTCCAACATTATGCAAAATAAGAAATAGAGACATATGGGTAGACCAAAATGTCAAACCATATTCTCCCAATAGTAGCCACCGGAGTAAGGCCCTTTGTTGCCATCCTCCATCTCCCCCATGCAATATGGATAAGCCAAACTCCCCCAAAGGCAACCAATGTAACACGAGATATTGCTACCTTTTCACATCACCATGTGAATCATGGAGCAACAAAAAAATGCTAAAGGACATATGGAATGTCATATCAGCCCAATACAAAAAAACTCCATTATCACACATCATGAGAGTATTATTCCATATTACAAACAATACAAAACACATAAGCATGGGAGATGTCATGTGATGGCCAAACTCTCTTAAGGACAACCAAAATGAACATCCCTTGATTTGATGCATTGTATCATTGATACACAAGGCATGAATAAGAAAAATATTAGCTATTGGATGGTAACCATACTCACCCAAGAGCAACCAGTGCAGCCATGCCTCCTTCTTCATTACATGAGTGTTTTTCAAGGCACGAGTCAAATAATTAGGAGCCTTTGGCTAGTGACCAAACTCACCCAAGAGAAACCAACATAACCAAGATTCTGGTTGGCCCATGTGATATATCTGCAAGTGGTCATGCAACCCCTTGCTTATCATCCTCACCCACTCATCCCAATGTGGATGATGAATTATGTTCTACATAAACATGGTATCCTCCATTTGTAGCATACCACCCTTCCCAAACTGATGAAGAACTTTTCACTCCATGAAATGTTGAAGTGCACCTCCAATGAAATCTCTTAATGAGACCTTATTCTCATCAATGGCCCTCCAAAACCAAAGAGGTTCTGGATCTGCTGCAAGTAGAGGTTTCTCTTTGAGTTGTGAGATGCTCATTGGGAAAGTGTCATCTAGGAAGGAGAAAAGATTTATCATCTCAAGATGTCTACCATTTATCATCTTAACCTCTATTTCTTCATGAGTGAAGCTACCTTCAGAATGATCCAAGCATGATGGGGCTCCTTCTTTATCACTGCTACTAAGTGATAATGTTGTAGATATGCATGGTAATGCATGTTTTGTCTCAAAGAAAGGCACAATATTGCTCTCATAACCAGTTATTGTACATAGGATCATGCTCATCCCATTTTCCAAAACTCTACACTTCAACTCAAAGGGTTGAATGTAGCTCAACAATGATGAACTAGGATAGCTCTTCATCTCCTCCTTGATTAGATGAAGGGTCCTCTGCATTGTGATATATTGCTGCTTCAAATCAACATTTTTTTCTAACCCTTGGTTATGCATTGGCCCTAATGGCATGTCACCATAAGTTTCAATAAGATCTACTAAAACAATATGTGATGAATGTGTATGCATACCTTGGATCAACTGATGTGTGGGAACCTCTTGCAAGAACATAAAATTTCCTCCAACTGGTACAATAATGTCTCCAACTACTGGTAAGAGTGATGGCTACTCTTCTATCAATGTACCAGCGATGGAATCTTCCTCCTTTTTCTCATGCATCTCTTGAATCATGCATGGGAATCTATGTGCCAATAGCTCAAGACTATCTTGAAATTTTTCAAGTGTCTCTTCTCCGGATGTAAGTACTTCTGTAGCTGGTGGTGAATATAGTGACCCCTTGTCCAGAGTGACACGAATGACATCCTCCCTTGTTTCCTTAGGAAATGTCTCTTTATGGCACATATTTGTTTTCCTTACATCAAACTCCTTTCTCAACTTGTGAAATAAATCTGAATATTTAGTCACCTTTGCATGTTACATGTGACCAAACCACCAATCATTGGCTTCACCTAAAAGATGAAGTGCTACAATTTGGACAACCTCTCCTTCAAATATAGGATGTAGTCTGAAGAATGCATATAACTCTTTCCTCCAAGCCTTAACAGTGCTTGAGGAAGATCCATCAAATGTAGGCAAAGAAAATCTATTGTGCCTCTTTCTTCTATTGCTTCTATAGGATCTTATTTCTTCTTTGAGTTCAAGGAATTCTTTGAGAGTTAGACTTTCCTTGAATTCTCTAGATTGTTCTTTGTACTCTTCAAGATACAGACTGAGAGTCTCATGAGTCTCAAGTTCTATTCTTTCTTCATTTCTATACCTTTCACCTTCTTCAAAGAAAATGGGCATATTAGATCTATGAGGAGATCTATGATTCTCTAGTTTTTTATTCTACTGATAAGAAGTGCTTGGACCTTCCTCATAAAATCTTCTTCTTGGATCTTCTTTTTGCCTTTATTTATTCATTTGATAGACCTCCTTAGAGAGATCTTGCATGGATATAAAGAGTGGAGTGGCAACAATATAATCCTCCTTCATGATATATCTCATCTATCTTCTTATTCTTTTGATGCAAAAGATGAAGTGTCCACAAGCTGAGCCAATGATCATGCTCTGATACCACTATAATATCCCAAAAGGGAAAATGTAGTAATATTGAAAAATAATATAAGAACTAAAACTAAGTAAATAATAAATTTAAAGACAACATCATAATATATAGAGAAGCTAAGAATTTTTATTATATGGAGAGGATTCAGTTACACAATGTACAAAAAATGAGTGGATCTATCCAAAGAGATGGTGTAGAATCACCCTACAAACATGCTACAAATAGAACTGTGTAAGTGGTGAGCTTACAAGAAGAAATATTGTGCTTTCCCTTTTACTGCTAATGTACATGAAGTTGCTACAAAAGGAAATGCATATATATGGAGCTCAGGAGCTCTGGTGATGCCAAGATTCAAGATCTGGCCAATGTGAAGGGAACCCAAGATAGCCCAGAAAGGATTTTCTAGATCTAGAACTTTTGAAAATCACCCTCCTAGGGTTTGATCCTTTGACTCCTAGGTTATATAATTCTGAAGCCAGATTTTATCCAAAGATGGCTGAAATATTTTCTACAAACAAATCTGATCTTTGAGGGTTTATCCCTCCTCTAGATCTACAACTTAAGGGCTTGAGACCTTGTCTCCTCTTCTTCCTCCTTCAAGTTGCAGAAACTGAATATGAAACTGCTACAGAAACTGCACTATACAAGAGGGATAGGCTCTATGCCTACTAAAATATGCTGCAATAAGTTCCAGACTAATTTAAGTGGTGATGGCAAGGTGAGGGGATGATCCCTCATAGGATTACTAGCTAGAATACTAGTAAATTCCTTCCTCTGTTGGATCTACAATGATAGACTGCACAATCCTTGATGAGACTGCTGCTGCTAGGAGGTAAATAATGTTTGGCCTGATTCTAGATCTGAAATGGAGCCCTAGGAATGATGATATTTAATTCCAATGTGATAGGAATAATCCTACACCGGTTCTCCAGCTGAAATATTGAAGAAAACCTCCACCTCCAAATTGATCTTCAAAAATTGCGTAATTTCTGAAGGTAGATGTTCTGCAAAGAATGGAAATGATACGTGGCACCAATTCCTAATGAAGAATTAATTCCAACCCTCTTCCAAGAGCTACTCAATGAGAGAGGTGGGATCGCCGACTAGGAACACCCAGTGCTAAACAACACTTGCAATCTTAGCTAAACAACCAAAGAAAGCATGGAATGTCAACTGACAATTCCAGATCTAAATAGACCATTACACGAATAATAAAAATCATCCCTTCATTGTTGCCTTCATATGATTTATATATTTTATGAACTTTCACATGCCTTGGTCCACCTCAAAACTGCGTTGTGCATGTGGACATAATCCTCCATGTTTGACTGTGTTGTCTCTCCAAGTCATCCATCATGTCTACATAGAATGTACACCTTCTCCATCATGTGTGCATTAATTTCACTACTTCCTCCATAACTTCATCATGAATGCTCTGTGATCTTTCATTACATTCCTTCCATGATGTCAGTTGACTGATTCAACCTCTGTGATCTATCCCATTAATGAGACACGATCTCCAATCCATTCACATTAGTAGTTGCTCCACTACCCCATTATGTAGATCTAGGCTTAATTAATCCACATTGACACATAAAAAGTGGATATTTATTCGTCTTGAGGATTATGGGTCCCTCCACCCTTTTATGTACTTAATCCATTAAGAAAATTAAGAACTCTAATATTCCAAATGTGATGTGAAAATTTGGGAATATTACAATTTAATTTATCATTTTCCCACTAGTGTACATAATGATGGTTGTTTTCCATCACTTGATATTTATGGTTTATCATCTCAATATTTAGATACTTTTCAAGCATTTGAAGCACTTCACCCTCTGCTGATGTTAATTTCAGGTCCTCACTATCTTGGTAAGCCTTCTAAATTTCATCAGATATATTTTCCCTCACAAGATTATCGTCATGATTCATTTTCATTTTTTTCTATTATGTGATGCTTTTCAGTTCAATATTCATTTGCCTTGTATCTTTTTATTGCTTTTGGTTTTATATTTATTTTATTCTTTGTTTTCTTAATAATACATTGTGTGAAAAAGTGCATCAATCAAAAGGAACTTTGTCCTGAAATAAAAGAGAAGTGCGACAATGACAATGGTTGGATTGATTTTTTTTTTTTTTTTTTTTCCTAGGAAGATTCTATAGGTTGAGCTAACTGTGAATGGAAAATACAATTAGTCCAATTGGAGAAACTTAAGGAAGTCTATTAGATCCATGAAAATGCTATTATCTAAACTGCTCAAGATGGTGTAAATCTACTTATGGGATAACGCTTGTCCAATCTAGTGGAGAAGTGATAAGAAGAAAAATATAATTTGAGAAAAAAATATCACAAGTATTAAAATACTTCTGTGAAGGAAAAACCTCCTATGGTCTCAATAAGTTGGGATCCTTCTTCTGCCCATTTAAAATAATAAGGGTCGATGCATAGTTATTTTAAATAAATAAATAAAGTGTGAAACAAGAGAAAGGCTTCCTATGTAGGGAGGTGAAGCAAGCGACTTCATCAGGGTACTATCTAAGCTCACTAGAAGTGAAGAAAATTTTTTGTTCTTGAAGTGACTCTGTTGAGGTAATTTCCAGGTCTATTGGAAGCAGTGCAACACCATAGATTAAAATTCAATATTGTGAATATCATAAACTCACCATGCACATTACCCTTACCTAGATTCAAACAATTTTGATATGGTGTATATTTGTTTGTGTGTTCAACCAAGTATAGAAAAGTAATATTATATGTCTAAAATTGGGTCGAAAGGGGGAACTTGGAGAAATCAATACTTCCTAAAGGTATGAACCTTAATTGAAAGCTATTCCTAGAAAAACAAGCTAAAGTATGCCCAATGTGTCACCAAGTGTTGTTGCTACTACAACACCCCCAAATATTTTACTACATATGTATTTTGGAGCCTACTTCATTCCCATATCAAGTGTTTCCTTGGTCATAAAGTGTCATTTTGTGTTGTTTCATATGTCTTAAGTGTTCTTGAATGTTGTCAAGTGTCCTCACATTGACACGTTTGGGTCGCAGTCAAACATACATCACTTTTTAGACTTGGGGAATGTGCATAAAGTGGAATTTTTATGTATATTAATTATTGATTAAGCTTGTATAATTTTTCACGATGAGTTATTATGTGCCACACATGGTTTTATGTATAGAACTCGTCTTTCTCACCCCTTTACTGATCATCCAGACATGGAAAAATTCTGGTCACAAAACGAGCTCATTAAGGCTTAGAGCACATGAGTGTGTTATAAAAACTTGATGGGAGAGCCTTTTTTGTTTTAAAGTGCACCATACACCCTCCTTGATATATGGGTGAACTCCCAAATCACAAATCCCCTTCCTTGTTCTGAACTACATGCTTCAAAATCCAAGCCTTCCTTTGAGCGTACTCCTTCGACCTGAAGGAATGTACTACCCTTGGGAGCACTCCTTTGACCCAGAGGAATGCACCCTCCTTGAGAGAATGAGAATACCTATAAGGCCTAAAGATCCAACCTTCATCCTTTCACAATGTGCCATGCACCCTCTTGACCCTTTCAGCACTTGAGCGCAGTTCGAAGGCATGAAGCATCGTCATTCTACCTTCGGACCTATGCCATGGACCCTCCTTGGTATCTCGAGTGCATGAGCGCACTTAGAAGGAATAAATAATCATCCTTCAACCTTCATAATTTAAAAATTCATGCTATTTGGTTTCCTTTGATCACACTCCTTTGACTTGAGTAGATGCACCCTCTTTCAGCTCACTCCTTCGACCCGAAGAAATGTACCCTCCTTGAGATAACTCCCTCAAGTCGAAGAGATGTTCCTCCTTTGATAGCAATCCTTCAACCTGAAGATATGTACCCTCCTTGAGAGCACACCTTCAACCCAAAAATATGCACCATCCTCGAGAGTGCTCCTTTGACCTGAAGGAATGCACCGTCTTTCTCCCTCGAATGAAAATCACTCTTATGAAGCCCAAAGCCTTCCCTTCATCCTTCACACTTGCACCATGCACCATGCCTTGAATTTATCCCTCTATTCAGCACATGAGCTCATGCTAAATCCATGAATACTTTCCCCTTCAAACATGAGCCTTTCAATGTGCACCCATACACCCAGAAGCCCCTTTGTCCCTTTTGAGCGCACCGAAAATACATAAATAGAAATTATGCATAAAACATGGTATATTAAGATATTTTTAGGCTAATATTTTCTCATCATGGGTGATTGTAGAAATAAGTATTACGTGAACCTCATGGCAAGGAAAAATGAGGAATATCGAGCAAAGAGGATAAATAAATGAAGCATGAAGATAACCAAGAACATACTTGAAACTTGATGATCAAAGCATACCAAGGAATTTGAGATTGAATCCCCTTTGGACAGTGAAAGTGCCACCCTCAAAATATTAATAAAGAGAAAAGACAAAGTGGAAACCATGTCACCATTGGAAAAATTCCATGTCATAAGTCACTATCAGTCCCAGTCATCAAAGATATTGACATGTCAAGTCTCATCATATGATGATGTGGAGGTTATGATGTAGTATTGTAATAATTTTAAACGAAATATAAGTGGAAGTCCAAGCTTCATATGTGGAAGTTGAAGAGTCACATAGTATGATATGGAAAAAGATTGTATAGAAGTCCAAAAGTCATTTAGAAGTTCAATAATTTCTTATAAGTACAAAGGATACATGTTGGCTCAAGGGGTCTTGACCCAGGTTCAAAGGTTAAGGTTTGCCAAAAAACCCCAATACTACTGGCCCTTTCGGTAATGACCTGCATGCACAGGCCAAAGTCTCACCCAAAGCAGTATGGGAGGGTGCTGGAACCAGGTTTCCGCACCTTGGGAGAGGGAAGGTAAGTCAGGTAGAGCTGCATTCAATTTCACAAATATCAGATCGCATATTAAAGAACCCAAATCTATCGGTCCCTTCACATCCACGTGAGAAATACCACTTATAATCACATTAAACAATAGATACAGGACAATAAAGAAACTATCGCAATTATTCTTGCATAAAGTATAACAAACATATTCAGATCAATTGTCAATGAAGTGTAATAAAATAACACAGTTACTTTCACAGCTTAATATAGAAGCATGCATAACATAAAAATATCATAAAGTCACATTAATAGATTCAGATATTCCAACAACCTTTTGCTTTCATTAATCCTTCAGATCCTTTTACAATATTGTTGGCTTAAGGGGTCCTGACCCAGGTTTGGTGTGCAAGGTTTGCCAACAAACCCCTATACTACTGGCCCTTTCGGCAGTGACCTGCTTGCACAGGTCACAGTCTCACCTGAAGTAGTATGGGTGGGTGCTAGAACCAAGTTTCCACACTCTGAGAAAGGAAGGGTAAGACAAGCAAGGCTGCGTTCTGCTCAGGTTATCTCTGCGCAGGATCAAGTATAGGTGTAGTTGCATCCACGTGCACTAGATCTATAATTATATGCTTTTCATAACCTTAACACAGCATTATATATCCGAATATAACAGATCTAGATTTACATCAATACATAGACTTCTACAGCAAAATATAACCAAAGCAGAATATATTCAATCATTCAATATACAAACCTTCATAGCGCAAAGACAGAGAAATGCATAATATAGTAATTAGTAGCAAACCATTCAATAATACTCATAGATTCAGATCCAACAATCTTTCATATTTATTCATTGGTTACCCTTACAATTCCCTTCCCAACCTGCGCACACAATAGCAAGGTCCACACACAGCTGGACTAGGATCTCCGCGCACACAGCCAGCAGGAGTCCGTTCCCCAAAAACCCCAATAGATCCCTTACACAACATATCACATCAATAGCTTAGCCAATTCTTTTTCCTTACAATCCGAAATGCCTCTCTATTTATAACAATCTAGCTTTAACATTCCTATGGTCCGCAACCCATGGTTTTTGGACCCCTAGTTTACCCTTTTACCCCATTACAATGATTTTCGAGGCTTTGACCCACCCTAAAACCCCTGCAATATACTAAATATAAAAAAAATAACCAAAATGGGCCAGTTTCGTAGCTTGTTAGGAGACCCCGTTCCAACAATCCCCCAACACAATCTTGTGACTTGTCCTGAGTCACTTTGGTGGCGCGCCTTCAATTTGCACGCGTAAGGTAGCTAGGGAGCGAAGGAGGGGTGGAAGCACTTCCTTGCTTCGGGCCATTGTGTGTTGTGCAATGTTGATCTTTTTCAGAGAAGAAGGTCCCTCGAGATCCAGACCAACGTGTTCCAACAACCAGTAGAGGTGGGCAATGGCAGACTGCACATCATGTGCAAGATGGAGTGCATCATCAGTCCATGGTTTCAACTTTTTGTACAAAACCTTCTTGGATTGATGAAGGTCCTCAATCTGCTGCATGGTGGTCAGGCACTGCATGTGCCCCCGGGGGGGGGTGTGGAGGCCAAAAGTCGATCTAGAGCATCTTCTGCCTGTGTCAACTCCCTTTGGACATGCTGAAGCATGGGGTGGTGCAGTTCTTTCATCCATAACTGTGTAGAATCTTCAAACAATTTGGATCCCTGCGCTAGTTGTTCCTGAATAGTGTGTGTGGTGTTACTGACCACGGCAATTTACTGGGCACGTTCTTCTGGGGTCAGGTCATATTTCTTGTATCTTTTTTGGCTGCGGCGGTGTACCTCTTGTAGTACGCTGGTAGACAGTCTTCGTAGTTCTATAGTAGAGAGCTGTGCTAAGTCGACTTGTATGTCCCCAGAACTCGATTCAGAAGTGACAATGTGGGGGAGTAAACATATATTTCTTCTAGCGGGCGGGGCCTGGAAATGGCAGAGATGTCGTAGCAGGTTTCGGTACCACAGAGTTCCTATCGAAATCGGTTCGCAGCTAATCCTTCCAGGCAACCTTTGTGCACTCCTATTGTTGCACTCAGCTTCTTCTGGCCCTCTTATCTGTTCCTCTTGTGGATTCAGGTCCATACCTGAGAGACGAGTGACATGAATCGTAGAAATAAGTAGAAAGAAGCATAAGGTAGGTAGCCAATATCACTTGACAGTTGAATAAATAGCCTGAGCCATCCTCTTCTAGCCATTCGTGCCCCAGTCAAATTTAATTAATGGAAATGTAGGTCGTGTGTGGCACGTACCCTTGATCATAAATGGTGATATTGATAATCTACCGCCCTTTTCCTGCGTTTGTAAGTGTCTTTTTGCATTAACTCTAGATGAGTTGATATTCTTCTTTTGTATCCAAGGTCGCGTCTTCGTGATGTTAGGGTGTGGCTGACATGTTGGAGGTCCTTTCCTACTTCCACGGACGGTTGACACACGGTGAGCCTTTAAGTTGATCATGAGTATTTTCGAGGTAGTTATGTCGATCGTGGAAGGATCAATTTTTTGTAGGATAGCTGCGTCATACGTCCATAGGTGATTTAATTCTTCAGTCGTTCATAAATTCTCTCGGATACTCATGATTGTAGACAAGTCCGTAATCTTGTTGGGCAAGGGACGATCGCACCCTTGAGCGAGTAGGTCACCACGTGGGTCGACCGATTTTTGGGCCCATCTGGCTAAGGGGGTCTGTATATGCAGGATTACCCTACTCTAGTAATTCGTCCGAGTAGGGGAGACAGGTCCCTGCATAGTGCTTCATATCGAGTTAGTGGTAGTGCCTCAGACATACATTCTGTGGACCCCTTAGGCTTCGCAGGCTTCAGAGTGTCATATATGGCCTCTTGGAAAGGCAAGGTTCATTCCATGGTAGAGATGCAAAGAAAGCTTTTGACAGTATGAAGGCTGCGAAGTGCCGAAACCTCATGCAGTCGGCTCTTCTAGTTCTCTAGCTCTTCATAAGAGTCAGAAAAGCATTCATTGTCCTTTTCCTAATGGAGAAACCCTTTATCCGTGGGGTTAACCCGATATTCATCTTGCGCAGTGATCTTATAAATATGATCTAATTCTTCCTTCGTGTGGATAGGCTCAGTATACTGGGCACCGTCCGCAGGGTCTAGGGGTACTATGACACGCGTACTTCCACTTTCAAACACCATTCTTCATTTCTTTAGGTTAATAATGCCTACCATGTCCATTGCCCAATCTAGTCCGAGGAGCGCAGGGTAGGGGTCCGCATCTTCAACTATCTCAATTACTTCAAAGTCAGCTAGGACCCTTTCCCCTGCAATGTCAACCATAACCTTTGGTAACCTACCCAAGGGAATGATTTTCTGTTGGTTCACCATGCACAGCTGCATAGTGGACCATTCCAATTTGGGCTTCCCCATTCGTTGCCAAGTTTGCTTAGATAAAACATCGGCATTAGATCCAAGATCCAAGATAACCTGATCCATTTCATAGTCCCCGATTTGTGTAGTTAGCCGCATTTCTTTCCCTGTGTGTTTCTTAGAGATATATAGTTTGTGCACGTCCTTGGTCTCCGGGATCAAGGTGGGTCGAACTGCGCAGGCTTTCATTAAAGCTAGGAGGTTTCTTACGGCCTACGGGTTCCTGAGTAGTTTTATACACGCCTTCAAGAAGGTCTCAATTTCTTTCTCACTCTTAGATTGCGCAGGGGCTGTTGGCAGTGCTTGTTCTTCGCAGGGTACCTCTTTTCTTTCCTTGGTGTCCAACCCACTATGTGTTATGACCTTTACACTTGGATCTGCTCCTCTTAGTTTAGTTTTAATCCTCTGTACGTTTTGCGTAGGGGTAGGATGCTTTTCCTGCATTCTGGCTATCAAGATCGAGTAGTCTTCTACCTCATGGTCTAGATATTTGCAGTATTTCCATGATGTTCGGGTGGGATTAGGGAATTCTCTGGAAAAGTGCCCTATTTCTCCACAATTATAATAGATCAGTTGGCCTCGTCCTCAGCCTGCGCTTCCTTCTTGGCCTCCTCTGCCTCAGGTCGGGGATCCTCCAAAGTGTGCAGTCAGTCTAGGCGATGTAGGGTCTGATTGTACCCAATATAAGTTGCCGCGATCTATCATCAAGTCATATGTTCGGTAATTCTGCTCATCATGTCCTACGAACTGACGAAATTGGAACCATTGTAGTTTTAGCTCTGGGACATGTTATTTCCTAAAATCTACCTCAGGCTGAAAGAAGGCAGAGTTCAGGGTAACATCAAACTACGCTCAGTCTGGTAGCTAGTCCTACCAGATTAGGAGAGGGCTCTCTCTGTGTTAATCTCAGCAAAAATAATCAATAGGGCTTGAGATGACTTGAAATAAAGGCTAATTTTAGGCTAGGTATACAGGTGAAGGAGTTTGATTTGATTTTGGGGGTTTTTGTTGGAATCAAAGGGAAAGGCAGATTTTGGGTTCGGAGATGAGGCCTAGTTTTTGCAGAGTTCTGAATGGGGTGTTATAGCATCATTTTTCACCCTCATGTGATTCATGATTTGTTGTTTTCAACAAAATTCAAAACGTTGTTACGCGGTACACCTTGCACTTTTTTCGCGTGTATACGCGAGTCCATACACACTTTTCCGCGTATGCGATTAAAATCATTAAAAAATATATAAAATTCCCTATTTTCGGGCTGGGTTGATGGTTACTCCAGTAGTTCAACCACCCCAACACGTGGCCAACTGTTTCCAACTGATTGAAACTGCTTTGAGGGAGTATAAAAGCCCCTCATGTGCATGGCCTAAGGGAGAGAGTAATTATAGATATTATACTCTGTTGGAATCCCACCTGCGCCCCGATTTCCTCAAGGCTCCCAGCACTTTCCCGCATTTTACAGAAACCCTCGCTCGAGATGTCCGTTTATATACCGGTCTGCAGGTACTGCTCCAAAGTCCTAGCGAGGCAAGGGTGGGACGGATCCGACGACGGTCTGTTCGAAGATCGTGGAAGGATTCAGGTGATCTCTCCACCTTATTATCATTGTACATGCCGTTCGTAATGAAGAAGAACCATCTTGTTCAATTCGAGTACACACCCCAGTATGTGAAAAGATTATTATTTAAGCATTTATTATTGTTTATATGATGTTTCACATGGATTTCACTGAAATTTAGGATAAATATATGCTGTACAACTATATTTCCGTCCACATTTCTTCTTAGTTTTCAGGTTGAGGAGGAAGAAGGGTTGCTGGGGGTTTGGACCCCGCGGGATCTACATCAAACGTAGGATTACAGGCGAGTTCCACTATCCATGTTATCTAGTTTTTAGCATACAAGTTTGGTTGTGTGAGTCCTTCTTGAATGGCATGCCCTGATCTGTGGAGGTTTTGACCCAACAAACCTCTAGGGAGTTATTTCCCAAAACATAACTAGTTCTGTTTCGGGAAATAACTCCCTAGAGGTTTGTTGGGTCAAAACCTCCACAGATCAGGGCATGCCATTCAAGAAGGACTCACACAACCACACTTGTATGATAAAAACTAGATGACATCGATAGTGGAACTCGCCCGTAATCCTACATTTGATGTAGATCCCGCGGGGTCCAAACCCCCAAAAACCCTTCTTCCTCCTCAACCTGAAAACCAAGAAGAAACATGCACGGAAATCTAGTTTTACAAGATATATTTATCCTAAATGTCGTTGAACCATGTGAAAACATCATATAAACAATAATAAATGCTTAAATAATAATCTTTTCACATATGCAAGCAGATATTAACACGTGAATTCAGGAACAAGATGGTTCTTCTTCATTACGAACATCATGTACAGTAATAAAAAGTGGAGAGATCACTTGAATCCTTCCATGATCTTCGAACAGACTATCGTCCGGATCTGTCCCGCCCTTACCTTGCTAGGATACTTTCAAGACTTGTGCACACGAGATGACATATAATCTGATGAACATCTCCAGGAAACAAGGGTTTCCTGTAAAAATCTGGGAAAGTGTAGGAGGCACGGGAAATCAGACTTGAATTGGGATTCCAACAGAGTACAATATCTATAATTTCTCTCTCCCTTAGGCCATGCACATGAGGGGATTTGATACTCCCTCAAAGTAGTTTCAATCAGTTGGAAACAGTTGGCCACGTGTTGGGGTGGTTGAACTACTGGAGTAACCATCAACCCAACCCGAAAATAGGGAATTTTAGATATTTTTTAATGATTTTAATCGCATACACGGAAAAGTGTGTATGGACTCGCGTATACATGCAGAAAAGTCTGGGCATACCCGCGTATGGGATTTTTAACACTGTTTTTTATGAATTTTGTTCAAGTCTGTGGGAATGGGTGCCCAAGGCCAAAGAGACAATCATGAATCCCATGAGGGTGAAAAATGATGCTATAACAGATGCCCCCTAATATGTGAGGTCAGAAGGGGTACATGATGGCCGAAATGTATTATGCACATAGAAAGAACTTTGCAAGGACGAGAGAGGACTTCACCAGATTTCAGCCTGCCAAAAACCAAGGAAAGAAAACAGAGAGTCAACTCATGCTGAGGCAGGCATACCCATGCTCAGTCAAAAATACATCATATAGAAAGTACATGATGAATCCAGAATGTATACAAATATAGCTGAACTAAAAGTACATAATGAATCATCTGAGCAGGGCCCAGAAATACAAGTTGGAATCAATGTCCAAGTATCACATATAGAAAGCTGATCAATGATGCTGAAACTGGATGTCTGATCATAAAAGTATCTGAATCTCCAAGTACCAAATCATAAGGGGTGGAACATATGGTACAATCACGCAACTCGGGAGCCAACATATAAGATGCTTCTGTACTGAACTGCAACATATAAGGGTGGACGACATGACTGGCAGAAACTGAATGGACTGTCAAAAGTGAACCGAAAGATGCTGATGCAACCCGAGGTCTTCACCGATCTCGACGGCACAATTCTACACAATGGGAATAAATGAGCTGAAGTTGACCATGTGAGAAATCGTTGGATTACCTGTCAATAATGTAAACCGTTAACCAACGCGAGACAACCCACCAATAATGAAAATGAGTGCCAAGGTGCCCTAGTACAATCTAACAAGTGCGAATGAATGAGTTGAAATCAAACACTTGGAAGAATCTACCAATCAGGAGGCAATGATGAATCCCCACTGTCGATAGCGAAGAGTCTGCCATTGATGACTGCAAACCCTAAGGTACTGGAAAAAAGAATCTAGACCGTATTCCCAGAGAAATGAGTCGGAGTCGATGGGAAAAGATCTACTGGAAGGAAGGCATTAAGGCATCCCACATCAGTCCAGCGCGAGTGTAACCCGCAGGCCAAAATTTGGAAGGAATTGGACGAAGCAGAGTGACGGAACCAAACCGAAGTACGTTTCCGACATGCACAAGATGAAGCTAGCACACAGGATAAACCCTCTGAATCAACCAATAATGAAAGCTAACACAGAGGCGAGATATCCACCGATAGGGTCAAATGGAAATCAAGGTACTGCACGAATCCCAAGTGTGATAATGTATGCTGACGTCGAACACAGGGGAAACCACTCAGTCAAAGACCCATAATGATGATCAAATGCTGAGCACAAGGTCACCTATCAATGATGGAAATAGGGCCAGGGTGCAGCTCTAGGTTTATTCTCAGAGCAATATGTCGTAGTCGATGAGAGACAAACCCGCCAGCAAGAAGTCAATGGAGACCTTCTCAAACCAGCACGAGCAGAAGACCAAAACATCTGATGTGATAGAACAAGATACTGACAAGACCGGGAAGGCCGACTGAATAATGAGTCAAGAGACACCGCAGAATGGCCGACTCTGGTTAGACTTCCCTTGAACAAAAGCACGACTTGTGATGACCATGGCAGTAAAAAGTGACACTGTATAAGTCTGTTATGCAGGAGGCAAAAAGAAACTCTCCATATGATTGGAAGAGATAACCAACTGGGGGAGAACTGACCAGTGAAACAAGGCAGAGGCTGAACCTAGGTCAAAACTAAAACCATCCCAAATGAAGGAAATATATAAGTGTATGTGCTTTGTTCAAGGGCGACAAACTGACATTGTACTGCCATCAAATTACGAAGTTACATGTTGTTCCCGTTCTTTTTTTTTTATATTTGATTTTTTTTGTATTTTTCATATAATAAGTCGGAAAAAGAATAAAATAATGCTATGGTACAATGCATGGAACGAGTATCAAGAAACATATGCACTAGTTCTTGGGATAGGAACAATCCTATGCTCAATGCAAGGCGGCGGAAAATGGTAAGCGATACTCAAAGGAATGTTCCATCCATGGGTAAAAGGGTGTCAAGTCGCGATAGCTAAATGCATGAAATGGTTAACTTGTACAGATAGTCAAGGTCAAAAGTTGGCTTAAACATCGAGTCCAAAATGAAGCCGGCTAAAGTCGAGGATAAACAAGTAGCCAATATGCAATGCAGTAATACAACTTAACAACACCAGGGAGCCTCTAGGGTAATGGCCAGAAAAATGATAGTGAAGAAGAAGAAGAATGAAGCTTGAACACATAAGTCATGGCGGGACTAAAGAGGACTCCCGAGCCTACATAAAACGCAGCATGGGCAACAAGTGATAGCAAGGAACTAACTAGGAAGCCCATGTAAAGGAAGGCTCTACCACCAAGTCATGATTTAAAAATCGGTGACTGAAATGGTTGAAATACTCATGACTTGATGGGATCGACCTTATGGCAAGTGATCAGAATGGATGGTAGTATGCAAAATGCAACGGAAAGTGGATTTCCTAACCTATATGCCAGTTTTAGTTTATAAAAAGAGAGATTTCAAGAAGATCAATTGAACTATCCGGTAACTAAGTCAAACAAACTCTGAATTTCAAGTATAAATTCAACAAAATGCTCAAAGCCAACCATGCCACTCTCACAACGGGGCTTTATATGAGCAAAAAGGAAGACAAGAAAATCAATAAATCAACTCAGTACAATAGTATAAACTTGCAATAAAAAACTTCAAAGAATCAAAAAGAGACTCTTCGAAAATTGCAACAAAACTAGTCTACTGAACATCAAGGAAACCAAACGCACCAAATAGGTAAAAAATCAAAATACACAACAACACACAAGGAAAGAGTAAATGAGCAGGTATCTCTCTGTTCTGATTAAGAAGAACAACCAAGGATCTTCAAGAAAATACTTTGGTACTCAAACCAAAATTGCAAACGTAACAACCAAAAATTTCACCAACCGAGAGAGTCTTCACACAAAGGAGAGAGAAATAGAAATATAAACACTTTAAACACAGTCTAGAGATTAAAAAACACTGTAGAAATAGGTCACCACAGCAGACAAGACCAGAAAAGCTAAAAACCAAAATTTCAAAATTTTCCCCCAGACATACGCGCTTTAACAGTTTTGAAACAAGCGTGCATACACAACTGTGGAAAAGGAAACCCGTGTATACGCGACTACTTTGACATAAAAAGCGTGTATATGCGACTGTGTGAAGCAAAACTCGCGTATAAGAAAGAAAATAATGAAAAATAAAAAAATATCAAGCCTAGATAAAGAACCAAGTCTTCAGTGTGACTGAGAAAAAGTTAACTGGACCGGAAATAATGATTAAAACTATTGGAAACCTATCAAACAGCTGAAACCACCCAACAGGGGAATCACAAGAATGCGTTCCCCAGCGGAGTCGCCAGTTCTGTTTCGGGAAATAACTCTCTAGAGGTTTCTTGGGTCAAAACCTCCACAGATCAGGGCATGCCATTCAAGGACTCACACAACCACACTTGTATGCTAAAAACTAGATAACATCGATAGTGGAACTCACCTGTAATCCTACATTTGATGTATATCCCGCGGGGTCCAAACCCCCAACAACACTTCTTCCTCCTCAACCTGAAAACCAAGAAGAAACGTGCACGGAAGTCTAGTTGTACAACATATATTTATCCTAAATGTCAGTGAAATCCATGTGAAACATCATATAAACAATAATAAATGCTTAAATAATAATCTTTTCACATATGCAAGTAGATATTAACACGTGAATTCAGGAACAAGATGGTTCTTCTTCATTACGAACAGCATGTACAGTAATAAAAAGTGGAGAGATCACCTGAATCCTTCCACGATCTTCGAATAGACCGTCATCTGGATCCGTCCTGCCCTTGCCTCGCTAGGATACTTTCAAGACTTGTGCACACGAGATGACATATAAGCTGATGAACATCTCCAGGAAACAAGGGTTTCCTGTAAAAATCTATTGTAAAAATCTAGGAAAGTGTAGGAGGCACGGGAAATCAGACTTGAATTGGGATTCCAACAGAGTATAATATCTATAATTTCTCTCTCCCTTAGGCCATGCACATGAGGGGCTTTTATACTCCCTCAAAGTAGTGTCAATCAGTTGGAAACAGTTGGCCACGTGCTGGGGTGGTTGAACTACTGAAGTAACCATCAACCCATCCCGAAAATAGGTAATTTTATATATTTTTTAATGATTTTAATGGCATACGCGAAAAGTGTTTATGGACTCGCGTATACACGTGGAAAAGTCTGGGCATACCCCCGTATTGGATTTTTAACACTGTTTTTTATGAATTTTGTTCAAGACTGTGGGAATGGGTGCCCAAGGGAAAAAAGACAATCATGAATCACATGAGGGTGAAAAATGATTCTATAACATGGGGCAAGGAAGGAAATTGTTTTAATGCTTTGAAATTGAATTTATGGATAGTTCAGACCAGTGAGGAGTTGAAGAGGGAAAGAGGTTTTCAATAATCCTCTTCAAATAGATGAAAACAAGGAAAATTAAACAAAACTGAAGGCAGAGCAAAGCAATCTAATGAATTCCACCTTTATCACTCATTTGTTTAATTTAAGAAGAAAGGAGAAGGGAAATGATACACATAAAAATCAATGAACTTACAATCACATAAAGAAACACACCATCAAAACACAGAGCCACATGGATCCCAAAGAGTGCTCCAAACCCTGGTCTATTCCTTTGCCAAAATTGCAGCGATGAAATGTACAATGAAATGCCAAGCAAACCCAAGTGTCCAACTCTGAAAATCACTGAAGAAATACATGATATAGACAAGCCTAACTCATCCCCATACCTCTAGGGGTCGAGCTCACCATTCTAGGAGTTGTTTCAACCATATCTAAACAAAGAACTAGAAAATAGGCAATGAAACAACTTGCCTCTATATGATAGAAACTGATTCATTCACTTACATTTAACTTTTTGGTGAATGAATCTACTTGGATGAGTAAAAATGTGCCAAAATTACATCATATTCATGAAATTACATCAAGCTACATCAAGAGTTACATGAAGAAGTCAAACTAGCCAAAACTAGGCGAAAATCTGAGCTGCTGAGTGAAAAATACGCCAAATTTCCCAATGCGCCGCGCCTGAAATCTCTATGCGTAGCACAACTTTGAGGCTGATTTTGAGGGCCCCGAAGTCAAAATTGATTACATTATAGCTCGTTGAAAGCCCTGCCTGTCTACTTTCCAACCCAAGTAGAATTTATGAATTTGGTTGCCATTAGCCCCTCCAAAAATCCAATCTCCCAACACTACTTCCTGTGTGTGCAGAAAGTGGCAAAAAGGTCATTTTTGAGGTGTTTTTGACCCTTTAGACAACCCAGAACTTGTCAAAATTCTTAGGTAATGGGTAGGCATGCATAAATTTTTATGAAAAATCCAAAAATGCAAAGTTTTCCTCCAAAAGAGCTGCCAATTATAAGCGCGCGCAAAGGGGCGCTACGCGTTGGGCGGAAAAATCTGTGTTTAGGAAAAAAAATTCAAAATTGAATTTTTTTTTCCCAAATTTCTTTTAATTTGGGATGAATGTCCACCATCAAGCACTATGCTGGGCCAAAGAAGCATCGGCCAAAATTTGGAGTCTATCATGCCTTTTGAAACGCTTTAGTGCCCTCCTTAGCCTTGCTTTCAGGATCTTGATCCTCACTTTGCAAACATGGTTTCGTGCCCAATAATGGTTCTTCATGTGCTTGAGCATGTTCTCTTCTCTTTTTGCCTTATCCAATAGCTTCTCAAGATGAATATTGACCCTCTCAAACCAAGTATCTCTATCAGCCTCAATCTCCCGCTCAATAGATGTCATCTCGTCTTGGCTTCTTCGGGCAGCTTTCCGGTTTTCACAGATGTTTTGCAACTCCATGATTGTTTGATAATATTCCAACTATTTGTTTCGCTGCTCCAGGTAGTTTATGATCCATTGGTCTCTCTACAGCTTGACGGTCAAGGTGTCAATCTCCGCCTTCTGCTCCTAAATGGTCTCTCTCAACTTTGAGCTTGGAGAGCTCAAATCCTCATCAATAAGTATGAAATCAGTATCCTGGCCTCCTGAAGGGCTCTCATCCTGCATGGGCCTCTTACCTCTATCCTGTACCTGTACCTATGCTACTGATGACCGCAAAGAGACCCCTTCCACCCCAGGTGGAGATAGTACTCGTCGAGATGCTGCAAATAATACTTTGGTGCCTCTCTGATAAGTAACAAACACTGGCACACTAATAGGTTCTGTCTCGTGACCTTTAGGCTGATGTGAAGGTTCACCTAACTCATGAAAAACCTCTGGAGGAACCTGAGGAGCTGTGAAGAAATCACGGGAAATGAAATCCTCCCATGAAATGCCCTGCAATCCAAGCTGATGTACAACCACGATCTTGATGAGTGCATAGTGATAAATACTGTTGTACTGTTGCTCGGGAGTTTTCTTCTGCACAAGCATGGTCATCCTCTCGATATTACAACACATGAAATAAGGTATGTTCGTCATCCTTAATCTCGTGAAATGCATCAATAACCTGATGTGGTAGGCATAGAGGTGTGAAAACCGGCCCTGACAACTGAAATATTTGATAATGAGTTTCATCAGAGGCGCATAGGATTCCTTTAGGAACTGGAATGGAAACACCCTGCTGAGTTGCCTCACAAAGCTAGGCCTGATGTATGGTTCATAATGCACTCTATCCACCTACTGTATTTTGTTCCACTGTTCACCCACATTCGGTATCCCAGTTGCTTGAGAGATGGTTTCCGGTGTCAAAGTGAAATTTGCACCAGCAAAAGTTACCTGACCATCTCGTAAATGAAATACAAACAAACGATCCAACTCCTCATGATGATGGATTCTAGCAATCATCTCAAAATACTGATAGCATGACTGCTCTCGAAAACATGCCATGGCAAGTGGGCAAGCCTGCAATTGAGTCAATGAGGTGGGCTCTTCTCTCACATGTTTGCCACCTTTACGAGGCCTTCTAGGTGCATGTAGCTCAGTGGTAGAATCACTATCTCTGTCATACGATGTATCAGTGTCTATCTCCGTGATGTCCATGCAAAGTGTATGTTGGCTTATATGAGAGGAAAATGAGAATTTGGTGCTTTTTTTTAGTTACCAAATGTGTGTCAAAGGGGAGGGAATGTAGGAGATATAGGGCAATGGGGACAATGGGGTTTTAATCAAGTGATAATTTTCCTTTTGAAAGCTTTTGATTTGACAAAACTTAGGGACAAGGGACAACCACTGGATTTTTTGGGAACTTGGGGTTTGGGAATTTTTACAAGTGAAATGGGAAAGGGAGAGGGATAGGAAATGAAAACCCTAAGGATCAATTTTTAACAAGAGAATAGGGTTTATAATTTTGGCATTCAAATTCCCATATTCAATCTCAATCACCACCAAACATTGGTTAATAGCAATTACAAAGTCTCATCACTTACTTGGAGCATAGGAGACTGAGTCAATTTGAATTTTTGTGGAGCAACGGCAAAAATTTGGTTATCGGCCCTATGCGTCGCGGCATTGGCCTAGTGCGTCGCGACAGTAAACTCACCCACAGTCTCGGCCTTCAAACATTGTTTTGCTTCCTCCACTATTTCTCTTGGCTTCACTCTTTTCTTGGCTTTCAAATATATTATTGCAACACCAAAAATTTATTTTATGCGATAGACTTTGATTTTTGATTTGAAAAAAACCCACTTTTGTAATGTTTGAACTTTGACACTTTTCAAATAAACTCTGTTTTTGTTTCCTTTGTGATTTTTGATCTGAATGACAATTCTCTTGTCTGTCTTTGCAGGGATAGCTGGCATGGGGTTTTGGCAAAGTTGACCAGGGCTGAGCCTGAAGAATTTTATAACTGAAAAAACTTTGAAAATTACATTGCAATTATTACAAACGCATAAAATAGACAATTTTTCTTCAAAACAGAGTTTTGAAGAAAAATCATTATCAAGCATTATGATGATGAAATTTTTGCACTGAAAACCTATTTGAAACTTCCTCATGTGCCTGCTGGCATTATTAGACACTTTTAAGACTAAATTAACGAAACCCTAGACCTAATGGGACTAAAAACCCTAAAATGACTCTTGGTTGATCAAGAGGCCAAACATGACTGTGAATGACTGTAAATGATTTTGATGAACAGACACGGACCAACAGGTACATGAAATGAGCGATATGAGTGACAAGACCCTATTTTCAGATGATCCATGCTCCTAGTGGAATGCAGCTGACTGAACTGAATGAGACACCTAAAATGAAATGCAACAAGAGAAATTTGATCTCTGACGGAGGGATGAAGATACCGACTCTAACATTGGCTCCAATGGGGATGGTAGCTCCTTGGAGGTGCCAAGAACTACAGATTTCTGGGAGAGTAGGTAGTGCCTTCATCCATTGGGCTATGGAGTCCATAACTTCGACAATTCAACACAAGACTCTTGACTCATTTTATTGACTGAAAATTTGACTCAAACTGACTCAATCTTGAAACCAAAAAGAATGAAAGACCTAACTCGACAAGCTCAAAGAAAAGCTGAAATCAATCTTCAGAGTTATAGCCTTCACCTCGGGCCCCAAACTGAAGAAAATATCACAACACACACTTACAATGAAACTGAAATAAATTGGTATGTACAATGAGAATGTAAACAGCAGAAAACATTTCAGAAATGATACCGCTTGAGCAGCCGACCATTGACCGGCCCTCCTGGACAATTTTCCCCATTCATCTCTTTCAGAAGAAAAACATTCTCACCCCGATATGCAACAATTTTAAAGGGTCCTTTCCAGAGATTTTCGAACTTACCATGCTTACCCTTTTCCTCGTTTCTTGAATCCCATTTCAGCACCACTTCTTCCAACTGAAACTTGTCCGCTTTGGCTTTTTTGTCATATATTTTCTTAATTCTCTCTTATAGCTTGAATGTGTTTTGAAAAAATTCTTCTCTCGTCTGCTGCAAATGGATCATTTGATTTATTCTTCTTTGCATATGATCATCTTCACTGCTAGCTTCCTGTAGAATTTTGACCACTGGAACTGCGAGAGAGGTAGGAAATATCGTATCAACTCCATATACTAACTCAAAGGGGGACAGACCAATGGATTTCTTCTGACTCACTCGATCTGCCCAAAGTGCATTAACCAACTTCTTATGCCAACTTTTCTTGTTTATTTCCAGCGACTTTTTAATGATGTTGATCAAAGATTTGTTGGACGAATCTGCCAATCCGTTTCCTTGTGGATGATAAGAAGTTGAGTGTCCCAAAATGATGTGATACTTGTTACAAAACTCAACCATCCTTTTTGATTTGAAAGCTGCTGCATTATCAGTGATTAAATTATTCGGGCAACCAAAACGAGACAAAATATTATTATCAAGGAATGAAATTATTACTAAATATGTAGTTTGCCTGGTGGGAATTGCTTCAATCCATTTCGTGAAATAATCTGTCGCTATGAGGATCCACCTATGCTGAGCTGAAGAAGCAGGATGAATCTCGCCAGTGAAATCCAAACCCCACTGCTGAAAAGGAGCACTTACCTCAATGGGCTTAAGTGGCAAAGGCTGCAATTTCTTCCTTCCTTCAAAAATATGACATTCATGATAGCTTTTGACAGTCTTATACACATCAGCAAAAAGTGTCGCCCAATAATATCCCGCTCTCAAAATCTTGTTGGCCGTCGTTTTCCAAAAAAGGTGACCCCCGCAATCTCCCTTATGAAAATCCTCCATAACCTGCTTTGCTTCTTCTTCAACCAAACAATTCAGCAAAATGCCACCGGGATCTTTCCAATAGAGTGAATTATTCAAAATACAAAACTTAGCAGCCTTCAATTTCAGAGTCCTACTTTTGTTTCTAGCCATGTCGGGCAGTGGTGACAATTTTTGAAGCACATATACAATATCTGAATACCAAGGAGAAAGCACAAATATTTCTGATACCTAAACTGATGAACTTTCCTCATTCTCCTCAGACATAGCAGCAATGAGATTAATGTCCAAGGCATGCAAACTTGATGCAGCCAATAGATTAGCCAACCCTTGTCCTTTGATAATATTTGTAGGCTTTATCTCCACATCATACTCCAACAAGGCAGAAATCCATTTGCCTCTTCTCCCTTCCGGATCTGTTTGCACTAAAAAATCCTTAACAACAGTGTTAGGAACATAAGCAAGAATATGAGAATGCAGAATATATACCCAAAAATCTTTCAATGCTTTCACTAAAGAAAGAGCTTGCTTTTCAATGATGTTATACTTTAAGGCTGCATCTCTTATGGTTCGGCTGAAAAAAGCAATTGGTTTTTCAAGCTCATCTCTTTTCTGCATCAATACTGCTGGCATAGTATAAACCGAAGCAAATGAAAACAAAATAAAATCCTGAGTATAATCTAGGCTGATCAAAACTGGAGCTGAAGAAAGAATAAATTTTACTAAATTGAAAGATTTTACCGCCTCCTCGATCCACTTCACCACATTGTCTTTCTTAAGCATTTTTGTAATCTCTCTTAGATGTTCGGCAAGATTAGGCACAAAGCGGTGTAAGAAATTCATCTTACCATTGAAGGATTGGATCTCCTTTTTGTTCTGGGGAAGATAAATTTGCTGAATAGCTCCTACTCGAGCTGGGTCAATGCGAATGCCATCTTTTGATATTATGTGACCAAGAAGTTTGCCCTCATCCATGGCAAACAAACTCTTCTTCGAATTGAGTGACACACCATACTTTGTACATCGCTGAAAAAAAATCTTCAAATGGTAAAGGTGCTCTTCATAAGAATTAGAAAATACTGTCAGATCAAGATACACAACTAGAAAAACATCTTTCTCATTTGCAAATGCCATATCCATTTCCAGCTGAAATGTCACACCAGCATTCTTCAAACCGAAAGGCATTTTAGCATAATGGAAAGTTCCCCACAGAGTGGTGAATGATGTTTTGTCTCTGTCATCCTCATGGACCAGAATTTGGTTATACCCGGAATAACCATCGAGCAGTGACATACGAGATGCTCCAACTACTCGCTGAAGTATGTGATCCATTTTGGGCAACGGATAATTATCTTTCAAAGAAACCTTATTCAGATTCCTAAAATCAATGCACAAATGAATCTCACCTATCTTTTTGCGTACGAGCACTAAATTGGAAATCCAATTTGAAAACCTTATGGGAACGATGATATCGGCCTTGTACAATCAGTTTACTTCCTTCTCAATTGAGGGCAGCAACTTTGGATTTATCCTTCTCAATTTCTTCCTAAAGGGCTTTTGATTTGGCTTAATCAGAATGGTGTGCTGAATTATATTGGTGTCATATGTCTTCAAATCTGAATAGTCCCAAGAAAATACATCAGCAAAAGAAGACAAAAAACTAACATATTTTACTTTTACCTCTGGTGGCAATGCTTTGGAAAATTTCACCATCTTTGGATTTTCAGCTGATCCAATGTTCACATCTTCAACTCCCTTTTCGGTTGGCCGCAAGGTTGGTTTTTTAGCTACTTCATCTTGATCGAAAAGCTCCTCTAAAGGTATCAAGCCTTTAGGAATGACATTATCCTTCAGCTGCAAAACTTCCATTTGATTTACTTGCACATCAGCCTCACCATCATCATGCTCCATATCAATTGAAGTATTGTTGAATTTGCCTTCATTTTGTAGAAATTCATCGATCGCATCATCATTTTGGAATACTTGCCAATACCTCTGGTTGTCCGGGATATTCGAACGATGTTTCACATGAATTTCAAATTTGTTACTTGATTTCATCGGAATCTTAAAATTACTTGCTGCCTTTGCACGTGCATCTGCAATACCATTTTGAATACAAGGGACACAAGTCAAAGTATAATCTAAAAACATTTTCAAAATATCAAGAACAACATTTTGGTAAGCCCACATTCGAGGATGCTTAGCTTGGTATTCACCCTTCACTTTCTTAATTACCAACTCGGAGTCGCCATACAATGCAATCCTCTGAGCATTCAACTTTCTAAGAATTTTCAGACCAGCAATCAAAGCTTCGTATTCTGCCTCATTATTCGAACAATCAGAAGCTAATTTAAAAGAACAAACCCTTACATTACTCGGTACCTTATTTGGGGCGGAAAAAGGGCTGCATACCGAAATGCCAATTCCAGCACCATCACTTCCTACTGCACCATCGAAATCCATCGTCCACAAACCATCTTCATCTTCTTCCAAGTGCTGAAATTTTGTTTGCTCTGTTATTTCTTCTTGTTGTCCATCAACTTTCTACTGCTCTCAGAAGGCTGATTTCTCAACGGAACTTTCAAGTTCTTCTCTTTCTTTCTTCAAAACCTCTCTGAAATTCTCGGTGATTTCCAGTATGTCCTCTTCTTCAACTAACTGACTATTTACATCATTGAAACTATATGAATACAAAACAAATGACTCTAAATCTGTATGTACATAATTGATTGGATGATTTACTGGTTTCTCCTTGTTGGTGATCATATACTTCATCTTTTGTTCTCGATACAATCTTCTCATCTGACTAAACACCGGAATGGTAGCATAGGAGAAATCAAGCTGCAATATGTTGGCCGCTTTAATTGTTTTAACAATTCAAGTGCCACATAAATTGTCAACACAGGAAGGTCTGTTTATGCCAAATACAATCACACACTATATATGCTCAATTCCAAAAGCAAAGAAGGGTTGTAGTATTAATTACACAAATTATATTAATCACACTGATCACACCTTACTTTTAACAAAGCTGAAGCCTACTTGTGTTACAGTAGAAACAATCCTCTGGTACAGAACTTCATTAAAAGAATCCTAGGAAAGATAATGAAAGGAAATCACTCTGCAAAAAAAGATCAATCAACCATAACGGAGAACAGGACCCTATTCCTCCAAGAAGGAATCTTTAGCACCTATTTCCTGTTATCAGTCACACTGCTAAAGAGAAAGATCAATCATCAAAGAACAAGACCCTACTCCTACAAACGGGAATCTTCAGCACTTGCTTCCTCATGTCAAACTATCACGAATTCATTCTGCAAACAAATGACTAGAAATAAAATAACTCACAGCTTCTTCACAATGAACAGTACAAAATAATGTAGTAAATAAGGAAAACACAGTTTCAGTAAGAAACACAAAACTGCATAAATAATCTTCAGCAAACAGTGTTTAATTAAGGTGTGAAATCATAAAGAAGTTTACAGACTACAGGAGCAATCGGGTGAATCTTGTGATGAAGGCGGGCCCTTTCCTTCTCACAAGATTCCCCAGAGGAAAGAATTTAAATTGAAGCGCTCAAAAGAAACCTTTATTCATCTGTCAAAAGAAATGATACATTATAATGGAGCCTTGCTCCTTTCCGCTCAAAAAAATGTATCTCCTGTAGTCTCTAACTCCCCTTCTAATGATGATGTCTCCTCTTTTTAAAGAGGAGACATCCATTACAGTTACATCAAAGAAATCCTATTTTTATCCAAATCTGATCTTTTATTTTAAAATAGTGTCTTTCTACTCTTCCATAGAAAAATACTGTTACAATAGATACAAAAATACTGGCTTTAGAACAATCCGTGTAACAAATTTCCTTGCTTGTCTTAGTCTTGTTGCCATCATTCTTGAAATACACTTTCGAAATCGCAAATCATGAGTAGTTTTCAGTAACGGGATTTGCGTGCCCGTTGACTGTTTCAGCAACAGAATTAACTGTTTCAGCAATGGGGTCAACTGTTTCAGCAACGAGGTCGACTGTTTCAACAACATGTTCCTTATCATAGATTATCTGTGATATCTCAGCGACTGTATATCTTTGATTAATGATTAAATATACAAGTAATGTGGAATTATATGCAAAACAAATTAAACATAGAGTAAAGAGAAGAACTTTGTATACCTTTGGGAAAAATGGATAGGAATGATAATGTAAACTTTAGATATGAACTAAAAAGAGTAAAGAGGTGGCAAAAATATGTAGTCAAAATGGTACATTATGAGGTCCTAACATCCCCCCCAACTGAAAGGGTTGCATGTCCTTAGGCAACTTTTAGTCTGAATCGGAGTCTGAATACTGACTCTTTGCATGCAAGTTACTCAAGCTGTAAACTTTAGATATGAACTAAAAAGAGTAAAGAGGTGGCAAAAATATGTAGTCAAAATGGTACATTATGAGGTCCTAACATCCCCCCCAACTGAAAGGGTTGCATGTCCTTAGGCAACTTTTAGTCTGAATCGGAGTCTGAATACTGACTCTTTGCATGCAAGTTACTCAAGCAATAACTATGGAAGGTGGTATCTGTCGAAGGTCTAAATCCTTGATTACTTTGAAATTTCTGCCATGCTTCTGCCTCATCCCTGTTAGCCAAGCTATAATGAACTTGATATCATTCTGATGGCATCCATAAAATGAGAAAGTGAAAATGATAGCCTATCCAATTCTCAGCACATTGTTGAACACATCTGATGTAGTTTGGTATTCTGGATAGTGCAATTTCAATATTACTAGGGCTAAAGAAATGATACTCTTGTTTTTCCTTGGAGGAATGTTGCCAGAACATGGTGTTTGCCTTCAAAGCAGCCATCTCATTGACCCTGATTGACTGATAACATTCTCGGAGTACAGAGGCTTGCAATTGTTGTATGTATCTAGTCATTCTTGGCTTCTGCAAAAACTTATGGTACTCTACTACAAAAATGGACGGATTTTGAGGCTCTGGCCTTATCCAAAGAAGGTGATTATCCTCATTGTGCCTAGTTGCAAGGAAGGTAGTATGCCAAGTGATTTGATTTGCAAGAAAAGAAACAAACGCCCTAATTTGTATATCACCAAAAATAGGATTAAGATTGAGTTCTCTGTTTTCAGGCATTGCCTCATTATGAAGATACAGCTCGCATAACAAATGTTGATCACTTGTGGAAGCCTCAGCAAATGTTTTAACAAATTGTTCAGCTGTGAGCAACTCATAAGGTCTTCCATCCTTAATTTCTTTCAATTGGAAATAAACAAGACGCTTTGAAAGAAACAGAGAATAGTTCACAGATGGTTTCCTGGTGGCTAGTAATTTTTGCACTAATTGAAACATCAAGATTAATTTATTTTTTAATTTTGTATTCTCTTTTCTGGAATCATTAAGCTGCTGGAGTGTCTGTTCCCAGTTTTCCCAATTGGAGTACATTTGATTTTTCCAGGCTAGTTTATGCTGTTGTAAAATTTTATCTTGATCCACATCATACTGTTTCTTCCACATGTTCATTATTTCCAATTCTTTCCATGGTGGAGTTTGGGTTCCAGCATTATAGGTAATGGGCTGAGGCATAGTCTATGTAGCAGAATCAGTGAATGTCAGGCAGGATACCTGTACCTCAGTTCCCTTCTTCAAAGTTTTTGAGGGCCCTACTGGTTCTTGTGTGATAGTATGGTCTTCCTTCTTTAAAGTCTTTGAGAGCCCTACTGGTTCTTGTGTGACAGTGGGGTTTTCCCTCTTTACTGGAGATGATATGGATGCACCAAACATTGGTACTTCAACTATCTTGTATCCTGTGCTTTGATAAATGTTTCCACACTGATAACACATGTATTCTTTATAAGGATCATTCTCTAAGTGTTTTTCTTGCATCAATGTTGTATGAGCCAAAGTATAAACATTCAATTCTCTATCAAAATCCTCCCTTGCCATTATCAATTCTTTCTTGCAGACTTCTAATTCTGACTTTAGAAATTCATTTTCTTCTAAAAGAGAGGCTATGGTGACTAGAGCGTGTGCTTTTGCTGATTGATGTTCCTCCACTGTAGTTGGTTCTTGTGTTTCAGCTACAGTCGGTTTCCTTAAAATATCATGCTGGATGTTTAACTTTTGCACGTCAGCAGCTGGTTCTTGTGTTTCAGCTGCTACGTGAGTAGCTAGTTCTTGTGGAGTAGCTACTGGTTGTGTAGGAGAGGATGTCATATTACCCTGGGCGACTGGTTCTTGTGGAGCAGTGCCACAGGATGAGATAGGTAATGATTCCAGGATTTGGAAAGGTGGTGATGACTGGAATTGTAACAAGATGGCTGCGGGGTCAGGGGAAATGGGAGTTGTTTTCATTTTTCTCCTAGGTAGAAAAGCAGGGAAAGTAGTGGCTTTCTTTTTCTTTCTATGGGAAGATTCTTCCCTAGGAGAGGGGCTGTCGGAAGAGGTGACTATTTTGGATGTAGCCCTCATTTGACTTTTTGATACAGAGGCAGTTCTAGTCTGCCTCTTCCTTTTATGAATAGGAGGAGATGGTGGTGTTTCAGTCTGAGAGTCATCACTGGGGATGTAAACAGTGGGCTGGGATGAATCTGCTAAATGGAATGGTTTTGAAGATGGGTGAATTTGATTTTCTGGTTCTAAGGATGGGATTGATGGAGGATCCAGGATATTCTCCAGTTTCTGTTCATAAGAACTTTCAAAGATTTCGTGGGGATTTTCAGCTTCTTGGGGAATTTGGGCTTCATGGTGAATTTCGGGGGCTTGGTCAAGGAATAGGGGTAAGTTATTTAGAGGGGGGTTTTTATCAGAATTAATAGTTGACAAAGGCGATGATGAGTAAGGGATAGTAATGGAAATTTTACCTTTCTACAGTAATATGACATATTCTTAATACATCCAAGCAGATAATAAGGAATGTTGAGTAGTCTACCATGCCGCAAGTGGCTCATTAAAACAAAGTCGTGTTGATAAACTACCTGATATTGCCCCTCGCAGGTTAAATAATGCTTGAAAAATTCGGCTACCTTGGCCCACGAAGGAGGTAGTGAGTGCGTTCCTATGCCATGGCCTTTGATCTCAACACGTTCTTATGGAAGAAGGAAGTCATGTTGCGCATTTAGGATGATGTTTTTTCTACTAAACCACCGAGTTCCTATGACTGGGAAACCCGAGACTTGGGCAATATCATTCTTTGTAACTGAAATTATGACCCCTTGGAATGTGGAGTGGTCCCGCTGGAGGTTCTGTGCGAACTCCAAGACTTGCCGAGGGTTAAATTCTCTCAATTTTTCAAAATATGTGACCCATCCTGCCTGCTGGAAAATTTGGTAAGCCTCCGGAAATAATTGAAGAAGAGCCGCTGAGTCGGGCTCATGCCTAATAACCAAACCTCCCATGGTTACTAACTTAAGTCAAATATAGAAACAGAGAGCAGAATCACAGGCTCAATCAGAATAATCGTTACGACTGAGGATATGGAGTATCAATGATGACCAAAATAATGGATATGAAGAGTGATGGTGGATTGTATGGTGTGGAATGATGGTTTTAATTTTCAAAATCCCCCCCCTACGTGTGATGTAATGATGTTTAAATGTGAAGGGATTGTAATAATAATGGGAAAGATCCTCTCTTTAAAGTATTATTTAACTGTATTACATAAAAAATCCGCATACCTTATATTTTACCTCTGTTTTTGTAATTTGAAGTATAGAGTGCTTGTTCATAGTGGCTTAATACTGATGGAAGAATATTTAGATTTCTCTAAAATGTAGAAACAGGAGAATATTAGAGTCTGCTCAATACTGGATAATATTCACCCAAGGGATCTGAAGAATAAAAGTGGGGTACTGGAAAACTTGTGTAGCAGAGGAAAGGAATGGTGTTTTAGCAATGGGAAGATAGATGACAGGTTGCTGAAAGTGGTTTTTTAGCAATGGAAATATGGATTACATGTTGCTGAAAGTGCTGTTTCAACAATGGAAAAATAAGGGAAATGTTTGCTGAAATGTGATGATTTAGTACTGGGAAAATTGGGGAAGTACTTGCTGAGGAATGATTTCAGCAATAGGGAATAGGGAAAAAAAAAATGCTGGCTGAAGGATGGTGTTTCAAGAGTGGGTACAATGGGGAAAATAGGAAAAAGGAAAATATGGAGTAAGGGGATAAGTGATAAAAGAGATATTGCTGGGAAATGAGGAAATGAATTGAGATGAGGGAAACAAAGCTTCTCTGATTGAAGCTTAGATCTTCTTGTGATGAAATTGTCCTCCTTAGTGAGTTCTTCCTTAATCTGCAACATACCATTGTAACATGCCAACCCTTGACATGGATTATTAGTTTTAAATCTATTCTAATACTAAAAATATAGTGCAGAAAATTAAATGTTGTGAGGAGCAGAAGACTCCCCTGGAAAAAGATAATGTGTATCAGTCATGCAAGTAGCCTTAAAATCTTCTTTAGAAACAGAGCGCTGGTACAAACAAAGCCTATGACCATTTACTAGTAGAGGTGTTTTAGAATCATCAATTGTTAAAAGTCTTACTGTTCCATTGGGAAAAACAGCATTAGCTTCATAAGGTCCAAGCCATCTTGTACATAACTTACCTTGAAAGTTTTCAAACCGAGAGTCGTACAATAAAGCCCAATTACCTTTTTGGAACTGCTTGTGCTTGATAATTTTATCATGCCACTTCATTCTTTGTTGTTGAATCATGATTGTCTGGTGAATCGCATCTAATCTCTTTTCATCCAATTCAAGAAGCTGCTGCAACCTAGCTGTCTGCACATCAGTCAAATCAAGGTTAACAGCTAAAGCAGTTCTTAAAGTTTTAATTTCAAATTCCACAGGAAAAACAAAAATTTTACCATAAACCAATTCATAGGGAGAAAATTCTGTAGTATTTCTCCAGGTAGTTCTATAAGCCCATAATGCTTCAGGGAGCCTTTGAGACCAATCCTTTCGGTTATCCTTCACTGTTTTAGTTAGAATGGCTTCTATCACTTTATTTGTGCTTTCCACCTACCCATTGGCCTGGGGATGGTATGGTGTAGTCATTCTATGATGAATATGATATTTCTGAAGGGTATATTTAAAACCATGAGAATTGAAGGGAGGTCCTCCATCTGTAACTAGCTCTCTAGGAATTCCAAATCTAATAAATATTTCTTCATATAAGAAAGCTAGGACAACTTCTTCATTGGCTCTAAGAAGTGCTTTGAACTCTACCCATTTATTCATATAGTCTGTAGAGACTAATATATAAGTTCTTTGATTGGATGGAGGATTGATGGGTCCTATGAAATCTAAGGCCCATCTTTTGAATTTTTCGAGTACTACCTAGGGATTTAATGGCATTTGATCTCTATGATTGGGTTGACCCATTCTCTGACAGCTATCACAAGCCCACACATATTTCTTTGCATCCTTAAATAGTGAGGGCCAATAGTAACCCATCCTCAAAATTTTGTGTGATGTTCTTTTATCGGAAAAATGCCCTCCACAAGGGCCATCATGACAAGCTTTTAGTATATCATACACCTCATCCTCTCTAATGCATCTTCGAATTTCATGATCAAGTCCTGTGTGAAAAAGACACCCACTTCTCCAGCTATACCTGGCACTTTGTTGAACAATTCTCCTCTTTTCTCTATGTGATAGGTGTGATGGCAACTTTCCTGCAACCAAATAATTGGAAATGTTTGCATACCAAGGAGAGTGAGCAGATACTGCAAATAGATACTCATCAGGAAAGGAATCATCTACTGGAATATTATTATCAGTTTTTAACCATGAAAGGAAATCAGCCACAACATTTTCTTTACCTGGTCGATCTACAATTGTAATATCAAACTCCTGCAGTAACAATAACCATCTGGTAACTCGAGCATTTGTGATAGATTTATTCATTAAATACTTGATAGCTGAGTGATCAGTATGGAAAAAAGTAGAGTAACCAGTGATATAATGTCAAAATTTGTTAATGGCATAAATTACTGCTAATAATTCCTTTTTGGTAACTGTATAATTAAGCTCAGCAAGGGTCATATTATTACTCATAAAATAGATAGCATAAGGAAGATGGTTTTCTTCTTGTCCCAAGACAGCTCTAATTGCAGTATCTGAAGCATCAGAAGATATATGAAAGGGAAGTGCCCAATCCGGTCCTCTCAAAATAGGATCTATAGATAACTGATGCTTGAGTGCTACAAAGGCTTCCTGACAAAGATTAGTCCACTTAAATTCAACATTTTTCATAAGCAACACAAATAATGGAGAAGCTATCTTAGAAAAATCTTTAATGAATCTTCTGTAATATCCAACATGTCCAAGAAAACTTCTTACATCAGTTTATGTTTTAGGAATAGGAATATTTTGAATGACCTATATTTTGGATGGGTCTACCTGAATTCCTTGAGATGAGATAAAATTTCCAAGCACTATTCCTTCACTCATCATCATATGACATTTTTCAGTACTTAAGGAGAGGTGAGCTTGTATACAAAGTTTAAGCACCTTCTCAAGATTCTGTAATGCATCTTCAAAAAACACACCATAAGGAGTAAAATCATCCATAAATATTTCCATAGAGTAATTCAACATATCATAAAAGATTCCTATAACAGCCCTTTGAAAAGTTGCTGGTGCATTACATAGTCTAAATGGAAGAACTCTATAGGCAAAAGTTCTGCAATGACTAGTAAAAGTGGTCTTGTCTTGGTCTTGGGGTGCAATCCTGATTTGGTTATACCCACTGAATCCATCTAAAAAGGAAAAGAATTTCTTCCCTGACAAGCTGTCCAACACCTGATCAATAAATGGCAAAGGAAAGTGGTCCTTTTGAGTGGCTTTATTTAAAGCCCTATAATCTACGCACACACTCCATTTCCCATTTTTCTTAGGGACTATTACTAATGGGGAAACCCATTCACTCTCAGATATAGGGTATATAAATCCTGCATTAAGCAGTTTTTGAAGTTCCTCTTTTACAATTTCTTTTAAATTAGGGCTCATTCGTCTTTGGGGTTGACAGACTGGTCGACAACCTTCCTTAATATAAATCCGGTGAGTACATAATTCAGGAGAGATTCCCTTCATATCCGTGTAATCTCATGCAGATGATTCTTTATTTTGAAGTAATAACTTCATTAACTGCTGTGTTTCATCAATTGTTAGATCAGGATTTATGTTCAGTGTTTTGCCAGGTTTGATTTCCACTGTTATGCTTTTAGAGGAGATGGAAGTTGATTTTTGAGGTAAATCTTTAGATTCAATCTTGTCGTGGGTATCTGTTTCAAAGAGTGTAATCAATTGATTGTGAGTTTCAGCAACCACAGAGGAAGGTTCACAAATAAAACTATTAATTACTTCGTCCTCTGTGCTGTCTTTAAAAATCAAAGCTTGTCCGATAGTCAAAATAGGTTGAACAACATTATCATCATAATCCATCCATACAAAATTATCATTGCTAATCATGGGTGTAGTAAGATGTTTGGTTTCATATCCATTGGAAATTGTCATTGAACCAGATCTACAGCTAATAAAGGCATCGGCTATAGAAAGCCAAGGCCTTCCTAGTATTAGAGGGTGCCCCCCAACTTTGTTTTAGTTTGCAACACCACAAAGTCAGCTGGATAATTACAGGATTCAATCGAGATAACTAAGTCCTCAAAAAATCCTTCTGGTTTAATTGTAGAGTGGTCAACTAGCTCTAGGATGGCTGGTGTGTCTCTAATTGTGTTCTTTAGCTATAGAAATTGTGAGGTTTCCAGAGTCATGATATTTATTGCAGCACCTAAATCTACCAGAACTTGAGGGATTATTTTTTTACCAATTTGAACTGTCACAGTAGGATGGCTGGGGTCACCATATTTCACAGGAGGAGTTTTTTCGGACATCAATGCAGATAGATCACCCATAACATGAACTGTAAGGGGATCCTTAGTTTTCCTACCAGGTTTCTTAACACAAATATCCCTCATGGTTCTGGCATAGATTGGTACATCTCTTAGTTCTTGTAAAAGTGGAATTTTAACATACAAAATTTGCAATTCCCCTAAAATATTAAAAGCAGGTGTTTCAGGCATTTTAGTTAAAACTAAACGCTCGGGGAATGGTGGCTCTGTTATTTCAGCATCCTTGTTAGAGGGTGGTTGTGCTTCTTTGTGTGAATTATGTTTCTCAGTTTCTTCTTTATCAGAATCCAAAGAAGTAACATCATCAATAATAGGTTCAACTATTTTCCCAGATCTTAAATGGATGTCATTGCATTATGCAGGGAAAACATGAAGTGTAGGCTGGGTTTGAATGTCAATAACTTGTACAACTTTATTATTGGGGTTAGGATTTGGTTGTACAGGTAGTTGGGGTCTCATTTGATTATTTGGTGGAGCACCTGATGGCCGAGGAAGTGGTTGTTGAAATTGAGGAAATTGATTTGGATACGGGAGTTGTTGACTCCTCCAATTTGAATTCCATGGATTAAAAGAAGATGGCTGTTGTGGGGGCCAAGGAGTCCACATTGTAGGATCTAAAAAGGGAGGATTTTTTTGTTGCATGGGTGGGTAATTCATATG
The DNA here is from genome assembly GCA_034641835.2 of Pinus albicaulis. Classification (NCBI taxonomy): domain Eukaryota; kingdom Viridiplantae; phylum Streptophyta; class Pinopsida; order Pinales; family Pinaceae; genus Pinus; species Pinus albicaulis. Next base: position 212,000,540 of record CM076583.1, on the reverse strand, counting down.
ATTAAAGGGTGGGTATTGAATTTGGTTAAAGGGAGGGTAATTTTTCTGACTTAAAGAAGGATAATTATTCCAACGATTAGAAGATGTAAATGACATGCTAGAATTCATACCTTGTCCTCTTGGTTGCCATTTTCTTCTTTGTGTTAGCAGATAAACTGCTTCATCTTCTTCTTCCGTTGGCTGCAGTGCTGCCTTTATTCCCGGTAGAGAAGGACATTGTTATGTTTCATGATCTTTCTCACAAAGGGTACAGATTGCTATCTTGTTCAATGGGCATTCCCTTAGTGGATGTTTATCTATGCATTTAGGGAAAAAGATAGCCAGAGCTGCTTCTTCTTTAGCCTACTTCTTTTTAACCTGCAAGGTGTCAATTTGTGAAGCAAAAGAACTTAACATTTCAGTTTTAAATTCTTCAAGTAAATGACCTATTTCAGCTCTTGTTGCTCCCCCATTGGCTAATTTCTGAACTCTTGAATAAGTGGGATCTCTGTTATTTTCTCTGTTCCTTGCAGCCCCTCTTGAACATCTTTTATAGAGTTCAACAATCTCATCATATGATTATTTAGATATATCTCCTTTACCAAGCATGTTTAGCATGTCTAAACAATCGTCCCTTACTCCTTAAAGTAATACTATTTTACAAATTTCTTTACTTACATTCGGATGATCAGATCTCTGCAGATTATATTGCAGTCTTTCCACATATTCCTCCAAATTCTCGTCCACCTTTTGTGCCATATTGAATAATTCCTCCCTCTTTTCTCTTGTCCGACAATAATCTTGATATTTAAGCAGAAATTTATGTTCCATCTGTTCCCATGTTGTGATTACCTGGCTTCCAAGGCTCATGAACCATATTAACGCATTTCCCTTTAATGTTGCTGGAAACAGTTTCAACTTTTGAGCATTAGTAACATAATCATAACTTCTGCATAATATATCAAATTCAAAAATAAATTCATCCGGATCTTCAGAGGATAAACCATGGAAGTTGGGTAAAGCTGACAATGGAATATTCTTCATAGGGGTCGTTCCTCTAGGGAGATCACTGATAGGAAATCCCAAGGTAGAGAGAGAATTTTCATCCTTTCCTTCTCCTTCAAGATCTACTCGTCCTCCACCAAAGAATTCTTCGTTGTTTCCTTCCATTGGTTGATCTCCTACTGCACTTGCTCGATCCTTAAAATCTTCTACTGGCTCCTCAATTTTTTCCACTGGTCGTCCAATATCTTCTGTTAATTCCTCAATGTTCTCTGCTGATTCCTTAGCACTTTCTTTTGATTCTTCAGCACTGGCTACTGGTTCTTTAATATCTATTGCTGGTTCCTCTACATTTTCAGGGATCACAACTTCTTCTGTTTCGTAGTCTGATTGAGGGGAGTGTTGAGGCTAGAGTCTTCGAGAGCTTAATCTCTGCGACGATTCAACCTTTGATACAATTTCGTCAATAAAATTCTTTCTTCCCCCCCTTCCTTTTCCCTTGCCACCTGTAGGGTTAGTTTTCTTCTAGGTTCTGCGTCCTCTCATACAATCTGCACATCTAGAAAGAAAACATCAATGCTTTTGAAATCTATAATTGCCTTCCCCGGCAACGGCACCAAAATGTTGGTCGCTTTAATTGTTTTAACAATTCAAGTGCCACATAAATTGTCAACCCAGGAAGGTCTGTTTATTCCAAAGACAATCACACACTATATATGCTCAATTCCAAAAGCAAAGAAGGGTTGTAGTATTAATTACCAAATTATATTAATCACACTACTCACACCTTACTTTTAACAAAGTTGAAGCCTACTTGTGTTACAGCAGAAACAATCTTCTGTTGCAGACCTTCATTAAAAGAATCCTAGGAAAGATAATGAAAGGAAATCACTCTGCAAAAAAAGATCAATCAACCATAACGGAGAACAGGACCCTATTCCTCCAAGCAGGAATCTTCAGCACCTTTTTCCTGTTATCAGTCACACTGCTAAAGAGAAAGATCAATCATCGGAGAACAGGACCCTATTCCTACAAACGGGAATCTTCAGCACCTGTTTCCTGATGTCAAACTGTCACGCGTTCATTCTGCAAACAAATGACTAGAAATAAAATAACTCACAGCTTCGTCAGAATGAACAGTACAGAATAATGCAGTAAATAAGGAAAAAAGAGTTTCAGTAAGAAACAAAAAACTGCATAAATAATCTTTAGCAAACAGTGTTTAATTAAGGTGTGAAATCATAAAGACGTTAACAGACTACAGGAGCAATCGGGTGAATCTTGTGATGAAGGCAGGCCCTTTCCTTATCAAAAGATTCCCCAGAGGAAAGAATTTAAATTGAAGCACTCAAAAGAAACCTTTATTCATCTGTCAAAAGAAATGATACATTACAATGGAGCCTTGTTCCTTTCCGCTCAAAAAAATGTATCTCCCGCAGTCTCTAACTCCCCTTCTAATGATGATGTCTCCTCTTTTTAAAGAGGAGACATCCATTACAGTTACATCAGAGAAATCCTATTTTTATCCAAATCTGATCTTTTATTTTAAAACAAGGTCTTTCTACTCTTCCATAGCAAAATACTGTTACAATAGATACAAAAATACTGGCTTCAGAACAATCCGTGTAACAAATTTCCTTTCTTGTCTTCGTCTTGTTGCCATCATTCTTGAAATACACTTTCAAAATCACAAATCACGAGCAGTTTTGAGTAACGGGATTTGTGTGCCCATTGACTATTCAGCAACAGAATTGAATTTTTCAGCAACGGGGTCGACTGTTTCAGCAACACGTTCCTTATCATAGATTATCTGCGATATCTCAGCAACTGTATATCTTGGATTAATGATTAAATATAAAAGTAATGTGGAATTATATGCAAAACAAATTAAACATAGAGTAAAGAGAAGAAATTTGTATACCTTTGGGAAAAATGGATAGGAATTATAATGTAAACTTTAGATATGGAATATAAAGAGTAAAGAGGTGGAAAAAATATGTAGTCAAAATGGTACATTATGAGGTCCTAACACAATGTTCCCTTTAGTTTCGCTCCCCAAGATCTGGAAAGAAGCATGCCAAATCTAGGAGGAATATCTGCCACAACCACATCCATCAACACATTCTTAGTTGGAATCTGATCTAAGCTAGCCACCAAATCTTTGATAAGCCCAGTGCATCTTACTCTGCTAGAATCGAAAGAATAAAGATCATGATACTTCCTAGTGATGTCCCATCCCAATTTCTCCATGATTTCTCTCGGCATGAGATTATGAGATGCTACGGAATCAAACATGGCATTATGTAACACAAAATCATGCAATCTAAGGCTGATATAAAAAGGAGGCACATCACTATCTGGAGACTCACCATCCAATGCTAGTCCAAATATCAACTCAGGTCGATCATCTTCCACATTCACCATATCAGACATTGGATCTAAATTCAGAATTTTAGACACCTGACCCTTATAGCTATTATTCTTCATTAATTTAGTCAAAGGAATGGAAACTTTTAACTTAGAAATTTCACTCTCTAAGTTAAAAACTGAAGTTTTTTCTACCTGTTTGGCTGGAACATCCTTCTTTTTAGCTTTCTCCCTCGATACAATTGGCTGATTAGATCTTTCATTTGCTGATGGGGATTTTCTAGTAGTAGGATCAGCTATCTCTTTTCCCTTCTTTTTTGTAACAGGTGCATCATTATTTGGTGCTGAAACTTCCTTTCTCTTTTGGATTGGATTGATAGGCACATATCTATTTCTAAGTGAATATTGACGTTGCTGGGTGGACAAAACATTCATATAACCTCTCTGATATTCATCTGACTCTTCTTCAAGAGCTGTCTCATTAGCCAAGATGAAATCCTTGTCTTTTTGTACAGCTGAGTTTTATGCATACTCCTCATCTTCAGTGATAAAAGTTGGCAAATCATTAGGTGTAAAGAAGTGATTCTCTTCCCCTATTACATTATCTTCATCATCTGATTCTGGACCAACAAAATTTTGCTGTAAAGGTGTCTTTACCTGCTGTTGTACTGCTGGTTCTTGTGCTCGCTGCTCTTGTTGTTTGATCTTGAATTGTGGTTGTTGCTAACCACGGAAGTTAGGATTTCTGATCTGCGGTTTAGGCTTATCAAGTGTTAATCTTTCAATAATATTTTCCACCTTGTGAAGTACTTGATCTGAAGTAGAAGCCTCTTCCTTTATTACTACTTTCTTTTCTGCTTTCAATCTAGCTCTCTTGTCATTCAAATTAGCTTCGACACTCATTGCAATTTTCTGCATGTCCTCCAAAGTCGCCGGATCTCTTTCTCTTAATTGATATGCCATGTCCGGATCAAAAACATTTGGAAAATTAAGCAAAGCCGACCTCCTAGATGGCCTTAAATCATCAGGAATTGCATTGTAAACCACAATGAATCTAATACAATAATCTTGGACAGACTCACCAACGTTGCGTTTGATATTGGTATATTCAGAAGTGATCTGAAGAGGATCTTTCTTTACTTCCCATCGATCCAATAATTGTCTCTGAAGCTCAGCCAATGTAGCAATACTTCTAGGCTGCAAAGCTCTGAACCACTTTCTTACTTCTCCTCCAAAAGTTTGCACAAATAATATCATGGTCACATTTTCTGCATCAATTTCATGAAGGTCAAAGAAATATGCCATTTTATCAACATGTTTCTGAGTAGGAACACTTTGAGGAGTGCCATCAAACAATGGAATCTTACTTTGATAATCAGCGGGCATGTCATCCAAGTTTTGAGGCAACACAAGAGGTGCAAATTGGGCAGCCATTGCTCTTGGTGGATTTACAATCGGATTTGGAAATATGGGAGGAGTCGGAGCAGTTGATGTATGAGGTGTGGATGGAGGTGAAACTACTGCATATTGTTGATCAGAAATAGATGGTTGCACGGGAATGGTAGGAATGAAAGGAGGCTAGGTAGGAATTTGTGAATCAGAAGTAACTGCTGATGGCCCAAGAGTTTCAGATGCAGACTCTATAAACTCAGGAATATTTGTTGCCACAATAGAATTCTGAATATTCAAAATGTAATTGTCAATGGATCTATTAGCCTGTTCAATTTCAAGATACTTGATAAACTCTAGATTTATGACCGTAGAACCAATAGCACTTTCAGACTTAGTCTGAAACAACGACAACTCAAACTTTTCGTCAAATTCAAGATATTCAAGGTATTGAAACACAGCGGGACATGAATGAGATTTCAATAGAGGAATCATAGGACTTTCTCAACGAAGGATTCTTGAAATCAGATTGGGATTTTCATACACTGGAGGTGGATCGGGATCGGGATTTGCTCTAGTATGTCTTCTGGAAGCCAGTGTGTTGAATTATTTTCAAAAATAAAAGGGACAAAACCAACTTGTTCAGCCTATCAAATTCTAGACTCATCACCCAAATTCTAGAATGATCTGATGTACTAAGGGAAATTTACAAGTCGAGTGTCACACTTACAAACTAGACCGAAGATTGACTGAAGCATCGTTTATCTAATTTTGATAATGCAAAGCAAGAGCGTTTCGAAGGATACCTAGCATAAATTCATGCTCCGTCTGTAGCTTATAAAACAAATAACACTAAAAAGTGAACCATTTTATTCCCCAGTGGAGTCGCCACTATGTTATTGCCTAAAATCTACCTCAGGCTGAAAGATGGCAGAGTTCAGGGTAACATAAAACCACGCTCAGTCTGGTAGCTAGCCCTACCAGATCAGGAGCCGGGTCAATCTCAGCAAAAATAATCAATAGAGATTGAGATGAATTGAAATAAAGGCTAATTTTAGGCTAGGTATATAGGTGAAGGAGTTTGATTTGATTTTGGGGGTTTTTGTAGGAATCAAAGGGAAAGGAAGATTTTGGGTTCGGGGATGAGGCCTAGTTTTTGCAGAGTTTTGAATGGGGCAAGGAAGGAAATTGTTTTAATGCTTTGAAATTGAATGTATGGATAGTTTAGACTGGTGAGGAGTTGAAGAGGGAAAGAGGTTTTCAATAATCCTCTTCAAACAGATGAAAACATGGAAAATTAAACAAAACTGAAGGCAGAGCAAAGCAATCTAATGAATTCCACCTTTATCACTCATTTGTTTAATTTAAGAAGAAAGGATAAGGGAAATGATACACATAAAAATCAATGAAATTAAAATCACATAGAGAAACACACCATCAAAACAGAGAGCCACATGGATCCCAAAGAGTGCTGCAAACCCTGGTCTATTCCTTTGCCAAAATTGGAGAGATGAAATGTACAATGAAATGCCAAGCAATCCCAAGTGTCCAACTCTGAAAATGACTGAAGAAATACATGATATAGACAAGCCTAACTCATCCCCATGCCTCTAGGGGTCGAGCTCACCATTCTAGGAGCTGTTTCAACCATATCTAAACTAAGAACTGGAAAATAGGCAATGAAACAACTTGCCTCTATATGATAAGAAACTGTTTCATTCACTTAAATTTAACTTTTTGGTGAATGAATCTACTTGGATGAGTAAAAATGTGCCAAAATTACATCATAGTCATGAAATTACATCAAGTTACATCAAGATTTACATGAAAAAGTCAAACTAGCCAAAACTAGGCGAAAGTATGAGCTGCTGAGTGAAAAATAGGCCAAATTTCCCAATGCGCTGTCCCTAAAATCTCTATGGGTAGCACAACTTTGAGGCTGATTTTGAGGGCCTTCCCAAAGTGAAAATTGAGTACAGGATAGCTCGTTCAAAAGCCCTGCCTGTCTACTTTCCAATCCAAGTGGAATTACTAAATTTGGTTTCTATTTGCCTCTCCCAAAATCCAATCTCCCAACACTGCTTCCTGTGTGTGCAAAAAGTGGCAGAAAGGTCATTTTTGAGGTGTTTTTGACCCTTTAGACAACCCAGAACTTGTCAAAATTCTTAGGTAATGGGTAGGCATGAATAAATTTTCATGAAAAATCCATAAATGCAAATTTTTCCTCCAAAAGAGTTGCCAATTATAAGTGCGCGCAAAGTGGCGCTATGCGTCGGGCGGAAAAATCTGTGTTTGGGCCAAAAAATTCAAAATTGAAAATTTTTTTCCAAAATTTCTTTTAATTTGGGCTGAATGTCCACCATCAAGCACTATGCTAGGCCAAAAAAGCTTCGACCAAAATTTGGATTCTATCATGCCTTTTGCGATGCTTTAGTGCCCTCCTTAGCCTTGCTTTCAGGATCTTGATCCTCGCTTTGCAAACATGGTTTCGTGCCCAATAATGGTTCTTCATGTGCTTGGGAATGTTCTCTTATTTTTTTGCCTTATCCAATAGCTTCTCAAGATGAATAATGACCCTCTCAATCCAAGTCTCTCTATCAGCCTCAATCTCCTGCTCAATGGGTGTCATCTTGTCTTGGCTTCTTCGGGCAGCTTGCTGGTTTTCACGGATGTTTTGCAACTCCATGATTGTTTGCTGATCTTCCAAATATTTTTTTCGCTACTCCAGGTAGTTTATTATCCATTGGGCTCTCTAAAAATTGACGGTCAAGGTGTCAATCTTCGCCTTCTGCTCCTGAATGGTCTCTCTCAACTTTGAGCTTGGAGAGCTCAAATCCTCATCAATAAGTATGAAATCAGTATCCTGGCCTCCTGAAGGGCCCTCATCCTGCATGGGCCTCTTACCTCTGTCTTGTACCTGTACCTGTGCTGCTAATGACGAAAATGAGACCCCTTCCACCCCAGGTGGAGATATTACTCGTCGAGCTGCTGCAAATAATACTCTAGTGCCTCTCTGATAAGTAACAAACACTGGCACACTGATAGGTTCTGTCTCGTGACCTTCAGGCTGATGTGAAGGTTCACCTAGCTCATGAAAAATGTTTAGAGGAACCTAAGGAGCTGTGAAGAAATCACGGGAAGTGAAATCCTCCCATGAAATGCCCTGCAATCCAAGCTAATGTACAACCACGATCTTGATGAGTGCATAGTGATAAATACTGTTGTACTGCTGCTCGGGAGTTTTCTTCTGCACAAGCATGGTCATCCTATCGATATTCCAGCACATGAAATAAGGTATGTTCATCATGCTTACTCTCATGAAATGCGTCAATAACCTGATGTGGTAGGCATAGAGGCGTGAAAATCAGCCCTCACAACTGAAATATATGATAATGAGTTTCATCAGAGGCGCATAGGATTCCTTTAGGAACCAGAATGGAAACACCCTGCTGAGTTGCCTCACAAAGCGAGGCCTGATGTATGGTTCATAATGCACTCTGTCCACCTGCTGTCTTTTTTTCCACTGTTCACCCACATTCAGTATCCCGGTTGCTTGAGAGATGGTTTCCGGTGTCAAAGTGAAATTTACACCAGCAAGAGTTACCTGACCATCACGTAAATGCAATACAAAAAAATGAGCCAACTCCTGATGATGATGGATTCTAGCAATCATCTCACAATACTGATAGCATGACTACTCTCGAAAACATGCCATGGCAAGTGGGCAGCTGGGCTCTTATCTCACATGTTTGCCACCTTTACGAGGCCTTCTAGGTGCATGTAGCTCAGTGGTAGAATCACTATCTCTATCATATGATGTATCAGTGTCTATCTCCATGATGTCCATGCAAAGTGTATGTTGGCTTATATGAGAGGAAAATGAGAATTTGGTGCTTTGTTTTAATTGCCAAATGTGTGTCAAAGGTGAGGGACTGTAGGAGATATAAGGAAATGGGGACAATGGGGTTTTAATCAAGTGATAATTTTCCTTTTGAAATCTTTTGATTTGACAAAACTTAGGGACAAGGGACAACCACTGGATTTTTTGGGAACTTGGGGTTTGGGAATTTTTACAAGTGAAATGGGAAAGGGAGAGGGATAGGAAATGAAATGACTTAGGGATAGGGATAATGGGAATGAGATGATATGAGTGGTTTGGGATATAAGGGAATAGGGGATGAACTGTAGTGATAGATTGACAGGGAGGAGGAGAAAAAACAAAGGGAGGAATGAACAAGTTTGGCACCACAATTACCTTTAAAATGCCAATTTCAAAACCCTAAGGATAAATTTTTCACAAGAGAATAGGGTTTATAATTTTGGCATTCAAATTCCCATATTCAATCTCAATCAGCACCAAACATTGGTTAATAGCAATTACAAAGTCTCATAACTTACTTGGAGCATAGGAGATTGAGTCAATTTGAATTTTTGTGTAGAAATGGAAAAAATTTGGTTATCAGCCCTGTGCACCGCGACAGTGGCCCAGTGGAGGGCCACGACCGTTCAAATTTTCACTGTGTAGAGCGGCTCTATGTGCCGCAACCTCCACCCAGTGCGCCGTGACAGTAAACTCACCCATAGTCTCGGCCTTCAAACACTGTTTCGCTTCCTCCACTAATTCTCTTGGCTTCACTCTTGTCTTGCCTTGCAAATGGATTATAGAAACACCAAAAATATATTTTATGCCATAGACTTTGATTTTTGATTTGAAAAAAACCCACTTTTGTAATGTTTGAACTTTGACACTTTTCAAATAAACTCTGTTTTTTTTTCCTTTGTGATTTTTGAGCTGAATGACGAATATCTTGTCTGTCTTTGCAGGGATAGATGGCATGGGGTTTTGGCAAAGGTGACTAGGGCTGAGCCTGAAGAATTTACAACTGAAAAAACTTTGAAAATTACATTGCAATTATTACAAAAGGATAAAATAGACAATTTCTCTTCAAAACAGAGTTTCGAAGAAAAATCATTATCAAGCATTATGACGATGAAATTTTTGAACTGAAATCCTATTTGAAACTTCCTCATGCGCCTGCTGGCATTATTAGACACTTTGAAGACTAAATTAACGAAACCCTAGACCTAATGGGACTAAAAACCCTAAAATGACTCTTGGCTGACCAGGAGGCCAAACATGACTGTGAATGACTGTAAATGATTTTGATGAATAGACACGGACCAACAGGTACATTACATGAGGGATATGAGTGACAAGACCCTACCGTCAGATGATCCAGGCTCCTAATGGAATGCAGCTGACTGAACTGAATGAGACACCTAGAATGAAATGCAACAAGAGAAATTTGATCTCTGACGGAGGGATGAAGATATCAAATCTAACATTGGCTCTAATGGGGATGATAGCTCCTTGGAGGTGCCAAGAAATACAGATTTCTGGGAGAGTAGGCAGTGCCTTTGTCCATTGGGCTATGGAGTCCATAACTTCAACAATTCAACACAAGACTCTTGACTCATTTTATTGACTGAAAATTTGACTCAAACTGACTCAATCTTGAAACCAAAAATACTGAAAGACCTGACTCGACAAACTCAAACCAAAGCTGAAATCAATATTCAAAGTTATGCCTTCAACTCGGGCCCCAAACTGAAGAGAAGATCAGAGCACACACTTACAATGAAACTGAAATAAACTGGTATGTACAATGAGAATGTAAACAATAGAAAACATTTCAGAACTGATACCACTTGAGCAACCGACCATTGACCGGCCCTCCTAGAAAATCTTCCCCATTCATCTCTTTCAGAAGAAAAGCATTCTCACCCCGATATGTAGCAATTTTAAAGGGTCCTTTCTAGAGATTTTCAAACTTACCATGCTTACCCTTTTCCTCATTTCTTGCATCCCATTTCAGCACCACTTCTTCCAATTGAAACGTGTTCGCTTTGGATTTTTTGTCATATATTTTCTTAATTCTCTCTTACAGATTGAATGTGTTTTGAAAAACTTCTTCTCTCGTTTGCTGCAAATGGATCATTTGATTTATTCTTCTTTGCATATGATCATCTTCACTGCCATCTTCCTGTAGAAGTTTGACCACTGGAACTGTGAGAGAGGTAGGAAATATGATATCAACTCCACATACTAACTCAAAGGGGGACATACCAATGGATTTCTTCTGACTCACTCAATCTGCCCAAAGTGCATTAACCAACTTCTTATGCCAACTTTTCTTGTTTATTTCCAGCAACTTTTTAATGATGTTGACCAAAGATTTGTTGGAAGACACTGCCAATCCGTTGCCTTGTGGATGATAAGCAGTTGAGTGTCCCAAAATGATGTGATACTTGTTACAAAACTCAACCATCCTTTTTGATTTGAAAGCTTCTGCGTTATCAGTGATTAACTTATTCGGGCAACCAAAACGAGACAAAATATTATTCTCAAGGAATGAAATTATTACTGAATCTGTAGCTTGCCTCGTGGGAATTGCTTCAATCCATTTCATGAAATAATCTGTCACTGTGAGGATCCGCTTATGATGAGCTAAAGAAGCAGGATGAATCTCTCCAATGAAATCCAAACCCCACTGCTGAAAAGGAGCACTTACCTCAATGGGCTTAAGTGGCAAAGGCTGCAATTTCTTCCTTCCTTCAAAAATCTTACATTCATAACAGCTTTTGACAGTCTTATACACATCAGAAAAAAGTGTCAGCCAATAATATCCTTCTCTCAAATTCTTGTTGTCCGTCGTTTTCCAAAAAAGGTGACCCCCGCAATTTCCCTTATGAAAATCCTCTGTTGGAAACTCAGCTTCAGAAAAAGAGCCACCATTCTGAACCTGTTTCTATTCAAAATATTGAGATTGACTCCCATCAGCAGCATGTCAGTAAAGTTTTAGTTGATCCACATTCAGTTCCTTGTACTAGAGCAGATATACATGCATATGCAGCAGTTCAGCCTACACTTCTCAAGCCCATCATCAGACCTTGGGAAGAGCTTGTCCACAACAAGCACCAAACTGGTCTTGGATATGACAAGGATGTGTCCTTTCATATTCCATACTACACCAAGCCCATCATATTTCAGAGTGTCGGATTCTTGTATGACAGTTCACCTGCAGCTGTTCCAGATCCTGTTCCACTTCCACAACAGATTGAAAAATGCCAACACTGTGATCGAGTTGGCCATATGAAAGATCACTGTTTTGATCTTCATCCATGCAAGCACTATGGTCGCCACACCCATGCTTCAGACAGATGCTTCAGACACAAGCCTCCTGCAAGAACACAGATTCATCTTGGATGGATCACTTCTTGGAAATGGGCATCAACAGCCAAGAAGACGTTTAAGTCGCATGTTAGAAATTGTTCACAGATATTGAGCAAACTTGCAGTTGAGTTTTCGCCATCATCTCACCTTGTCCCTGACAGGGGGGAAAATGGTGCTCATGTACAAGCTTTGGCGACAGATCAAGTGAGCCTGAGCCACAATCTCTCATTCCATGTTCAGAGTTGTAGCCAGCAGTTCAAGCGAGCCTGAGCCACAATTCGTCATTCCGGAATCGATGCAGCCAGAGACACGGATGCCCATGAGCATGCCCTTGGTTGGTGGACAACCTTAGACCATCATCTTTGGTTGGTGGATAACCTAAAACCATCACAGGTAGTAGACCTCCCTTCTTTTAGGTCGAAGGTCTCCCTTTCATATATGAGCAACACTTCCTCTAGCAGAAGCCTTCAGCTTCTTGCCAGCTTTGGTTGAGTTCCAGGAAATGCTACAAGAATTCCAGAGTTGTTGGTAATCCTAAAACCATCACAAGTAGTAGACCTCCCTTCTTTTAGGTTGAAGGTCTCCCTTTTTTATGAGGGAAAATTCCTCTAGCAGAAGCTTTCAGCTTCTTGCCAGTTTTGGAAGAGTTCCGGGAACTGCAACAAGTATTGTGTTCCAGTGTTGGTGGTCATCCTTAAACCACCTCTTTTTTCCAACATTTCAGAGAGTTGATTCAACCCAAGTGCTTCCATGCATACTTTGCAGATTTGTATTACAACTCTTTTCTTGGACTCACACATACCCCTTTGGATTAAGGGGGGATGTTGGAACACCTAATCCTACATGGGTAGGTGTGGAATGCGAAAAGTCACAATGGAGTCCAAGTGACCCTGGAATGAGAAACCAAGAGTCACACCATTGTACTATAAATGTACATCTTTGTATAATAGAAAATAAGAAAGCCTCACGCTTATCTTTCATTGTGTGTGTTGAGCTTGTTGTGTGTGTTCATCTATCTCATACACCATGTGTGTGCTTTAACATGGTGTTTAACATCCTTCATAACCTACTTTGCTTCTTCTTCAACCAAAAAATTCAGCAAAACTCCACCGGGATCTTTCCAATAGAGTGAATTATTCAAAATACAAAACTTAGCAGCCTTCAATTTCAGATTTCTACTTTTGTTTCTAGCCATGCCGAGTGGTGGTGACAATTTTTGAAGCACATATACAATATCTGAATACCAAGGAGAAAGCAAAAAATATTTCTGCTACCTGAACTGATGAACTTTCCTCATTCTCCTTGGACATAGCAGCAATGAGATTAGTGTCCAAGGTATGCAAATTCGACTCAGCCATTAGCTTATCCAGCCCTTGTCCTTTGATAAGCTTTGTAGGCTTTATCTCCACATCATACTCCAACAAGGCAACAATCCATTTGCCTCGTCTCCATTCCAGATCTATTTTCACTAAAACATCCTTAACAACAGCGTTAGGAACATAAGCAAGAATATGAGAATGCAAAATATATACTCGAAAATATTTCAACGCTTTCACTAAAGCAAGAGCTTGCATTTCAATGATGTTATACTTTAAGGCTGCATCTCTTATGGTTTGACTGAAAAAAGCAATTGGTTTTTCATGCTCATCTCTTTTCTGCATCAATACTACTACCATAGTATGCTCTGAAGCAAATGAAAACAAAATAAAATCCTGAGTATAATCCGGGTTGATCAAAACTAGAGTTGAATAAAGAGTAAATTTTACTAAATTGAAATATTTTACCGCCTCCTTAGTCCACTTCACCACATTGTCTTTCTTAAGAATGTTTTTAATCTCTCTTAGATGTTCGGCAAGATTAGGCACAAAGCGGCGTAAGAAATTCATCTTACCATTGAAGGATTGGATCTCCTTTTTGTTCCGGGGAAGATCAATTTGCTGAATAGCTCCTACTCGAGCTGGGTCAATGCAAATGCCATATTTTGATATTATGTGACCAAGAAGTTTTCCCTCATCCATGGCAAACAAACTCTTCTTCGGATTGAGTGACACACCATACTTTCTACATCGCTGAAAAACAATCTTCAAATGGTAAAGGTCCTCTTTAACAAGATACACACCTAGAAAAACATCTTTCTCATTTGAAAATGCCACATCCATTTCCCGCTGAAATGTCACACCAGGATTCTTCAAACCGAAAGGCATTTTAGCATAATGGAAAGTTCCCCACGGAGTGGTGAATGCTATTTTGTCTCTGTCATCCTCATGGAACAGAATTTGGTTATACCTGGAATAACCATCGAGAAGCGACATACAAGATGCTCCAACTAGTCGCTGAAGTATGTGATCCATTTTGGGAAATGAATAATTATCTTTCAAAGAAACCTTATTCAGATTCCTAAAATCAATGCATAAACGAATCTCACCTGTCTTTTTGCGTACAGGCACTAAATTGGAAATCCAATCTTAAAACCTTATGGGAACGATGACACCAGCCTTGTACAATCGATTTACTTCCTTCTCAATTGAGGGCAACAACTTTGGATTTATCCTTCTCAATTTCTTCTTGAAAGGCTTTTGATTTGGCTTAATCGAAATGGTGTGCTGAATTATATTGGTGTCATATGTCTTCAAATCTGAATAGTCCCAAGAAAATACATCTACAAAAGAAGACAAAAAACTAACATATTTTTCTTTTACCTCCGGTAGCAATGCTTTGGACAATTTCATCATCTTTGGATTTTCAGCTGATCCAATGTTCACATCTTCAACTCCCTTTTTGGTTGGCCACAAGGTTGGTTTTTTAGCTACGTCATCTTGATCGAAAAACTCCTCTAAAGGTATCAAGCCTTTAGGAATGACATTATCCTTCAACTGCAAAACTTCCATCTGATTTACTTGCACAGCAGCCTCACCATCATCATGCTCCATATCAATTGAAGTATCTTTGAATTTGCCTTCATTTTGCAGAAATTCATCGATCTCATCATCATTTTGGAATACTTGCCAATACCTTTGGTTGTCCGGGACAGTTGGATGATGTTTGACATGAATTTCAAATTTGTTACTTGAGTTCGTCGGAATCTTCAAATTACTTGCTGCCTTTGCAAGTGCATCTGAAATACCCTTCTGAATACGAGGGACACAAGTCAAAGTATAATCTGAAAACATTTTCAAGATATCAAGAACAACATTTCGGTAAGCCCACATTCGAGGATGCTTAGCTTGGTATTCATCCTTCACTTGCTTAATTACCAACTCGGAGTCGCCATACACTGCAATCCTCTTAGCATTCATCTTTCTAAGAATTTTCAGACCAGCAATCAAAGCTTCATATTCTGCCTCATTATTCGAACAATCAAAAGCTAATTTATAAGAACAAACCCTTACTCGGTACCCAAATTCCAATTCCAGCACCATCACTTCCTACTACACCATCGAAATCCATGGTCCACAAACCATCTTCATCTTCTTCCAAGTGCTGAAATTATGTTTTCTCTGTTATTTATGCTTGCTTTCAATCAACTTTCTGCTGTTGTCGGAAGGCTGATTGCTCAGCAGAACTTTCAAGTTCTTGTCTTTCTTTCTTAAAAACCTCTCTAAAATTCTCGGTGATTTCCGGAATGTCCTATGCTTCAACTAACTGAATATTTACATCATTGAAACTATCTGAGTACAAAACAAATGACTCTAAATCTGTGTGTACATAATTGATTGGATGATTTACCGGTTTCTCCTTGCTGGTGATCATATAATTCATCTTTTGTTCTCGATACAATCTTCTCATATGACCAAACACAAGAATGGTAGCATAGGAGAAATCAAGCTGCAATGTTCCCTTTAGTTTCGCTCCCCAAGATCTGGAAAGAAGCATGCCAAATCTAGGAGGAATATCCGCCACAACCACATCCATCAACAAATTATTAGTCGGAATATGATCTAAGCTAACCACCAAATCTTTGATAATCCCAATGCATCTTACTCTGCTTGAATCGAAAGAATAAATATCATGATACTTCCTAGTGATGTCCAATCCCAATTTCTCCATGATTTCTCTCGGCATGAGATTATGAGATGCTCCGGAATCAAACATGGAATTATGTAACACAAAATCATGCAATTTGAGGCTGATATAAAAAGGAGGCACATCACTATATGGAGACTCACCATCCAATGCTGGTCCAAATATCAACTCAGGTTGATCATCTTCCACATTCACCATATCAGACATTGGATCTAAATTCATAATTTTAGACACCTGACCCTTATAGCTACTATTATTCATCAATTCAGTCAAAGGAATGGAAACTTTTAACTTAGCAATTTCACTCTATAAGTTAAAAAATGAATTTTTTTCTACCTCTTTGGCTGGAACATCCTTATTTTCAGCTTTCTCCCTCGATACAATTGGCTGATTAGATCTTTCATTTGCTGATGAGGATTTTCTAGTAGTAGGATCAACTATCTCTTTTCCCTTCTTTTGTGTAACAGGTGCATCATTCTTTGGTGCTGAAACTTCCTTTCTCTTTTGGATTGGATTGATAGGCACATCTCTGTTTCTAAGTGAATATTGATGCTGCTGGGTAGACAAAGAATTCATATAATCTCTCTGATATTCATCCGACTCTTCTTCAAGAGCTGTCTCATTAGCCAAGATGAAATCATCGTCTTCTTGTACAACTGATTTTTCTGCATACTCCTCATCTTCAGTGATAAAATTTGGCAAATCATAAGGTGTAAAGAAGTGATTCTCTTCCCCTATTACATTATCTTCATCATCTGATTCTGGACCAACAAAATTCTGCTGTAAAGGTGCCTTTACCTGCTGTTGTACTACTGGTTCTTGTGCTCGCTACTCTCGTTGTTTGATCCTGAATTGTGGTTGCTCCTGACCACGGAAGTTAGGATTTCTGATCTGTGGTTCAGGCTTATCAAGTGTTAATCTTTCAATCATCTTTTCCACCTTGCAAAGTACTTGATCTGAAGTAGAAGCCTCCTTCTTTATTACTAATTTCTTTTCTGCTTTCAATCTAGCTCTCTTGTCATTCAAATTAGCTTCGACACTCACTGCAATTTTCTGCATGTCCTCCAAAGTGGCCGGATCTCTTTCTCTTAATTGATAGGCCATGTCCGGATCAAAACCATCCGGAAACTTAAGCAAATCCAACCTCCTAGATTGCCTTAAATCATCAGAAATTGCATTGTAAACCGCATTGAATCTAATACAATAATCTTGGACAGACTCACTAAAGTTGCGTTTGATCTTGGTATATTCAGAAGTGATCTGAAGAGGATCTTTCTTTACTTCCCATCGATCCAAGAATTGTCTTTGAAGCTCAGCCAATGTAGCAATACTTCTAGGCTGCAAAGCTCTAAACCACTTTCTTAATTCTCCTCCAAAAGTTTGCACAAATAATCTCATGGTCACATTTTCTGCATCAATTTCATGAAGGTCAAAGAAATATGTCATTTTATCAACATGTTGCTGAGTAGGAACACTTTGAGGAGTGCCATCAAACAGTGGAATCTTACTTTGATAATCAATGGGCATGTCATCCAAGTTTTGAGGCAACACAAGAGGTGCAAATCGGGCAGTCATTGCTCTTGGTAGATTTACAATCAGATTTGGAAATATGGGAGGATTCAGAGAAATTGATGTATGAGGTGTGGATGGAGGTGAAACTACTGCAGATTTTTGATCAGAAATAGATGGTTTCATGGGAATGGTAGGAATGAAAGGAGGCTCGGTAGGAATTTGTGAATCAGAAGTAACTGCTAATGGCCCAAGAGTTTCAGATGCAGACTCTATAAACTCAGGAATATTTGTTGCCACAATAGAGTTCTGAATATTCAAAATGTAACTGTCAATGGATCTATTAGCCTATTCAATTTCAAGATACTTGATAAACTCTAGATTTATGACCGTAGAACCAATAGCACTTTCAGACTTAGTCTGAAACAATGACAACTCAAATTGTTCGTCAAATTCAAGATCTTCAAGGTATTCAAACACAACGGGACATAAATGAGATTTGAATAGAGGAATCACAGGACTTTCTCGACGAAGGATTCTTGAAATCAGATTGGAATTTCCATACACTGGAGGTGGACCGGGATCCGGATTTTCTCTAGTATGTCTTCTGGAAGTCAGTGTGTTGAATTATTTTCAAAAATCAAAGGGACAAAACCAAATTTTTCAGGCTATCAAATTCTAAACTCATCACCCAAAGTCTAGAACGATCTGATGTACTGGGGGCAATTTACAAGTCAAGTGTCACGTTTACAAACTAGACCGGAGATTGACTGAAGCAACGTTTATCTACTTTTGCTAATGCAAAGAAAGATCGTTTCGAAGGCTACTTGGAATAACTTCAGGCTCCATATGTAGCGTATAAAAAAAATAACACTGACAAGAAAACCAATTTATTCCCCAGTGGAGTAGCCACTATTTTATTGCCTAAAATCTACCTCAGGCTGAAAGAAGGCAGAGTTCAGGGAAACATCAAACTACGCTCAGTCTGGTAGCGAGCCCTACCAGATCAGGAGAGGGCTAATTTTAGGCTAGATATATAGGTGAAGGATTTTTATTTTATTTTTGGGGTTTTTTTTTGAATCAAAGGGAAAGGCAGATTTTGGGTTCGGGGATGAGGCCTAGTTTTTGCAGAGTTCTGAATGGGGTAAGGAAGGAAATTGTTTTAATTCTTTGAAATTGAATGTATGGATAGTTAAGACCGGTGAGGAGCTGAAGAGGGCAAGAGGTTTTCAAGAATCCTCTTCAAATAGATGAAAACATGGAAAATTAAACAAAACTGAAGGCAGAGCAAAACAATCTAATAAATTCCACCTTTATCACTCATTTGTTTAATTTAAGAAGAAAGGAGAAGGGAAATGATACACATAAACATCAATGAACTTAAAATCACATATAGAAACACACCATCAAAACATAGAGCCACATGGATCCCAAAGAGTGTTGCAAACCCTGGTCTATTCCTTTGCCAAAATTGGAGTGATGAAATGTACAATGAAATGCCAAGCAATCCCAAGTGTCCAACTCTGAAAATGACTGAAGAACTACATGATATAGACAAGCCTAACTCATCCCCATGCCTCTAGGGGTCGAGCTCACCATTATAGGAGCTGTTTCAACCATATCTAAACTAAGAACTGGAAAATAGGCAATGAAACAACTTGCCTCTATATGATAGGAAACTGATTCATTCACTTACATTTCACTTTTTGGTGAATGAATCCACTAAGATGAGTAAAAATGTGCCAAAATTACATCATAGTCATGAAATTACATCAAGTTACATCAAGAGTTACATGAAAAAGTCAAACTAGCCAAAACTAGGCGAAAATCTGAGCTGCTGAGTGAAAAATAGGCCAAATTTCCCAATGCGTCGCACTTGAAATCTCTATGTGTAGCACAACTTTGAGGCTTATTTTGAGGGCCTTCCTTAAGTCAAAATTGAGTGCAGGATAGCTCGTTGGAAAGCCCTTCATGTATAAATTCAAACCCAAGTGGAATTTCTGAATTTGGTTTCCATTTTCCCCTCCAAAAATCCAATCTCCCAACATTGCTTCCTGTGTGTGCAAAAAGTGGCAGAAAGGTCATTTTTGAGGTGTTTTCCACCCTTTAGACAAGCCATAACTTGTCAAAATTATTAGGTAATGGGTAGGAATGCATAAAGTTTCATGAAAAATCCAGAAATTCAAATTTTTCCTCCAAAAGAGCTGCCAATTATAAGCGCGCACAAAGTGGCGCTACACGTCGGGCGGAAAAATCTGTGTTTAGGCCAAAAAATTCAAAATTGAAAATTTTATTCCCAAAAATTTGGGCTGAATGTCCACCATCAAGCACTATTCTAGGCCAAAGAAGCTTCGGCCAAAATTTGGAGTCTATCATTCCTTTTGCGACGCTTTAGTGCCCTCCTTAGCCTTGCTTTCAGGATCTTGATCCTCGCTTTGCAAACATGGTTTCGTGCCCAATAATGGTTCTTCATGTGCCTGAGCATGTTATTTTATTTTTTTCCTTCTCTAAAAAATTCTCAAGATGAATATTGACCCTCTCAAGCCAAGTCTCTCTATCAGCCTCAATCTCCCGCTCAATGGGTGTCATCTAGTCTTGGCTTCTTTGGGCAGCTTGTCGGTTTTCACGGATGTTTTGCAACTCCATGATTGTTTGATGATATTCCAACTGTTTGTTTCACTGCTCGAGGTAGTTTATGATCCATTGGGCTCTCTGAAACTTGATGGTAAAGGTGTCAATCTCCACCTTCTGCTCCTGAATGGTCTCTCTCAACTTTGAGCTTGGAGAGCTCAAATCCTCATCAATAAGTATGAAATCAGTATCCTGACCTCTTGATGGGCCCTCATCCTGCATGGGCCTCTTAACTTTGTCCTGTACCTATACCTATGCTGCTGATGATGGCAACGAGACTCCTTCTACCCCAGGTGGAGATAGTACTCGTCGGGCTGCTGCAAATAATACTCTGGTGCCTCTCTGATAAGTAACAAACACTCGCACACTGATAGGTTCTGTCTCGCGACCTTCAGGCTGATGTGAAGGTTCACCTGGCTCATGAAAAACCTCTGGAGGAACCTAAGGAGCTGTGAAGAAATCACGGGAAATGAAATCCTCCCATGAAATGCCCTGCAATCCAAGCTAATGTACAACCACGATCTTGATGAGTGCATAATGATAAATATTGTTGTACTGTTGCTCAGGAGTTTTCTTCTACACAAGCATGGTCATCCTCTCGATATTTTGGCACATGAAATAAGGTATGTTCATCATCCTTACTCTCATGAAATGCATCAATAACCTGATGTGGTAGGCATAGAGGCGTGAAAACCGGCCCTCACAACTGAAATATCTGATAATGAGTTTCATCAAAGGCGCATAGGATTCCTTTAGGAACTAGAATGGAAACACTCTACTGAGTTGTCTCACAAAGCTAGGCCTGATGTATGGTTCATAATGCACTCTGTCCACCTGTTGTCTTTTGTTCCACTGTTCACCCACATTCAGTATCCTGGTTGCTTGAGAGATGGTTTCCGGTGTCAAAGTGAAATTTACATTAGCAAGAGTTACCTGAACATCACGTAAATGTAATACAAAAAAACAAGCCAGCTCCTGATGATGATGGATTCTAGCAATCATCTCACAATACTGATAGCATGACTTCTCTCGAAAACATGCCATGGCAAGTGGGCAAGCCTGCAATTGAGTCAATGAGGTGGGCTCTTATCTCAAATGTTTGCCACCTTTACGAGGCCTTCTAGGTGCATGTAGCTCAGTGGTAGAATCACTATCTCTGTCATAGGATGTATCAGTGCCTGTCTCCATGATGTCCATGCAAATTTTATGTTGGCTTATATGAGAGGAAAATGAGAATTTGGTGCTTTGTTTTAATTTCCAAATGCGTGTCAAAGGGGAGGGACTGTAGGAGATATAGGGCAATGGGGACAATGGGGTTTTAATCAAGTGATAATTTTCCTGTTGAAATCTTTTGATTTGAAAAAACTTAGGGACAAGGGATAGCCACTAGATTTTTTGGGAACTTGGGGTTTGGGAATTTTTACAAGTCAAATGGGAAAGGGAGAGGGATAGGAAATGAAATGACTTAGGGATAGGGATAATGGGAATGAGATGATATGAGTGTTTTGGGATATAAGGGAATAGGGGATGAACTGTAGTGATAGATTTACAGGGAGGAGGAGAAAAAACAAAGTGAGGAATGAACAAGTTTGACACCACAATTACCTATAAAATTTCAATTTCAAAATCATAAGGAGAAATTTTAAACAAGAGAATAGGGTTTATAATTTTGGCATTCAAATTCCCATATTCAATCTCAATCACCACCAAACATTGGTTAATAGCAATTACAAAGTCTCATAACTTGCTTGGAGCATAGGAGACTGAGTCAATTTGAATTTTTGTGGAGCAATGGCAAAAATTTGGTTATCGGCCCTATGCGCCGCGACAGTGGCCTATTGCGTCGCTCCCTCCTTATGCGCCGCGACCATTCAAGTTTGCACTATGTAGAGTGGCTCTATGCGCCGCGACCTCCACCCAGTGCGCCGCGAAAGTAAACTCACCCACAGTCTCGGCGTTCAAACACTATTTTTCTTCCTGCACTAATTCTCTTGGCTTCACTCTTGTCTTGGCTTGCAAATGGATTATTGCAACACCAAAAATATCTTTTATGCCATAGAATTTGATTTTTGATTTGAAAAAAAACCATTTTTGTAATGTTTAAACTTTGACACTTTTCAAATAAACTCTGTTTTTGTTTCCTTTGTGATTTTTGAGCTGAATGACGAATCTCTTGTTTGTATCTGCAGGGATAGCTGGCATGGGGTTTTGGCAAAGTTGACCAGGGCTGAGCCTGAAGAATTTTACAAATGAAAAAACTTTGAAAATTACATTGCAATTATTACAAAAGGATAAAATAGACAATTTTTCTTCAAAACAAAGTTTTGAAGAGAAATCATTATCAAGCATTATGACGATGAAATTTTTGCACTGAAAACCTATTTGAAACTTCCTCATGTGCCTGCTAGCATTATTAGACACTTTGAAGACTAAATTAATGAAACCTTAGACCTAATGGGACTAAAAACCCTAAAATGACTCTTGGCTGACCAGGAGGCCAAACATGACTGTGAATGACTGTAAATGATTTTGATGAACATACACGGAAAAACAGTTACACGACATGAGGGATATGAGTGACAAGACCCTACCGTCAGATGATTCATGCGCCTAATGGAATGCAACTGACTGAACTGAATGAGACACCTAAAATGAAATGCAACAAGAGAAATTTTATCTCTAATGGAGGGATGAAGATACCGACTCTAACAGGACATACACACCCAACCGAGGACAATGGTTCGTATCGTGGGGGCCCGCTACCATAAAATCATCACACCATAGCGTAGATCCACTTGATCCTGGTCGCAACAGGGCAGGCTCCCTACTTACCCCTGGGCACAGCAGGCTAGGTCCTCCAGCTTGGATATAATCAGTTAGTAGAGGGCATTAATCCTTTGTGTGACCAGACACTCGGCATTGTATACACCAGAGATCCGCGCAGATGTCTTTTCCTTGTTATTTTCGTAGGTTCTGTATCTCTATGAGCATAGCTCCCAGTTGTTCTTGGATTTGTTGGACTCATGCCGAGGTATCCTCCCAGGGAGCCACTTCTAACTTCATAGCGGCTTCTACAGCTTTCTCTTGCGATTCGAAGGTCTACTGATTCATTGGCATGCGCAGGTGATGTAACAACATGGTGATGAACCATTCCGTATGTTTTCTATCATCATACTCAAAACCTCCTTCCCTAATCACCTTCTTCAACTGTTGATCCGCCTCCCACACTAACTCAGACGCACCCTGTTTGAAGTCTTTTACGTCCGACACTAACTGGGAATAGGACATTGGTTTGTGGAATTGTTGCGTCAGAGCATTCTTAATATCCTTAATGGAAGTGGTCCCATTCTGGGCAACATATTACATATACTAGTCCATCTCCCTATATTCGAAGGCTAAGGACAGTTGCGCCCTTTTGATTGTATCGCTTTCCACGTTCTGCGCAGTCCAGACAGAGTCTGCAACGAACCAAAATCAATCCATGTCCTCATCTCCTACCCCCCTGAAGGTAGGTAGTTTCAGATGTGCATCCATATCACTATCCAGGGATGACGTTATAGGTGAGTTCTTACCCCTGCGTGCCCTAGGTGGTGATGTGGCTGGTTCCTTAACTAGGCTATAGGCGGCCCTTCCCTTGTCAAGGTTGGTCCGATAATACTTACCACTGTGTGTCGCACTCACATCTAGATCTGAGGTCATTCAGTCTGTATGGCTGCATAGAATGCTCTTTTCGCACAAAAACTTCTTGATCAGTAACGGTAACGTCCTCAGAAACTTACCCCATAATCCTTTGAAGAATTGTCACTCGGCCTCAGAGTATGATACATATTGGTTCATGATAAACTCTAGCACAAAGCCTCCCAGCACACTATCCACCCAGTGATCCACCGTGCATGTAATAGTGTTATCTGTTCTCTCCAGTTGTTCAAGAAGATTAGGAGTCCACTGAGTGACTCGCTCGTCCTTCCAGCACTTCTGGAATTCTACCAGCTTGGCCAGCCACTCCTGAAGCTCAATTTCAAAGGTTATAAAAAATATTTTGTAGCTTTCAGTAAGAACGTACCTATTCTTCCACCTTTCCATCGTTAATTTTTCGCTTATGTTTTCTCTTACTGCAAACTCCTAGATCTACCTTTCGAACTAGTCCTTGATCTCTTTTCTTTTAGGCTTCCAGAATTTTCTTGTCATTACCTGATCCCTTTCTCAAATATCTTCTGGTCTCGGCAACAGAACCATTTGTTGGCTTGAGGGGTCCTGACCCAGGTTTGGTGTGTAAGGTTTTAAAAAAAACCCCTATACTACTGGCCCTTTTGGCAGTGACCTGCTTGCGCAGGTCATAGTCTCACCCGAAGTAGTATGGGTGGGTGCTAGAACCAGGTTTCCGCACCCTGAAAAAGGAAGGGTAAGGCAAGAAGGGCTGGGTTCTGCTCAGTTTATCTCTGCGCAGGATCAAGTATAGGTCCAGTTGCATCCACATGCACTAGACCTACAATTCTATGCTTTTGATAACCTTAACAAAACATTATATATCCGAATAGAACAGATCTAGATTTACTTCAATACACATACTTCTGCAGAAAAATATAACCAAAGCATAATATATTCAATCATTCATTATACAGACCTTCGCAGTGCAAAGATAGAGAAATGCATAACATAGTAATTAGCAACAATCCATTCAATAGTACTCACAGATTCAGATCCAACAATCTTGCATATTTATTCATTCATTACCATTACAATTCCCTTCCCCACCTGCACACACAGCTGGAATAGGATCTCCGCGTACACAACCAACAGGAGTCTGTTCCCCAGAAACCCAACAGATCGCTTACACAATAGATCACATCAACAACTTAGCCAATTCTTTTTCCTTACAATCCGAAATGCCTCTCTATTTATAACAATCTAGCTTTAACATTCCTATGTTCTACAACCCATGGTTTTCAGACCCCTATTTTACACTTTAACCCCATTACAATGCTTTCCAGGGCTTTGAATCACCCCAAAACCCCTGCGCTATACTAAATATAACAAAAATAACCAAAATGGGCCGGTTTCGTAGCTTGTTAGGAGACCCCATTCCAACAAATACCCAAAACCCAACCTGCGCACACAACAGCAGGGTCTGCACATAGCAGGACTGAGGATCTCTGCGCACCCAGCCAGTAGGAGTCCTTTCCCAAAAAACCCAAAACAGATCTACTAATTCATGATTCGCACCAATCTTAGTTCATTTTCTACCTTACAACTCAAAAAGGTTCAACTACTTATACTACTTTAGCCTACACATACAATGGTTTGCAAACCATGGTTTGCGGACTCTTGGTGCACCCTTGACCCACTTACAATGCATTCGAGGCTTTGACCCACCCCAAAACCCCTGCGTTAGACTAAATATAATCAGAAATATACAAAAAGGACCCGATTCACAGCTTTGTAAGAGACCCTGTTCCAACAATACACTAGAAGCAAAGGGTCATGGGGGTAATCCAAGAGTCATGAGGATATTAAAGGTCATTCCTCTTGTCACAAAAGAAACATCATAACTCAAGCAAAGGGATTTTAGAGGCTTAAGCTTTGGAGATCTATTCTTGGCTTCTCTACTTAGCATAGGACAAAAAAATATTCTTTGGAGAAGCAAGAAGTGACTTAATGTTCCATTATCGGAACAATTTTTCACCATTGTAATTGACATACTAGGATATTTCACCTTATAACTGAGGCTCTATGATCCAACACATTTTCATGCATGTATCACAAATGTTTTAGGACTATTCTTGGGATGCTTATGGTATATGTTTTTTTCATATGTACTGGAGAAATTGTACTATTTCGGTTGCTTAGGTACTTATCTTGTTCAATGTGTGTTGTATACACCTTAATATTTTTGTGTGAACTATTTCACTAAAAAATATTTCCATGTTGTCATGAGCCTCGTCTAGGATAATACTATTAATTTCCTCTTAGAGACTCACTTTTTCTCTCCCTTCGTGAAGGTTTCTTTTTTTATATCCTACAATTGTTGCTTCACAATGTCATCTTACTTTCTTATTCAATGTTAATGTGTATAATCTATTATTTTATCCATTGAAACCAATACAAACCTTTGTGTTATGGTGGTTGGGTTGATAACCCGAATGGGGCTCCTATTCCAAACAATGTGAGTTTTAATTGGGACATCACATCAGGGATACCCTTTATATGTTGGTGGTATCTAGCATAGTCAACAGTTCCAAATCATATTTATACATATAGATTTCCATTAAATAAGACTATATCATATTTATACTCTTCTCGAAGTGAAGGGAATAAATTTTGTCATTTGAGAAATAATAGTGGAGGAAGAGAATATTATGTGCAGGGGCGGATGTTAGAAACTAGGACAATACTGAGAGGGTGGTGAATAATTATTTCAATAATTTTAAAAGTTTATTTCACTAGTAAATATTACTAGGACATTGATAAATAATTTAGCAAAAAAAGATATCAACATCACAAAAATCAATCATTAAAAGCACAAATAGAACACAAAAATGATTGAAAATTCTCTTCAATTATTTCCACAAAGGCAAGCTTCTACTCACTATTATAAATTTATCTAGCTACAAACACAATGAATCTACTAATCCCTAATTTATCAACTACAAATTAAAGGGGCACCAACCCTTATTTTATCAACTTCCAATGAAAAGAGCTCCAAAACATAACTGTTTACTAGCCACTACTAGAAGGAGGTACGCCCCCTGATATACAAGCTACTCCTTACCTGCCATTAAGGATTCATATTTCATTCCATTTTCATACTAAAATCATGAGGACCATTCCATTTCATAAGAAAAATATTTATTGACCTCAACTACTCACCCCAAACACCATAAATTCACCTTCAACAATATCTGATCATTGACCAATCCAACAAAATTCACCTCTGAGCAATCAAATGAAAAATAAACATACCCATAAAACCAAAAAATACACTTGGAAACGTGTTTGTTCTTATGTAGAAATTAGGACTGATATTTTTAGTTTTTGAACTTTAGTTAACATTTTCTCTATATCATGAATAATGATTTATTTTTGGTTATCTACCGCTATTATCAAGTATTGTGAATGTGATCGTTAATTATTCTAACTATTCTCCCATGTCTCTATAGGAAAATTTGAGTTAAATTGCTCAAATTTGTGATTTCGTAAAATTTGGATGTTTTATTTGTCAGTTTATAAATTTTGCTAGCTCCAAATTTATCCATACTGCTAAATCTACCTTCAAAATTTTCCATTCTTACTTCTTCTGCAACACTTGTCATTTGGAACCTTCATCATGTGACTTGGAGCTATGACCAATCCTGAATGAGATCAGGGGATGATCAAGGAGATAGGTGAAATAAAATCATAGGTCAGAGGCCTTGAGCGCTTTACATGTTCTATATAAAAAATTTACCTATTACTGGCCTAGAGGCTAGAATAACCCACATGATCAGGTTGATGTAATCCTTACCTCATTTGTTCCATGTGGTAAATCCTTTGTGGGGCTAGGTGTCACTAATATTTATCCCACTTGGCCACCTAAAAATTCTAAAAACACATGCCACATGTCACACTCTCAAATGTGCCATGTCAGTATTGATCTCATGCTGATATCATCACGCCACTGTGTCTCCTTGTCACATTTGTCAGCTAATATAAACACGTCATGTGTCTCTCTGGTTGGTTAGTGTTGTCAAAACACCATCCATCTATCCTTCCTAAATCACCTTGACGCCCTATCATCTCTACTCCTTTTCCACTTGTCATGCTATGCAATATTCCAAATTAAATTCCACATTTCCATTATGTCAACCATATTATACTATCGTGGTTTTTTCATACCCCCCTTTGGTGGTTTATTAGTGAAAGGGGATATGGTCCCACGATTAACCAAATTGATCGATATCACAATCGACTATATGCTAATTCTTTCAATAAAGGAACCCCCTGCAATTATCCCTCAATCGGTCATGGGCCCCCTCATTTTCTACCATGGGGTTAAGAGGACATGTGGAACATGGCCCACATTTAGATGTGTGTGGGTTTTAACACTATGCCACTCTACCAAATATTCTATTGACTTTGGTAAAATACCATATTTTCACCAAATTGACTATGCCACCATGTTTAGCTACAATTTTGACTTTATGGGTTGTCACCTTTGAATGCTAATATTTTATTTATCTAGCAGGCTATTTGTAATATTCTATATACAACTAGAAATATTTTTTAGAGATATATCCATATATGTAATTTATATAAGCACTTGAGGTGATATGTTATACTAGAATTGACTCCAAATTATTTTCACCTTTATTAATCTTCTTGCATTGACCAATGCATTTGCCATCAGTTTTCCATCAATGAGAACTTATTTCTAACACTCGGAATGTTCAAGAGTGCATTGTAAAAACCCTTCATTGTGAGATATGGTCATCACTCCCTATATTTTGGTGATACCTTATCTATATACTAGTGTTAATCTCCCCAAGATAGCTTTGGTATATATTTATTCACTCGACACTTTCCTTGGGGATGAGGAAGCACTTTCTGGATTGAGGTTAGGTTCCTGGAATGAAATAACCTTCCCTAAATATTCATTGTGTTATATGATTGTTTTCCTTAGAGATAAAATGAGTCACTATGGTATTTATTTCTTGGGAGGAGTTGATAAACTACCAGAGAAGTGGACTCCTCCTCTTGGCTAATTTTTTAATTGAATAATGTTGTGAACACCTTTATGCATTTAATTCCTTACACTATGAATTTGGCTTAGGGGTGGTTAGCTACAAGAAATATTGTAGTTAAACTAGCATATGGTTGGGAGGAGAGTGTAGGTCCCTCCTCTAGTTGCCACTCATTTCAAAATTAATCATACAATCAAATATATTTATATATTTCTATAATGGATGAACAATGAGTTTTTCCATTTGATATAAGTAATAATTTCTCATTTATTATATAATCATGGCTAGCTAGCTATCTAACGTATTTATGGTAAATATAAGTCTCCTAAGTTATTTAATGGTAGCATTATTAATTAACTATAGGAGGTCCAATGTGTATATGCCTGGTGGCTTCAAACCAACCAAGAATCCTCCTATTATTATATGCACTTTTAGTCATATTTTGTGGTTATGAGACCCGGTAGCTACCCGCTATAACCATGCCTATGGGTTGTATCTTAAGTTTCCTAGCTTATATGATGTGTGAGTTGACTTGGTCCAATTCTAAAGGAATTTTTGATATATCTATATGTCCATTAGGAATGCATGTTGATATGTTCTCATGGTGATATGGAACTCAAGGACATTTGTTCTTGTTGAGGGTTGCATGAGATACAAAGCTAATTACTAATATAAAAGATCAATTACCTAAATATGCATGGTTTCTCAACATGCCTCAACTAATCGGTTATGTGTTGTTAATGATTGAATAGGTATTCCTTCGTATTCTAATTGATATGGTTGTATAATTGTACTCATGGTGTGATGGACTTGTAGATCCCTATAGATGCTGATATGCTTCCTGAATTGAAAATTTGTTTACATGTTTATGTATGGTGGTATAATAAACCAAGTTAAGCCATCATGATGCATGAAATTCCATGGCTTGGGTGTTACAACTATCAAAGAGTTTCTAATGTCTAATAAAATAATGAGACTCGCTATTAAAATTATGTATATGGGATTCAAAGAGCTAGCAAGGATTTCGATGTATATGCTTGATTGTTTGCACTTTTTTCTAGTTATGCTCCAATAATCAAATAATGCATAGTACATTATGGGATATAGAGAATTTATTCAAAATAATATCATAGAAGAGGAAGGTGCTCTAGACAACATTTGAACTTGAGAAAGGCTTGGTTCCATCATAAAAATCCTTAAGCATGAGTATCACTAAGTTCCAAGTCTTTATTTAGGACAAAAAAATCCTTGTTAAGTTGTGAGGGAGATTCATAACTTTGAAAATTTGGAGAAATTGAATAAACCCTTCATGAGTATCACTTACTTCTTAATAGTGATAAACGTCCCATGGAATGTAATATTCCCTTTTTTGGTGTCACCTATGATAGGGCTAAGATGGACTTCCAGAGTTAGGAGCAGATCGGTCACAGGCACAAGTTGGTTTCATCAGTGGTCTCAGGGGCATTTTGGAGGAGTTTTGAGGAGTTTCTATGCGATCGGGTGGCATTTTCTTGATATATTACATCATCCAAGCCGTTTGGATTTTGTTCTGGTGCATTCCGACAACTTTCAGAAATTTGAGTTATTTATGGGAAACTTAGCTAATTACGCTCAAGGTGGCATTTCGGGAGGAATACATGAGAAAAAACCTTAGTGTAATATCTCATTGGAACTGGGACGAGGATACCTCCATGATGGGAGGATGGGACATGAGTTTCAATGACCGGAGGAGACATGGTAGCCAATTTACTCTTTTCTGCATTAAAAATGAATATTTTAATAAGAGGGAAAAGTGCTCCATGAATAAAATAATAATAAAATAAAACTATAGAAGGCTCCAAGAGATATATAGAAGAAAGGGAGGAGGCCAATGAGAGATCTACTTTAGCCGTAGCCCTAGGATGAAAACTCTTGGGTGAGTTGTGAGTGTTGGACAGACACCCAACTCTCTTTGAGGAGACTTCATTTAGAAGTTTCACAGAGCTTTAGGGATTGGTGTGAGGATCATTCAGATCTTCAACTTGTGCTTCATTATCTTCAAGGGGTTCAGTGGCAGTTGCTGCCAGAGGGAGAGTGCAGCATTTCAGTTTTGGAGGCCACCGCAGTGCAATAGTTCATCCTGGTGGCCAATTTTCCATCTCAGATATTTTGGGTCAGATTTATATGTAACTACAATTATTACTTATAATAAATGCTGAGATTCTTTCTGTTCTATGTGTTAATGGATTGCAGTGTTTTATGTGTCTTTATTTTACATGGCAATCTTCTGTTGAGTAAATAGTGATTTCACGACATAATGTGGAGTTCAGTTATTTTTCTGCATTTTTCGTTAAATATCCCTTTCAATATATTACAGTGGTATCAGAAAAAAATATATTCTCTCAACTTGTGGGTTTCTCAGTTGCAGTGATTATTATTGGAGGTTCTTTGGAGAGGTCAAAACTCAATTCGTGCAGCAAAAAAAAAAAAAAATATTCCTAAAAAAAAATGGGGCTCGACAAATCTTTCCTAGTGAATGTACTACAAAATTTCTATCAAACTGTTGCAGACATAATAATGATTCGATAAATTTGACGTGGGAAAATAAGGCGTATCATAAATTTTATTAGAATTGATAAAATCTCAAGGGCCGAAAATTGACCCAAGACTATGTTGATGTGTATTGAAGAACACTTGAAAGCGAGCGTAATTTCCTCAAGTCCCAGTAGCTGTCTGTCTAATGATTTTATTGTAGAAGTCGTATACAAATTCAAGGTGGGAGTTGCGAGCCATGTGGGTTGGCGTGTAGAAATTGAAGGACCGATTCTTGGTCACAGGAGGGTGACCGAGTCATATCCCATGGTTGTGCATTGAGTAGAATGAGCCAGTGTTAAACTTTGTGAAGTATCGTTGTTCCAGAAGGCAAAAGTCGAGGGCATCAATTTCATTGCTGGCCGAGTTATGTTGGGTTACAAAATTTTGTGCGGTTGAGGCACCACCTACCACAGTCATATAAGGGACACAAAAACAAAGGATCGAGTTGTTAATTCGAGCCATTGTGATTGTTGTGGGAAAAAAATCAAGCGTCGGAAGGGCCAATATTAAATTGCTGGAGCCGCCATATTCAATACATAAACTGAAGTCGATTCACTAGTTTATTGCTTTGGTGAGCAATTGAGGATGGATCGTTCATAGCCAGCATGTGAATGATGGCTTTAAAATTATAAAGTGGAATAATGGTGGTTCAACATTCTCTAAAAATAAGATGTCATTAAAGTATGATGCCGACAAATCTTCCCAACCGTTGATTGGCTGACGATGCATGCAAATTCCATGGGTTTGGTTCTAGGAAATTAGAGGGGAAAACCATTTGGCACATTACAGGGGTCTGGTGTGATCCTCGATACCGAAGAGTGGAATTCCTTTTCTTTGGAAGCTGACTGCGTAGGTTGAGGAATGCTATGGGAGTATAATTTTCCACTGTCGAGAGTGTAATACAGAGTGAGTTAATTGGACTAAGGGCTATAGGTTTTGGAAGTTTAATTGCATGTACTAGCAAGCATAATAACTGTCAGGTGTTGGGGACGTATTCAATGCATGAGGATCATGATCCTATGAAAAAAAAAGTTGCTATATCAATGGCTTTGAAGACCAATTCCTTCTAGTGGGGAGAACAACTGAGAAAATGCACTGTCAATCGGAAGGTTTTCCTAGTTGCCTTAGTTAAGAGACCGCAATCGTTGTTACTGTGTCACTGAGCTTATTTATTTGTAGTGTGTCTTCTCCGAGTATGGATAATTTGATTTTCTTGGACGGGACAGAGCCTTGGGTTATCACTGTGTGCTAAGCGTGCCAAGCCAAAAGAATTTCCTATTGGAAACCAAGTCTAAATTCCTAATGGTTCATGTTGTCCTCAAATAGGAGACGATCTTATTTATTAGTTGTTGTTGGTATGCACTCTCCAGTTGATGGGTTCTTCACAGACTACATAACCAGGTTCAAAATTTCTATACTTTAATATATGCCATATTGCTATATTTCCTTAGAAATACTATCATCAGCTAGAATAAATCTATCACTGAGTTTAGAAAGATTACCCCATTTTGAAGCCTCATTAATGGTTGAAATCTCCCCTGTAATATTTCTTTTCAGGAGAAATTTTTATATCTCATACATACATCAGCATGCATATGAAAGGTTTAATTAAAATCATGACTGGAAGGGAAAATTAATAACTCGGAAAAGTGATGATTATATCCTTGGTTGAACCATGGAGATGCTCCTAAACAACTTGAGAAGAATAAAAATTGGTTCCTTGAACCACCATGCATCAGATGACCAAAAAAAAAATTTAACAACAAACCCTTTCAAGAGGGATTTATGCTAGCCTTCAAAATATTTGTAGGGAGAATTGGGGATTGGTCACAGAATTTTTTCACTTGGGATATATTTGAAACACATGAAGATGACATGGAGAGTATTTTCCAAACTAGATGAAGTTAATGAACTTCTATCCAAAATAAACCAAGAAGGAGGGCAGAAACTGATTTGGGCTCTAAAAGCAACTATGCTTTCTCTTATACAACCCAAATTGTTGGAGGAACCATGTGAGGGGGTCAGACTTCTAGATGCATTATGCCTGAGTAACATCATGAAGTTGACCACACCTATAGCTCCATACATTGATGATGTTATGAGGAGGATTATGAGATTGATAGTAGAGGATTTTCAGGATTTGTCCAACAGTGCAAGCTCTACCTTCAGGAAGAAGCTTGAGATTCTATGGAGTATGGCCACATTTGAGACGTATGCCATAATTTTTTATCTTGAGTGTGATGACCTGATTCTGCGGATGTTCCAATGCTTCTTCATCATTAGGATACATCATCCTAACACCGTCATAGCACACATGCAGTTCATTCTCTCGTCATGTATGAGAGACCATGAGACCATTTGCCGAGAGTTGTATACCAGGGTTTTAAGCATTTGGAGGAGAGAGCAGTTGGTATCACCAACTGCTTATGTGGTTGAGCAGAATAGTGGGCTATTTAGGAGATAGTTGACTAGGGATGAGCTCCTCCAGTTTGGTGGACCTGGTAGTAGAAATGAGCTGAGGAGGAAGGAAATTTGCTTCATCTGCAAAGAACCTTGGGGGCCTGATCACTCATGCTTGAGGTAGATGATGCAGCAGAGGTAGAATAGAAGGGAATTCCTTCAGTATGCTAGGGTGAGGACTCTTCTCCAGATGAGTCTAAGGGATCAGAGGATGATGTTTCTGGGGAGCGAGAGAAGTCATGCGGAGTTGATGGAAATAGGCTGGAGATGTATTCTAATGTGTGGGTAAGAAGTCAGGGGAATCTAAGGGAGATACTCTGGGTGATGAGTCACTTGTGACGATTCAGCTAGAGCAACATATGATGGAGTCTGAGTCAGCAGAGGAGGTGCATGATAGTCCCTAGGGGGAAAGCTAAATGGAGGCTCACATTAAGTGTATGATGGATATGAAACTAACCTTGGGGTCAGCCATTGAGGAGGATCAGTCAGATGCATAGACATCGAGTACGGTGATAGTAGTTGCAGATCGATATCCTCTGGAGATGGTGGAGGTTGATGGGATAGTTCTGCATGGAGCTAGTAGACAGCAGGAGCATGACATTCCTAATCAGGAGTGGGAGGAGTTGTTAGAGATGCTGGAGCATCCATCTTTGGACCATCACATTGATGAGGTGCAGATAGATGCACACGCAGTCAGAAAAGCTGCAGTACTTTTAGGGAGTAGCACTCTCCAGGAGTACATCTATGGGGATTGCAGTATATCTTGCCCATTTTGGCCCATTACAGAGAGAGGGACTTTCTTTTCCAGGAAGATTTTGTTGGAAGTTAGGATAGAGAAACATGAGTTGATTACAGGATGGAAACAACACTCCAAGTGTGTTCCGTATGAAGATGTCGCTACATTGGCTTCTTCTTCCAGGGTAGATTGGTGGGAGATCATGAGCTGGTACACTCTTGATGGTATGATTTTCTTCGTAGAGAGCACAATAAAGCAGGGGCCCTTAGACATAGCAGATATTACAGATTCCAACTGGCTATGGGGCACGGGTCGTCATTTCTTTAGCACTCCATCTCGGTTTCAGGAGAGCAGGATCAACATTGTATTTAGTCAGGGGTTGGATTGGAGAGAGGTAATGAGTTGGTATGTAGTTGGTGGGGCAGCTTACACAATCATAGATACAACATAGCAAGAGTTGTGGTCTTCACCTCTTAGAGCATCAATTATAGCCAGAGGTAGTGCGCCGTCCGAGCCATGGAACTTGGGCGATGATTGGCCATGGTGGCATTGGGATCCGAGAGGATTGTTTTATGATAGGTATAGTGAGAGGTCAGTTTGGGATCCCTGAATTGAGGGGTCTATTCCAGGTGGCTTGACATAGGTGCATAGCAGCACCCATGGGTTTGTATGGGATCCAGGCATTGGGTCTCAGCTAGGGCGGGCCAAAAGAGTGGCCCACATATTTGGATTGCTTGAGGGCAAGAAATCTTGGGGTGGAAGGTCTGTAATATTCCCTTTTTTTGGTGTCACCTATGACAGGGCTAGGATGGAATTCTAGAGTTAGGAGCAGACCAGTCACAGGTACAGGTTGGTGTCATCACCTGGCTTAGGGATTTTTGGAGGATTTTTGAGGTGTTTCTATGTATTTAGGTGGCAGTCACTTGATATATTACATCATCGGAGTATTTTGGCTTTCGTTTTGGTGCATTCTGACAACTTTCGGAAATTTGAGTTATTTATGGGCTTAACTCATCTAATTACGCTCAAGGTGGCATTTCGGGAGGAATGCATGACATAACACCTTAGTGTAATAGCTCTTTGGAATCGGGATGAGGATACTGCCATGATGGAACGATTGAACATAAGTTTCAGTGACCGAAGGAGAAGTGCTAGCTGATTTACTCTTTTCTGCATTAAAAAGGAATATTTTAATAAGAGGGAAAAGTGCTCCATGAATAAAATAAGACTCTAGAAGGCTCCAAGAGATCTATAAAAGAAAGAGAGGAGGCCATTGAGAGATATCTTTGGATCATATCATTTTCTTGTGTATGAGAGGTTTGAAAACGTGGTTCTGTACTTCAACTGTATCACCAGGATGGAAACCCTCTGGTGTTGTGAGTGTTGGTTGGAAATCCAACTCTCTTTTAGGAGACTTCATTTATAAGTTTCATAGAGCCTCGAGGATTGGTGTGAGGATCATTCAGATCTTCAACTTGTGCTTCATTATATTCAGAGGGTTCAGTGACAGATGTTGCCAGAGGGAGAGTGTAGCAGTTTAGTTTTGGAGGCTAGCGCAGTGCAGCAGTTCATCTTGGTGGCCAGTTTTCCATCTCATCTATTTTGGGTCAAATTTTTATGTAACCACAGTTATTACTTATAATAAAATGTTGAGATTCTTCCTGTTCTATGTGTTAATGGATTGTAGTGTTTTATGCGTCTTTATTTTACACGGAAATCTTCTGTTGAGTAATTAGTGATTTCACGACATAATGTGGAGTTTAGTTATTTTTCTGCATTTTTAGTTAAAATATCCCTTTTGGGATATTACATGGAAAATATTATGTATAAACTGTTGGACATAGTACCCCTCAAATGAAGTATTTTGAGAAAGAATCTATAGATCAAGGAGTGAAACACATAGCGCGAAATTAAGTTAATTTCTTAGGGGCTTTAGGTGATCCGGATCTTGGGGGGAGGCCCCCAAGATCTAAAAAAAAGTGAAATGGATCTGACAAGATCCGCAAAACTAGAAAGCCAGAAAAAAAAGAGAGAACAAAAATAAAATAAAACCATAAAGAAACTTGTTTTATTAAAACAGAGAATAACTGTAGAAGCTACATTGTGGTGGACAGTCTGTCCTTTCACAAACTGAGGCTGGTTATTTATAGCCTTTTTGAGTTACAATACCATGTTTAGATACCATTGGTGGATACCATCGGTAGATACCACTTACAATACCATGGATAAATTCCATGTTTGGGTGAATACCATGTGTGGATACATACCATGGGTGGATGAATATCATGGATAGATGTCACTTACAATACCATGGGTGAATAAATACAATGGGTGGATGAATACCATGGGTCAATTACATTTGCAATATCATGGGTAAATTCCATGGGTGGATGGATAACATGGGTAGATGAATACCATGGATGGATGTTATTTTCCATTTGGATCATTCCTCTCTCCTTAAGAAGAAATGGTCCCCATTGCGTGAAGTTCCCTCCTGAGAAGCCTTTGTTGAATATGAAGAGCCACTAAAGAGAAGGGTTTTGTGTAATTAACCCATAACCATGATGAACGAAGATCCGAGGATAGAGATACCCTGTAATGCTTGTGACCAACTGTGATATTGATAGTGTGTGGCCTATCAAATGGACTTCGATGAAGTGTGGGTTTGTGGATGAACAAAAACCATGACAAACGAAGATCCGAGGATAGAGATACCCTATAATTCTTGTGACCAACTGTGTTACTAATAGTGTGCGGCCTAGCAAATGGAATTCGATGAAATGGATTTTGTGCGGTTGACCCATAACTGTGATGTTGATTATTGATGAAGTAGCAGGTGCCTACATAGCTTGGGGTGGGAGGGCACATCTCCAAATAACTCAAGCTGAACACTGCTATGTTGAAACTGATGAATGTGAAGCAGGTGCCTACTAAAGTGGGGTGGGAGGGCACATCTCCAAAGGGAACCCACTTCGAATGCTGCTCTAGATTTAAAATGAGCATAACTCAGTCAATATAACTCGGAATATTTATTATAACCTATTTTTAGAAGTGGAATGATCATTCTGCATATTTTTATGTATCTGAAAATGATATCTGGAGACTCTAGACTCTCGGATTCGCGCTAGAACTGTCTCGCCGTCACAAAATTTCTGAAAAAAATAGCTGATTTTAAATCAACAATAACTACCACATTCGGACTCCGATTCGATCGATTTTTTTTTTTAATTGGGTGATTTTTCAAGGGGAATTCAGATGTATAGCCATTTCTCTGAAATTTCGCAATAAAAGCTACGAAAAATTATAGGAGAGCCGCAGTCCATGAATTGTCGTCAGAACATTTTCTGCAATATTGTTGATTTAGAATCAGCGATATCTCCCTCATCCAAACTCCAATTCGGCCATTTTGTTTTTTGAATTTGGGTGTTTTCTTGCAAGGAATCCAGATCTAGTCTTAGATTTCGTAAATTTTTTACCAAAATTTTCAGATCTGATCTTCAAACTCGCCGCCCAAAAAATTCATGGAGTTTGCTGAAGATTGCTGCCAAAAATTGAAACCAAAATATGATTCAAACCCTCATTCTCATGGATTCCTAACCTGAATCTGATACCACTAATCTAGATCTTGGGGGGAGGCCCCCAAGATCTAAAAAAAAGTGAAATGGATCTGACAAGATCTGCAAAATTAGAAAGTCAGAAAAAAAGAGAGAACACAAATAAAATAAAACCACAAAGAAACTTGTTTTATTAAAATAGAGA
The DNA here is from genome assembly GCA_034641835.2 of Pinus albicaulis. Taxonomy (NCBI): domain Eukaryota; kingdom Viridiplantae; phylum Streptophyta; class Pinopsida; order Pinales; family Pinaceae; genus Pinus; species Pinus albicaulis. Next base: position 211,962,160 of record CM076583.1, on the reverse strand, counting down.
ATAACTCTAGAAGCTACATTGTGGTGGAAAATCTGTCCTTTTACAAACTGAGGCTTGTTATTCATAGCATTTTTTGAGTTACAATACCATGTGTAGATACCGTAGGTGGATACCATGGGTCAAAACCATGGGTCAATACCATGGGTAGATACCACTTACAATACCATGGGTAAATTCCATGTGTGGGTGAATACCATGTGTGGATACATAACATGGGTGGATGAATATCATGGATGGATGTCACTTACAATACCATGGGAGAATAAATACAATGGGTGGATGAATACCATGGGTCAATGACATTTACAATATCATGGGTAATGGATAACATGGGTAGATGAATACCATGGGTGAATGCCATTTTCCATTCGGATCATTAGGGGTGGCTAAAAGACCCATATTTTGTAAAATAATGGGAATATTTTGTATACGTTGAACTCCACCCATGGTTTTCAAACCATAATATTGTAAATGTAAAGACTATATAAGGAGTCTAGGATAGTCTTGATAAGATGTCAATGTCATACTTTGTTATAGAATGCACTTGTATGTAAGATTATTTTGAGTCCTTGTTATGTGTTTTGGGTTAGAGAAAAGGCTCCTACAACTAATTGCGCAGATACCTTAGGAAGTATACAAATGAGTGTGGAGACCTGTGCAACTAAGTGTGCATGGTGGAACTGATTATATTGAGAAGATATGAGCATTAATGAAAGACTCTTGAAGATAGATATGTGTTTTAGTTTATGTGTTTACTTTACTTGAAATTTATGTTTTCTATGTTTTTCTACTTATAATTGCATCACGAAGTTCTGCTTATGGTTATTTATGTTGTCTTATGCTTGTTAAATTAAGATCGTGCAATCTGTAAGTTAGTTCAACAAAAGTGTCAGACTACAATTGTATAATTAGTATATCTATTATGTGAAGTTCTGTCAAGTATTGAAAGGAAGATAATCCCTAAGCCACACTCAGTTTTCCCTCTGGATGCATAAGCCAAGTTCTAGCATCCCCCTATATTTCCTCAGGTGAGACTTTAATCTACCCAACAGATCATTGCCAAAAGGGCCAATAATAGTGGGTTTTTTTGGTTCGCACAACCACATATGAGCATGGTTCTAGGGCCCATAAAGACAACATAAACTCCATGTAGATTTGTGCTATTTATAGGAGGCATAGGTTGCGATGGAAGTATGTATCTCTGAGGGGAAGGAAAATTGTATGTCCCAAACGATAAGGATTGTATGTCATGGGGGATGAAATTGTATGTCTTCAGGGACGATGATTTGTATTTCTTAAAAATCAATAATGTGTTGAACAGAGTTGAAGGTCACAACTTGAAGAAAAATATTTATAATGGGAAAAAAATGTTGTATAAGGAGGTCCAAGGCCTAGTGGGACCCATGAATTAGGATGAGGTTGAAAGTTACACATAGGTTGGATAGGGCTACATGGACTCCACATTGGAATACAAAGGATGTGAAAAATTGATGTCATAGATCTATTGACATGACACGTTAACAACCTGACATGTGGTAGGAAGAAATAGTCTTTTAGGATGACCATTGGGGATATTTTTGATGACATGTTGTTGAAATTATGTCTTGCATGGTTCCAGCTAGCTGATGTAGGTATTGGTTTGTGATGAAAACTAACTAATATTAGCATTGGTTCGTGATGGAATCTAGCTCATATTGGCATCGATGTCAACCTTGTGTAGAATAGTTGATACATTGTTGCCATCCTTGTAGTATGATTGTGGCTGGTGGCATAGTGATTGATTTGGTTGTGTTGGAATTTGATGTGAACATGGTGTTGGTCTCCTGATGCACTTATACCACATTCATGATGGTTAGATGCTGACATTGGTGTTGTTGATGGCTCCTCATGTGCTAGTAGTGTTCATGATATAGTGTAGGAATTGGAGGTAGATCATAGAATATTGTAGGATATCTTATGATGGTTAGTTGATGCTATAATGGATAAATGTTGCTTCTATAGGTGTTAGAGATGATTTCTCACGTGATCTATGATGCTTAGTTTTCGCACTTAATAAATATTAGGTATTCATGTTTATGCCCATGGTGACGACTTGTTGCAATGATGGTTTTTCCTAATGATGATGATGATGGTGCTATTGTGATGGTATAGTGGTGTACACTTATGTTGTAGCTTGTGCAGGTGTTTGTGGAGAGTGGAGAACTTGTTGGTAGTGATTATGAACCTTGTTTGTTTTCCCTTATGTCAAGTTGGAAGTGACAATTGGGAGACATGCTTAGGCTATTTTCAGAAGTGATGCAAAAGTGGAAGTAGCTTCTAGAGGTACTACAAAGGCTTGTCTAGCTCTAGAATAATTTTGGGAAGAATTTGAGGTGGTTTGATTGAATTGCGCCCATCATCTACCCCAGTCGCATGGATATAAGCTTATGCATGTAGTTGAAGGGCTCCAAGTACATGGAAACATGATTATCCATGCAGTTGCAACTAAGATCAGAATGTTTTCTGCACGTGGTTGTGCGTTTAGCTAGAAATGCTTTGCATTCCTCATGCACATTTGTATTATTTTAACTTGTGTATTCATAGAAGTTTAAAAACTAATTTGTAAAGGTCATAATTGAGATTAAGTCCTCCAATGTGTGTGAACACCTTTAATGCAAAAGTAGTGATGATTATGGTTAGAATTCGTCAACTTTGTGCACTCTTGATCCCAGGCATAATGTGAATTTTTCCTTGCATGTTTTGTATTATTTACATTGGATTTGAGTGATGGTTGGTTAAATGTTATTTGATTAAGGTAAGGCTCCATAGTATGAGTATGCTTTAGACCTATTTATGAGTAGAGATAATTAAGTGTATCATAGTACATGGTTTTAGTGTTAAGAAAATGAAGTGCTGAAGCAGAATATCAATATAGATAAGATTTGTAGTTGTTGGAGCAGAGATTCTTTGGAGAGTATTTTATGCTGGTGGAGTATATTTATTGGTGATTTGGTTCTATTTTATGGCCACTATTTTCTATTTTGGACAACATATGTTTGTGGTGCCTATATTTTTTTTGATGAAATCCTCTTGCTACTAAGCTTTTGGTTACAGAGCTGAATTGGAGTTGAGCATAGCATCTTGGATCTTCTATGAAAATTTATGAAATAAGGTCCACATAGTGTAGAGGAGTAGTGACTTCATGAGAGTGTAGAAGTGATTTTGATGCTTCAACGAAATGAATGGTTTCTCCATCCAATAAGAGTTGGATAGTCCAATCGAAGTTAGGCAAGTATTTTTGATCATGGTGGCATTCCGTAGATGGTATTTCATAGATCCATGGGAGAACTTAGTATTCCTACATGATCAGTAGAATCAAGTCTCCTAGATAATGGGAGTCATCTGATTGTATATGAGGGCAAGTCTCCTAGCTAATGGGAGTCAAAAAATCAATGTAAAATACCATTGCTTGACATCATATAGATTTAGAGTAGAGAAATAGTAGCAAGGGTGGTTTTTTTTCTCGGAGAAGGGTTTTCCACTATATATCTTGTGTCTTCTTGTGTGGATATGTTTTCATGTGTTGTTTATTGTTGCTATCATGGTTATCTTATTTTATGTTCTTATATGGTATATGTGTATCAAATAATATATTGTGATATGAGTTAACATATGCATGCTTCAATAGATAAATTTTAATTTGAATGAAAATTGTTAAGTCACACGACTGATTCACCTCCCATTTTAGTAGTGCTCAAAGGTTTCCAAAAATTGGTATCAGATTTAGGATCCTTGTTGCATCTTGATCATTGGAGAGAATATCTCAGGTTTGTTGGAAGAAATTTGCATTTTTTTTCTTCAGAATGAATTTTGATGAAGTGGTTGTCCTTAAAACTGCAAATTTCAAGGTATGGCATGAAAATGTTAAATGCTAATTATTTTCTAGTTGATCTAATATTTGGATATTATTATGCAAAGGTTGTGGCAAGGATCCAATTGCACATGAAGTTTTGCAGCAAGACACTCAAGCTAGATTCATAATCTAGAAGAATATTCATGATGATGATTTGAAGAAGCTAGTAGGTATGAAATACACTAAAGAAATGTGGGACAAGCTAGAATCCATATTTGGATATGGTACCAACAAAAATATGAGAATGAGAAAAAAAAAACAAGAATAAGAATAAGAAAAAGAACAATAAGAAGAGTGTTCAAAATTAAGAAGCTTAGCCACAAGAGTCTCATATTCCTAGTGCAAGAGGTTCAACCAATAATGTGTAGAGATTAGATGATCAAGAACAAAAACTATTGCAACAAAATGAATCGAAAAGTATAAATTCTAGTGATTTCTTTTGAGTTACCATTTTGAGCATCCATATTGTGATTATGTTGAAGTTCCTAGTGAAGATGAGAATGATATTAAGGTTCTTAGAGTTGAGGTTTCTAGACTAACAACTAGATGTATAGATAAAGAAAAGCTATTGTAGATTTGTGATGATAAGGAGGCCAAGCTTAAGGAAGAGATTATTAGCTTAAAAATTGAATTATAATAATCATAAAAAGTTGAGGAAGGTATTAGAAAGCAATACCAAGAAAATGAAAACGAGTGTGAGAGATTAGCAATTGAAGTGGCGTACTTAAGAAAGCAGGAGAAAATGGAGAAGATCATTGTAGCCTTGGAAAATTTGCTTGAGATCCAGATATCACCATTGGATATATTTTGTATTAAATTTCAAAACCGTGAGTCTAGTTCACTTGCAAGTAAAAAAAACAAAGAAGAACCCAATAAGACTATATAAAACAATACCAAGAGAAAAATTGTCAAGGAAACAAGAAGCACAACTAGGATCAGATTAACTTGTAGACCTAGTAGAAGAAAAAAAAAAAACTTCAAGGAGCACCTACTGTTTTGTTGTGAAACCAGCTCCAAAAATAGAAGAAAAGAGATATCAATGCCTTATAAAAAAGCCACTTCGAGGGGGAAACCTCCAATACATTACATGAATGAACAATTTTTGGATGATACAATTGACAAAACCTCCTTTCTATATATAGGAGTCCATGGGGCCACAATGTAATCCTAGCAGGGCCACAATGTAATCCTAGCCCACCTAACAATAATAATGTAAGGGCACAATAATAACAATATGGGGGTTACAGGGGTACAAAAATAACAATAATGGGGTTAAACTAACAACAATAAGGGACTATACTAGTAATATAGGGACCTAACATGTTCCTCTCCTTCAAAAAAGTGTTGTCCTCAACACCGCCCTTAAATTATTATTGTTAGGTTGACTAGGATTACATTGTGGCCCCATGGACTTCTATATATAGAAAGGAGGTTTTGTAATTTGTATCATCCAAGAATGTTCATTCATGTAATGTATTGGAGGTTCCCCCCTTGAAGTGGCTTATTTCTAAGGCATTGATATCTCTTTTACTCTATTTTTGGAGCTGGTTTTACAACATTTGGTAAAAATACCCAGTGGAAACAATTCAATTCCTTGGCTACCTTACAATGAATAAAATTATGGGTACTACCTGAATCAATCAACACTATTACCTTTTTCTTCTTGATATGTCCTTCTATCTTGAGAGTTTGAGGAGTGGTAATTCCTGCAAATGCATTACATGATATGGTCGGACTCATTTCTTCTTCTTCTAGGGTTTCTTCCTGGTGTATATTCTCTACTTTTGAAGTTTCTTCTTCATTTTCTTCCTCCTTTTCACAATCTATGTAAAATTATTTCTTCTCAGCGCACTTATGACCTTTAGTGTATTTTCTATCACAACTATAGCAAAGCCCTTTTTCTCTTTTTTCTTCCAATTGTTGTGGTGTCAACCTTGTAGGTTGTGGAAGTCTAGAAGTAGCAACACTTACATATTTATTGATGTGAGTGGTAGGCTTCCTTGTCGCCATATTTTTACATTCAATTTTTCTTGCCAACCTGAATGCATTCTCCAATGAATTAGGTTCCCAAACGTGAAATTCATGTTGGATATTATCCTTTAAAGTCCCCATGAAGACATCAATCCTATGTTCCTCTGGAATATCAGTCACCATTATATTCAATTTTTGGAAGTCCTCAATGTGCTCCGCCACTAAACCATTTTGTTTGAGATTTATCATTTGGCTAAAGAAGGTGTTGCTCTTTGTATATTCATAATGTGCTATCATTTCCTCCGTAAAAATTGACCAAGAGACAATTTTTTTACAAGAGAAAATCCATCGATACCATACAAATGTATTTTGTTCTAAATGTAAAGTTGCAATGTGTACCTTTTGTGTGTTTTGCACATTATTGAGATAAAAATATTGCTCCATCTGTAGTATCCATGTTACGGGATCCTTGCCATGAAATTTCCTCATATCCATCTTTGGAATATTTTGGTTCTTCAATCCAACATTAGAGTTTATGAAATCACGATTAACATTTTTTTTTTCCTCATCATGAGTTTCTTCTACCTTCTTTCGCCATTAGGAATAATTTCTTGTATCAACTTTGAAAAACCTTCCTTCAAACCTTCCATGTCTTCCTTCAAACTTTCAATTTTTTCTTCCATACCATCCTTCAAACCTTCCATCATAGCTTCTAGACCTTTCTTCAAACCATCCATCTCATTTTTTATTGCTCTTTGCGAGAGCGAAATTCGGTGCATTTTGTCTTGTAATTTTGTTATGTCATGTTGCATTTGTTCATCTTCATCAGCCATAGTAGAGCCTTATGAAGGCTTGATGGGTGTTGAATTATTTTTAGGGGGCTTATTAGAACCCAACAGTGATATTTATTCTACAATATTCCCTTGGAATCAATTCAAATTGATTCTTTAAACAAAACTTATGCAATTCGGAAAAAAATACACATCATTTTCTTGCTTTTGAGGAGCTCAATATTGAAATTGAATTATCTCTGTGATTACGAATCTTCAATATTTGAAAATTTTCCCTGTGGTAGCCCTCTGAATTCTCTTTCGAATGCCATAGGTCTGTCCTAATTTGGATTCTTTAAGACAAAGTTATCTCCAATTTCCCACAATGACCTAATTATGGACTAGTTCAGTAGAGCGAACTTGTACGACTTGCCACGTGTCACATTTTTCTCCTTCAGCTCTGAAATTGATAGAAAAGAAACCAAAGCTCGTGTAATTCCAGCCACATTTTATAGAATTCCAATCTGATGCTTAGAGAGAGAGTTATGAAGCTTTAAACATGATCATTGCTTTGAGATGAAATTCGGGAGCCTGAAAAAGACCTAACTTCCACAGATCATATCTCCGAAAATATTACGGACCAAGCTCTGAAATTTTGCGATGATCTTCCTTAGGATTTCATATTCACGCTCTAAAAATTTCATCTTCTGAATCTTCGTAGAAAAATAGGCATAGTAAAAATTCCACAATGACTTGTTTGGTACAGTGAAACCCTAGAATCCAAACCTCTAATACCAAATGTTGTGAAACTAGCTCCAAAAATAGAAGAAAAGAGATATCAACGCCTTAGAAATGAGCCACTTCAAGGGGGAAACCTCAATACATTACCTGAATGAAAAATTCTTCGATGAAAAAATTGACAAAACCTCCTTTCTATATATAGGAGTCCATGGGGCCACAATGTAATCTTAGTGGGGCCACAATCTAATCCTAGCTGACCTAACAATAATAATGTAAGGGCACAATAATAACAATATGGGGGTTACATGGGTACAAAGATAGCAATAAGGGGGTTAAACTAACAACAATAAGGGACTATAATAGTAATATAGAGACCTAACACATTTTATAAGATATTTTCTCCAAGAGAAGATCATGGTAGATTTATAAGATTTCAAAGGAATCGAGGCCCCTTCATTCCTTTGATGAGAAATATTGAGGGTTACAACTTCCACAAGCTTGGACATGCTGCAGCCAAATACAATAGAAAATTATATATATCCAGTCACTAGAGCTTGCAACAATATTAGTAGATGAGGATATTTGTCATCATGAATAATCATGCTTTTTATGGTTATTGTTACTCATGTAACCTGTTCGACCATAAGGCATATGATTACAGATCTAACGAATGGAGGAGAAGAACGTTACATGCAAGGTATAGATATGGAATGAGAAATAGGAGATTTGATCCTTCTGCTTCATATCTCGGCTACGTGGAGTAGCACATAACTTTTTCCATATGGAAAAATACTTCTTGTTTCCCTGTTATTCGAGAAAAAAGTAGAAAAGTAGCAAAAAAAATGGAGCTAGAAGAAAACCAGTGAAGGAAGAAAAGAAGTAGCCAAATACCTTGTGGAGAAAGAAGGAGAAATAACTATTCAAGTAGTGAAAATCATCCCCTCCAGTAGTCCATGATTAATTCTTGCATATTTATAAGAGGATTGCAAAATTCATGAGAGGTGCATAACCTTAGGAGGAGGATATGATAATAGTGTGATAGTTTGATGAGTACAAGTTTTTATAGAAGCATATGATGAGCTCATTTTAGCCTCATGCACATTTAGGTCCATATGATGCGCCTTTCTATTAGAGGTATATTGAACTGAGGGGGAGCTATGTATGGTATGGTATTTTCATGGATTTTATGATCTTTTTTATCACATTCACTCAGTTATTTGTAGAAATTATATATATGTTTTCGTAAGTGAAATGGATACATTTTTCAACCACATATATGCATGGCGACTTCAGTCAATGAATCTTTGACATACCATTTGCATTCGTGGCATACTAAAAAAAACACTTGATTTGACTACATATTGAAAAATACCTCTAAAAATTATATTATTTAACTCCCTACCAATATGAACCCAATACACCTTCCCAATTTAGAAAACCCTTACTTTCACTAGATATTGTAGGTATCCATTTTTTCATTAACAAATTTTTATACCCTTTTATATTTTTTCATTAACTTCGAGCTTCGGTTTTTATGCCTGTCAATATAAAAACCCTTTACCCCCTATTATATGCTCAATATATTATATTATTTTTTTTCAATAGATATACCCCAATATGAATGTGCGTGGTATGGTATTTACCCCCCAGTGAATCCCTCGTGCATTTATGTTTTTGGTTTCTATTAATAGTTAGCTGAAAAGATGTGCAACCATGAATAAAATGTGATCATTTCTTCAACCATGTACATAGGTGATATGAGACTTTGACCAATGATGTGTAGGATGTTATATGTAGTTTATTACAACCATGTGTCTACCATTGTTTCATATTTTCACGAGTTGATAGTCTACTCATTTATGAGTTGAGTCATCATGGGGATAGACATGCTATGGAGGAGAATCATGAGTTCATTTTGTAGCCATATATATGGGCTATTGATGTTTTAATAGCCATGTTATGTCATGTGTTGATTCATTGGTCCATAGGAGATGATCATAGCAACATGTATTTATTGATATATCCATGTAAAATGCTCATGAAGCCATGTACTTTTATTGTATGTATCTTTGTGTCATTTAGTCATGAGGTCATCTTATGGTCACATATTGGTAATGTATGAGGTCTCATATCACTACTACAGCCATGTATTTATAATGTAATATGTCATATAGTCATGGTCATGTGGAGTCTCGGTCCATATGGTGCCTCTATTTGTCAAAAGGATGAATTGTTCGCATTGGAAGCAGTTCGCTACAACTTTGGAGTGATGTTCGAGATGAAATATTTTCAAGGGTGAATTTGTTTTCTCTTGTTTACTTCAGTCATCCATTGTTGGAATCATGGTCCACTTGGAGGTGTTCATTGTGTGCCTCATGCTATGTTGTGGCATGTGGAGATTTTGGCCTCATGTTGTCAGCAGAAAGGTGGATGTGACTATTGGTATTGGTACTATGTAGTTGTGGTGGAGATTGTGTGTGGTTCCCTCATTTGGATGTTTCCTTCACGAGTTAGTTGATATACAGATATGGGATAGTTTTTTTTATGTATATCCACATATTATTTCATGTTCTTCATTAATGTTTCTTATAGTTATGCATACTTTTCCTACAACTAGAGGTTGTTGGAGGACATGTTTCTCTGTATGTTGATTGGATTAGTATAGTGCTTGTTACTAATGTGACAGAGTATGGATATAATATCATTCTTCATCCATGGATGTATACATCAGTTACTCTAGTGCTTATGCTTGAGTTATTTCTTCCTTATCAGATGGAGTTTCCCCTTTACCATTGATGTCAAAGGGGGAGTGATAAAGGAGATGGATTGGAGTTTATGTGTGGTTGCCATCAATTCCAAAGGGGGGTATTGTTGGCATTATGGTGTGCATAGTTCCATATAGCTCATGTTGTCATCGGTTTGTGATGAAAACTATCATATGTTGGCATTGATGTCAACCTTATGTAGACTATATGATACATTAATTCCATCCTTGTAGTATGGTTGCAATTAGTGGAATAGGCTTTGAGTTGGTTGTGTTGGAATTTGATGTTGACACAGTGTTGGTCTCATGATGCATTGATACCACACTCATGATGGTCAGTTGATGATATTGGTGTGGTTGATAGTTCCTCACGTGCTGGTGGTGTTCATGACCTAGTGTAGGAACTGGAGGTAGAGAAGAGACGGTTGCAGGATATGTTCCTGATGGTTTGTTGTTGCTGCTATACATATATGTTGTTGATAAAAGTGTTGGATATTGTTGCTCAGGTGATCTATGTTGTTGAGTTGGCACAGTTGATGAGCACTAAGTCTTCATCTAGGTATTCATGTTTACGCTCATGGAGATGACCTATTTCTTTTGATGGTTTGGCCTCATGATGATGATGACGATGGTGTTGAGATGCTACAATGGTGTACACATGAGTTGCAACTCGTGCAAGGGTTTGTTGAGAGTGGAGGACTTGTTGTTAGACATGCCAAACCTTGGTGGTTTTCCCTTGGTGACACTTGGTAGACATCCTTAGGATATTTGCAAAAGTGTTGCGTAAGTGATAGTAGCTTCCAAAGGTCCTACAGAGACTTTTTTAACTCTAGAATAAGTTTGTGCATAATCTGAGGTGGTTTTATTGGATTTTTCCCATCCTCTGCCCTAACCACATGGATCTAATCTTATGCATGTGGTTGAAGGGCTCCAACCCCATGGAAATAGCCTTAACCATGTGGTTGCAACCGAGTTCATATTGTTTTGTGCATGCGGTTAGGTCTTTAGATATAATTTCTCTGAATTCCTTGCGCACATTCAGATTATATCAATTTTTATATTCATGGAAACTTCGAAATTAATTTGTAAAGGTCAGAATTGATTAATTAAGTCCTCTAATTTTTGTGAACAACTTCAGTGCACAAGTAGTGATGATTATGGTTGGATTTCGTTAACTTTGTGAACTCTTGATCCGACACCAAAGGTGAGGTGAATTTCTCCCAACATGTTTTGTATTCTTCACTTTGGAGTTACGTGATGGTTGGTTGAGTGATATGTGAGTAAGGGAAAGTTGCATAGTGTTACTATGCTTCATACCTACTTGTGAAGAGAAATCCTTCAGTGTATGAAAGTAGATGGTTGTAGTGTAAGCATAACGAAGTGTTGAAGGATAAATTTGAAGTAGAACATAAGTATAGATCATATTTGTAGCTATTGGAGCCTTGTTCATCTACTACTTTTTCTTACAAGTCATCCCATGCCTTGTGCACCCTCTTCAACAACATAAAATAACATTTATTTGGTATTAACTAAGTCTACTAACAAAATTTATTTTCTATTTTGAGAGTGATACAAATTTCATGACTTTAAGGTGATTACTATATCAATTTGATACTAGCTAAGTCAACGAACAATATAAAATAATACTTATCTGATATTAACTAAAGCCGCTAACAACATTACTTACTATTCCAAAGAATCAAAATAGATTAACAACATCTATTTACTATTTCCAAAAAATCAAGATAAATAATAGGCACTATTATGCTCAGCCACACATCTCCAATACGATCAGATATAACACATACAAACTGGAATAAAATGCTTATGGTCGCGTCCAACCGAAAAGCTGCAGATATTTTTAAAGCAGGACAGTGTCTTTCAATTCATTTACACCGTCGCCATTTCTATGCTCAGCCACACATATACCACTAGTTATAACACACACAATCTCGAATAATGTGCCAATAATTTCTTCAACTTACACCGTCACCATTCTTATGCTCAGCCGCCTATCTCCAACACGGTTAGCTATACGACATGCAAACTAATTACGCCCGTATTAAAAGCTGCAGATTTTTGTAAGAGAAATGGCAGTCACTAGTGCATGCGTTTATCTTGTCTTATTGGAAGAAGACAAGGCACTCATGTTCAGAAGAAAATTGTGTAGTTTTTATCTAGTCTTATTAGAAGATATTCATCAGAAATTTGTTTAGGTGGAGTTTAGCTTTTAGAATAGGATGAGCATTATAAAATTAATAAGTTTCTAAGATTGGAAATTGTCTTCCTAAAAAGAAGATAAGTAATTCTTTATTTAGGTTTATAAGAAATTTGTTTAGCTATAATGAATTGCATTTGATTATTCATTTATGATTCGTAATTATAAAGATTTTACACATTAAATATTTTTATTATTAATTGAAATATTTTTAGAAATGTTTAAATAATTAATTAAATTTAAATTTGATATTTTAGATATGTGGAAAAAATTGTTTTAATTGTTAAATTTTTTATAATAATTTATTAACCAATTATATAACTTAAACATTTGTTATGTCTATTTGTTAGAATTTAGAACTTGAATATTTGTAATGTATATTTATTAGTAAATCTATCTTAAGTAGAAATCTATTAAAAGTTGAGAGGGATCAAATCTCCTTTTACTTTCACTTAAAAAAAATTTGTAAATCAAGAAATTTAGTCAAATGATAAATTTGATTGATTGATACTAGATAGATATAAAGTTCACACACACACACACACACACACAATTTAACCATATATATATATATATATATATATATATATATAATTTAAACAAATAAAAAAATTTACAAAACATTATAACATTCATATATATATATATATATATATATATATATATATATAGTATTTCATCAAATAAAAAAATTTACAAAACATTATAACATTCATATCAAAATTCTAACTAATAACATCCATTATTACATCTAATTCAATATCCCTTTAAAAAAATATCAATTGTTATATCTAAAAATGCGATTTTTGTGAGACTCATAAATAGATGAGCGGAAGGAATTATGTATCCCAAATCCCACATAGTTGTCTAAAGGGGCTACATCGTGAAAAAGTGGAAATTTCCACTATGGAAATTTTCGTATATTTTTTGCCAAAATCTAGTAGAATTTTTGGGAAATATGAGTTATAATTATAGGAATTATGTATCCCAAATCCCACATAGTTATCTAAAGGGGCTACAAATTCACCTTGAAAAAGTGGAAATTTCCGTAGTGGAAAATTTTGTATATTTTTTTGCCAAAATCTAGTAGAAATTTTGAGAAATATGGGTTATAATTACATATATTTTTTGCCAAAATCTAGTATAATTTTTGGGAAATATGAGTTATAATTATCAAACTTCAGGTTTCAGTGGTGTTGAATCCATTTCCACCATTATAAAAACCATTCAAACAATCCTATGATTAGATTTTTGAAAAAAAAATCGCCAAATTTCAACAAAAATTAACTTTCTAGAAAAATTTGTAGCCTCAATAGACAACACTAATCCAACATTAGGCCATCATTGGAAACTCCAATTGGCCAAAGAAAAAAAGAGTGTCACAAGGATTGATTTGATGAGCCAATTCTTATTCGTATAGAATTATATTAGATTGTTTAGATGCCAAATTCTAGCAGACTTGGGACAAAATCAAATTGTAGAGGATGAAAATTTAATTTAAATGTTACCAGCCTAGATCCATCTTTAAGATGGATCTATCAAACGCCGAGAGGGATCAAATCTCTCGAGGTTCAAACCTCTTTTTTGAGTGAAAAACTTGAGGAAATGTTTGCACCTCAAGAGATTTGATCCCTCTCGGTGCTTGATAGATCCAGAGTTAGGATGGATCTAGCTGGTTTCGGTCATGTGTGACCAAGGAAAATCTATTGATAATATGAGGAACATATGCTTAATTTTATCAATAATATGTAAATACATCTAATATTAATATAACCATTTTAAATATGCTAAATATGTCTCAGATTTATTGCTTCGTTTTAATTTTAAGTTTTCTTAGTTACCTCAGCTTGTTGAGATGATAAATATTGTAAAATAACTTTAATGATGAAATAAAAATTTTAAATTCAAAGTGACAATGTAATAATATTAAATGATAGAAATCGTGAATAATAAGAATGTAGTCAGTTACAAATACTCTTCATTGTGATCAATCTCAAACTATTTTCTTCTACTATTCTAATTTTCACCCTTGTTAGTGTTGTCATCTTTTCATATTGATTATATGGAAAGGACAGTTGGAAGCGTAAAAAATTTAAATATTTAGCTCGAGCTGTTGTAGTAAACATCATACTTTGTCTCTCTTGCTCTCCAATATTAATAGGTTTAATTACTATAAAAAAATTCAATGTACATTCTCAATAATTTTTTGTGCTTACACTGAAATCATTGCACACTATTAATCCAACGAATTTAAAATTAATGTATCATCATACATATGATTACATCAAATCAGAAATCAAAATATATAGTGAACTCAATGCATCTAATGCAAGAAATCAAATAATAATAGAAAACACAATCTACGCTGAAACCAATGCATCTATTTCAAGTAATAAAATAGAATTAGAAATCAACATCTACACTCAAATCAATGTGTCTAGTGCGAGTAGGAAAATAGGATTAAAAACAAACATCTACACTGAAATCAATGCATCTAGTGCAAGCAATCAAATAGGATTAGAAATCACCATATACACTGAAATAAATGCATTTAGTGCAAGAAATCAAATAGGATTATAAATAATCTACATTTAAATCAATGCATCTAGTGAAAGAAATCCAATATAATTATAAATCAACATCTACATTGAAATTAATGCATTTAGTGCAAGCAATCAAATAAGATTAGAAATCATCATCTGCACTGAAATCAATGCATCTAGTGCAAGGAATCAAATAGGATTAGAAATCACCATCTACACTTAAATAAATGCATTTAGTGCAAGCAATCAAATAGGATTAGAAATCATCTACATTGAAATCAATTTATCTAGTACAAGCAATCAAATATAATAAAAAATCAACATCTAAATTGAAATTAATGCATCTAGTGCAAGCAATCAAATAGGATTAGAAATCAACATCTACACTGAAATCAATTCATTTAGTGCAAGCAATCAAATAGGATTAGAAATCATCTATATTGAAATCAATGCATCTAGTGCAAGTAATCAAATATTATTAGAAATCAACATCTACACCAAAATCAATACATCTAGTGCAAGCAATCAAATAAGATTAGAAATCACCATCTACACTGAAATCAATGCATCTACTGCAAGAAATCTTCTTCCCTCTCTCCCCCACCCCATCTATATATATATCTCCCACCATATCTCCTTGTTTGTCTCTTTATCTCACCCTGCCAAACACACACACTCTCTCAATCCATATCTATTAATTTCTTTGTCCCTCCCTCCTTCTCTCCATCGATATCTTATTTCTCTTCACCTTACATCTATATATATATATATATATATCTCCCTCTATCTCTCTATATCAACCCCAAAACATACACTCTCTTTCTCCAATATATCTATCTATCACTCCCTCCCCCTCTCCCTCTCTCTCTCTCTCTCTCTCTCTCTCTCTCTCTCTCTTCCCCTTCCCTCCCTCTCACTCGCTTCTATCTCTCTTCCCTCCTACTATGATCTAGGTGGATATTGGTGGTCACCTGCCTATTCCACTTGGGGCCCCACCATTGTCTCTTTCAGTTTTTCAGTTTCAGCACAACTTACTATTTTTAGCAGTTTTTCAGGTCCTCAACTTTGGGAGCCGTTTTGAGGCCCTAAATGATGGTTTTTGGGAAAACCAGGAGCACCATAGATCCATGAACCGATGTTTCTCACTCAAAATTTGTATTCCTTGGATAGATATTTCTAACGAGGTATGGTTCACGTCAAACGGAGATCGTATGCCAAAGTTACGTCCCTGGGAAGTTGAAACACCAATTTACCCAAACGGGGCCCATAGTTTTGGCGCTTCATCTCCTAGGGTTAGGGTTTTGGATGTTTAGGGTTTTCCATTGTTTCTACATAATAAATAGGCCCTCGAGCCTCATTGTAACGGATTTTAGAGGCCTGTAGCCGCCACATCTCTTCTCAGAGATAGCTACCAGTGCCCTAGCTAGTTTATTTCCATTTTGTCTGTAAGCAAATTTCAGTTCTTTGATATTAATGAAATGAAGTGTTATTTCCACTACATCTTTGTATTTATGGTTATATGTTTATTCTGTTGCATTCCTGCATAAATCCGGATCAGTGGTATCAAAGCAGTCTACTTTTTCTCGATCCTTCTTTGCATGCCCCCAATGAGGTCGAGGTATAAGGAGTTAGGGCTCGATCTGGTGGAACCTTTGCAAGATCAGCCTCGCAAACCCCGATGGACGCCCATGGGGAATGAAAAGAAAGATGAGGGAGCAAGAGATCCTATCAAAATATTTCTCGAGGAGGCCCTCGAAAAACAAAGGAACGTGATGATGGATAACTTTGCCCAAATCCTTCAACGATTGCCCACCGACGGCGCATCTGCATCTAGCAACCACTCTGGAGGTGCGACTCCTTTTAAGGTACAAGTAAATTTTGACATTCCCATATTTGAGGGTCAAATAGATGCATATGCCATATATAGATGGTTTAATCTATTAGAAGGATATTTCTCGGTTCATGACTTTTATGACCAGGAGAAGATTATTTTTGCACTCCTCAATGCTACCCCCCATGTCAGGGACTGGTGGGAAACCCACTATGAGAAAAAGGATGAGACAAAACCCTCTCTGTTCTCGACCATACCCACTTGGAATTCTTTCTGAGACACCATCAAGGAACAATACTATCCTGTGGGGAGCTACGAGGAGAAGTACATACAATGGACCACGCTGCAACAACAAAGGGATCAAGATGTGCATGAGCTGATGAATCTGTTCCATACCCTACGCACAAAGTTGGGTATCAAATATTTAGAGAAACATCCGGTGCTAAAGTATCACAGTTGTCTACACAGATACATTCAGGAGGAAATGAAGTTCGTCGACATCTCCTCGTTTGGTATGGCATACTGGTATGCTACCAAGATTGAGCAGAAATTCAAACAGAAGAAGCGAGACTTTGGATCTGCGAATCAAAAACAAGGGAAAGGTTCTACCAAACCACAGAACAAAGGATAGAGCTAAGGCATGGTGACTCAAGACAACCTGTCGAAGCCATAAGAAAATAACAACACTGCAAAGCCAAAGAAGGACATGGGAAAGTGGTGTGAGTTCCATAAGAACTCCACTCACAACACAAGTGAGTGTCATGTCAAGCAGTCACTAGTGGTAGAGATGAGGGCTTCTGAGTCAGATGCATGCTTTGACTCTGAATTAGAACCTGACAAGGGGAATGCCAAATGGAAATAGATTATTGATGCGGAGCCCAAAGCCACTATTTCCACTATGAAGATCTAGAAGGAGGAACCAGAAGATCCAGAGGAGGAGGAATGTCTCTTCCACTCCCAGATGTGGGTAAAGGGCTCCCCGGTAGAGTTAATTTTCGACAATGGGAGCCAAAAGAACCTGATTTCAGTAGACGTCATGAAGCGTTTGGGCTTGCCGATCACAGCTCACCCACATCGATACACCACCAGGTGGCTTCACCAAGGACGAGATCTCCGCGTCAGCCAGTAGTGCCACCTTCCCTATAGCATCAAGCCCTTCACGGATGAGGTATTATGCGACATTGCTCCTATTGATGTTTCTGATGTATTATTAGGACAACCATACTTATGGAAGTGTCATGCTGTGTATGAGTCTCGACCTCGCGTTGTTATTGTTACTTTGCGAAATAAGTTGTACAGGATACTAGAGGTACCACCTCCTACCGCTATCTCTTTGGTTACTACAAAGTAATGCAGTAAGATCATTTCCCAAACTAGGAAATTCGTTTTCCTAATGATCCACCCCCAGGGCAAGAAGAAGACTATGGCCACGACCTCCAGACAGGGCTTCTCTGCATGACAACAAAAAATGGATAAGGTTGTGGAGGAGTACGGGGACATATTCACCTCACCCATAGGGGTTCCTCTGCACTATCAGGTCAAGCACCCGATTGATCTGACCCCAGGTGCGCCACTACCCAATGGACCGATTTATCGACGCTTTGTTCTGGACAATGATGAAATCAAGAGGCAGATTCAGGAGCTGCTGCAGAAAGGTCACATCCGACCAAGTTCATCGCCCTGTGGGAGCCCGATCATGTTGGTACAAAAGAAGGATGGGACGTAGAGACTTTGCATTGACTATTGAGCGCTGAACAAGATCACTGTCTAGAATAGGTACCCGATCCGACGGATTGATGACCTTCTGGACCAAATCAAAGGTGCAAAATATTTCAGCAAGATCGACTTGAAGTCTGGGTATCACTAGGTACCGATTGAACCCTCCGATGTGTGGAATATTGCCTTCAAAGCCAAAGAAGGCCTTTTCGAATGACTGGTCATGCCTTTTGGGTTGAAAAATGCTCTTGCAACCTTCATGAGGTTGATGGACAACATCTTGCGGCCATTTACCAACTCATTTGTAGTGGTGTACTTGGATGACATTATGATCTTCAGCTGGACTTGGGAAGAGAACTTCCATCACATTCGACAAGTCCTCCAAACACTGTGGCAACACAAGCTGTGTGCCAATTTGGAGAAGTGCACTTTTGGCATGACCCAGGTTCAATATCTGGGATACATTATTTATAAAAGGGGGGTGCATGTGGATCCAACCAAGATCCAAGTCATTCAGGATTGGCCAGCCCCAACCACTATAACAGAGCTTCACAACTTTCTGGGTCTTGCTAATTTCTACCATAGGTTCGTGTTGGGATTCTCTCATATCACTTGGCCCTTGAGTCAAGTCACCAAGGGAGGAGCGAGAGAAAAATTATTTTGGTTGGAACCTCAACAAAAGGCGTTCACAGAATTGAAAAATTGCCTATGTTCTGCCCCGGTGCTCACATTACCAGACTTGCAACGACCATTTTAGATCAAGACAGATGCCTATGACTATGCTATTGGGGCAGTTCTTACTCAACAGGGACATCCAGTGGCATATTACAGTAAGACATTGTCTGACACAGTTCGCAAGTATCCCACTTATGACAAAGAAATGTATTCCATTGTGCAAGATTGTCGATAATGGAAGCATTACCTTTTGGGGAAGGAAACAATCATCCACACAGACCACCGACCCCTGCAGTTCATAAAGACACAAGGGAAGTTGCAGAATGATCACCATCAAAAGTGGTCCACATATCTGCAACAGTTTCATTTGAACATCAAGTACAAGAAGGGTAGCACCAATAATGTTGCAGACTGCCTCAGCCGACCACCGATCGTGGTGCTCACCACCGTGCTCAACTCTTGTGGGCACGAGACTTCTGATTGGCCGCTTCTCTATGAGAGTGACCCAGAATTCGGCCACACTTACAAGGCACTCTTGGGGGGCACGTAAGTTCCAAATTTTCACCTCCAAGATGCACTTTTATGTCACCTGGGACACCTTTGTGTTCCTTCAAGCGAGTGTGCCAAGATAATATGGGAAGCACACTACAGTCGAGTCGCTGGGCATTTCGGGGTCGAGAGAACAGTAGCAATACTACAGAAGTATTTCTATTGGCCGAACCTTCGAAAGGATGTCGAGAAGCACATCAGATCCTGCACTGCTTGTGCCATTGCCAAACCGACCATCAAGAAGCAAGGCCTATATACTCCACTACCTACCCCTAGTCGACCATGGGAATCCATATCCATGGATTACATGTCGGGCCTGCCTTCTACTAAGAATGGAAATGACTGTGTTTTCGTGGTCGTTGACAGATTCTCGAAGATGGCCATCATGGCGGCCTGTAAGAAGAATATCACAGCAGAAGCCACTGCTAAACTCTTCTTTGACCGAGTGTGGGTGCACTTTGGGATCCCACAGTCTATCATATCAGATCGAGATAGCAGGTTCCTCAGCACATTTTGGTCCAGCCTCTGGTCAATGTTGGACACAAAGCTCACCAAGTCCACAGCTTTCCATCCCCAAACAGATGGCCGGACAGAGGTCGTCAACAGAATGATTGTACACATTCTGCGCATGTACAATTCAAAGCATCCACGCACATGGGACGAGAGCCTCCCTTATGTACAACATAGTTATAATCGGGCTCTCCACAGTTCAATCGGCCATAGCCCCTTTCAGGTGGGCTTGGGATTCCGGCCACTATGTCCCATTGACGTAGCCATGCCATTTGCAGCTGCTCAGGCCGATTCAGCTCATGTCCAGTCTGAAGTTGAAAAATCAAGTAGCTTCATCGAGCGCATTCAAAACATCCGCCAACAGGTTCATGATATATTGGACAGAGCCAATGCCAAGTACAAGCTACGCCATGATCAACACCGGGTGCCACACAACTTCCAGGTGGGCGACAAAGTATGGCTACATTTGTAGAAGGAGCGCCTCACTGGACCCCACCGCAAGCTTCGCCCGCTCCGATATGGGCCGTACACCATCACCAAGGCTGTAGGGAACAATGCCTTCGAGCTCAGTATTCCACCATTCCTTGGTCTACACCTAGTCTTCAATGTGGATCGCCTTCGTCCTTACTTCCCACCTCTACTGGACACCTCGGACATTGCAGAACAACTCACACCAACAGAGTTAAATCCAGACTGCATGGAACAGGCCACCACAGATTGTATCATGGACATGCAACTCAAGAACACTCGCCAACAGAAGATCCAACTGTATCGGGTTGTCAAAGCTGGCCAACTCCTGCACCAAGGAAAGTGGTTCACCAAGGACCAAGTTCAGCAGAAATTTCCTCATCTCATGGAGGAACTTAACGCAATGGGGACCATTTCTTCCTAAGGGGGGAGGAATGATCCAGGTGGATATTGGTGGTCACCCGCCTATTCCACTTGGGGCCCCACCATTGTCTCTTTCAGTTTTTCAGTTTCAGCACAACTTACTATTTTTAGCTGTTTTTCGGGTCTTGAACTTCCGCAGCTGTTTTGAGGCCCTAAATGATGTTTTTTGGGAAAATCGAGAGATGGACAATGTTGCTCACTCAAAATTCGTAGTCCTTGGATAGATATTTCTAACGATGTATGGTTCGCGTCAAACAGAGATCGTATGCCAAAGTTACATCCCCGGGAAGTTGAAACACCAATTTACCCAAACGGGGCCCATAGTTTTGGCGCTTCAAATCCTAGGGTTATGGTTTTGGATGTTTAGGGTTTTCCATTGTTTCTAAATAATAAATAGGCCCTCAAGCCTTATTGTAACAGAGTTTAGAGGCCTGTATCCGCCACATATCTTTTTAGAGATAGCTACCAGCGCCCTAGCTAGTTTATTTTCATTCTGTCTGTAAGCAAATTCCAGTTCTTTGATATTAATGAAATGAATTGTTATTTCTGTTGCATCTTTGTATTTATGGTTATATGTTTATTCTGTTGCGTTCCTGCATAAATCTGGATCATACTATCCTTTCTCCCTGTCTCTCCATCTTCCTTATCACTCCCTCTCTCTCTCTCTCTCTCTACCATTCACATTGTATGTCTTCATTCATACCTCCCTCTCTCTCCCCCTCCATCTCCATATCTATTTCCCTACCTCTCTTCACACTCTCTCTTCCTTTCTCTCCAACCTCTCTCTCTCTCTCTATATATATATATTCAACTTCCAACTTTGTTACCATATGCCTCTCTCTCTCCTTTTCTCCCCCCTTCTCTCCATATCTTCTTGTTTTCCTCTTTATCTTGCCCCTAAAAATACACACTCCCTCTCAATATCTCCCTTGTCACCCCCCCCTCTCTCCACTACTCAATATCTATGTCTTTCCTCTTCGCTCCCTCTCTCCCCATCCAGCTCCATCTCTTTATCCCTCCTTCTCTCCCCCTCCAACTCCATCTCTCTATCCCTCTCTCTCACCTCATCTCCTTCAAGTCTGCTCTATTTTCCTTCCTCTCTCCCCCTTTCTCTCCTACCCGCATTTCTCTTCCCCCATCTCTCTCTCTCTCTCTCTCTCTCTCTCTCTCTCTCTCCCCCCCCCTCTCTCTCCCCTACAATCCTCTCTCTTGTCTTGTAACTCTCTTCCTCTCTCTCCCTTTCTCTCTCACCTCCTTCTATTCCCCCCTCCCTTGACTCTCTCTCCCTCTCTCTCTCTCTCTCTCTCTCTCTCTCTGCCCCCCAATCCTCTCTCTTCCCCCATCACTCTATCTCACTCTCCAACTATGTTACTATATCTCTCCCTTTCTCCTTCTCTCTCCTTCTCTCCCCACTTGTTTCCATCACTCCTTTTATGTCTCTTTATCTCACCTCTAAACATACACACACTCTCTCTCCATCTATCACTCCCTCTCTATATATTTATTCTTCCTTTCCTCTATCCTCCTCCAACTCCATCTCTCTAGCCCTCCTTCTCTCCTCCTCCTCTCATCCTTCCTCTCTCTCCCTTTCTCTCCTACCTCCCTCTCCCTTCCTTCTTATTTCTCTCTCTGTCTCTCTCTCTCTCTCTACCCTCCAATCCTCTCTCATTCTCCCTCGCTCTCCCCTTATCTCTCTCCAACCTCCATATTTATGTCACCCTTTCCCTCTCTTACCCTTCTCTAACTCTCTAACTCTTCTCCTTCTCTCTCTCTTCATTCCTCTTCTCCCCTCTCCTTCAATTTATCTCCATCTCTCCCTGGTCACTCCCCATATTTATCCACCTCTATATATATTATAATATAAAAATTTAATGTTGTATTAATCTAAATTTATTAAATCTAATAATATTAATATTTTAGTATTAATGTTAGGGTTAATAATGTTTTTTCTTGCATGGTATTAATAATAATTTGGTCCATGGTATTTGGCCCATAGACTTCATATATAATTAGATGTTCATTTCTAATCCGATTTGATATATTTTTATTTATTTACCTTACCTCTTTACACATATTTTATATTTATTTATTTACTATACCTTATAAATATGGTATTTGGCCCATGGTATTTTCCCCTGGTATTATTAATAATTTGTACCATAGGCTTCACCTAAATAAAACCTCCTTTTGAAATATAAAGTGGTTTATGGAGTTTTATTTATTTACCATACCTCTAGTTTATTTATATTTTTATTTATTTACCACACCACCGGAGTAAGCATAAAAAGACTTTTTATTTATTTACCATACCCATGAGTTATTTATATTTTATTTTTAATGAAATTTTAGTTATTCATTTATATGGTTATGTAAATTTTTTTTTTTTGTAAGCTTAGGTGATTCCTTCTATTTTATATTAATAAAGTCGGGCAAAAGATACAAAACTAGACCTCAACCTACCCACAGAAACCAGGTATTTTGGCCATCGAAGTTCAAAGTATGTCAACCAAAACATAAAAAGTCTTAACAGTCTATACCATATCTGTCGATACTAAATATCTAAGTCTAGAGACAACAACATATAAAAAAAGGACTAACTATTTAAAATAAAGGAAAACATTGGATCAAGAAAGCCTTAATCTTCCTCAGATTTGACAGGCACTGGATCTTTGGCTGTAGCCCCTGGTAATTCAATTGTAACCTGTTGCATAGCCTTAATTTCCTTTTCCAACCTTCCAAGCCTTTCATATTGATGCAATTGATGCAAATTGACTTCGTGAATGTTCCTATTAATATCTGCTAAGGTTGATTCCAGCTCTGTCTTAGCTATGGACATAACTACCTTGGCTAACAAACATTTGATTAACCAATAAGTTCGAAAATATTGTTAAAACAGAGAGGTTTGACCCCGAGTGCGCCTAGGGTCAGGAATGATAGTCTGCATATCCTCTAGAGCCATATCATCTTCCATATCTATGTTATTAAGAACCTTAGTTTCCCACCCATAAATACGAGAACAAGAAGAATTTGGAATATCTGCCATAAAAGTTTGAACCAGTGGTTCGAGATGTTGCTGAGTAGACTTCCTTCCTCTTTTCTGGTGCGTTTCAGGAGAAGGCTGCTTACCTTTTCCCCCAACAGGCTTCCTTGCTCTTTTAACCATTTTAAAGAGACCTAACAAAAACTACCATACAAACAGTAACACTAGTCAGCTTCATAGATAACATGTAAGGCAGAGCTCAAAGAGCAACTCCATCTCCCAAGTTATTCACCATGAGTAAGATAAGAGGTAAATAAATAGAGCGGACACTACAACATTTGAATGGGTCAAAAAAGGACTGAAGTGCAACCCACTGTCTAGAATCACTACCAAAGACCCATAAATCATAATCAGTATTACAATCCTGAATGGTAAAAAGACAATTCAGAGCCCTAATTACAGAATTGTAAAGATAAAACATACAGAGGTAGCCCATAAGATCCTGCATGCGGGTTCCCGACAAGCCCCAAAAGTATGCAAGAAACAGAGAAAAAGCCAGACTATACCAATTATGATTTTATATAGGGAAATAATTAACAGAGATAGCAATACATCTAGAACCCAAGACCCATACTAAAGCATTACGCCTATTAACGAACCCATCACTGAGATGCAAAAAGCCCAACATAGAGGATAATGCAAACACCATAATTCTATAAATACCAGGGTCAAACGGGAGAAACAAAGACCTTGAAAAACTTGCAGACACAGAATTGGAAGATAGACCAGTATCATGTTGAGGAAAAAAGATGAGACAACCAACTTCTTGAATATTCTGTATGTGTTCATACCAGAACCAACCAAACCTCCATTCATACAAATCCTCTAAGAAAACCATTACGAATATCTGCAGACGAGTGTAGAGAAAATTCTAGTGCTGAGGGGGAAAGAACGAAGATACTGATCTGAAAATGGAAGGTACTTGAAAAGGGTGCAAGGTATCCATTTTCATTTAAGTAAATGAGTGCAAATACTCAAAATTTTAAATCTGAAATTGTGAGAACAAAGTATTTCTCATACAGAGATTGACAGTAAGGGGCTTTTACTGGTTATTTCAACTTTACTAGAAAGGATGAAACCAGAGGCTACCTGGCCCACATACTGACTCTGCCTAAAGAAATAAAATGTAATCACTGAGACTTAATTAAAATGACCTTACTCAAATTTGAGATTATGCAGAAGTTTTGCTTGGAAGAGGTGTAAGTCTTTTCTTCTGTTTATGTGTTTAAAGTTTATTTGTTTTTGCTGAAACTTAACATGTATATCAGCAACATAATTCAGCCATAGAATACAAAACACAACAACAACATAATATAGGAGTTCACCCCAACTCTTGGGCTACATCTCCTTTGAGCTTCGTCAACATGACTAGACTCTTTGGGATTAAGGTAATCAAATTCTTTTACAAGCTCCAAAATTAACCACAATGAATACAAGAATGATTCAAAGGGCTGAGAATACCATTTTAAATCCCTTTAATGGTTGTCCAATTCCTGCAAACAACTTTAGGCTTCCATGGGCATACATCCTTCTGTCGGTGCACTAAGCTTCTCTGAGCTTCTAAATGGCACAAACTCCCTCAGATTTCTGTTTCTGCTCTTGAAACCACTACTGATGCATCCAATAATAATCAAACATCAAATATCAACGGATAATTTGCTTATATTAAGCACAACATCCCCAAAAATGGCTCTCCTCCACGGTTTGCCCAGGGCTGCCCACGACTTCATATCAACTTATCGAGCTGTAGAAGTACTCAAAATTATCTGAAACCACTTCCATTGGTTCCAGAATTACTGAAATAGTCAAGATAGAGTTTTTTTCATCAAAAACGGCCTCCGGCTGCTCCGGTTTCGCCTATACACTCTATTTGGAAAATGGCCTCTAGAACTTAAATGAAGCTTTTAGGCTTTCTAAAGTTCTTAACAGGCTCTAAAAACCATCCAAGAAGATTCAAAAGGCATGAAATAGCTAATAATGACTATTCATTTACCTTAAACAGAGAAATACAGTCCAAAACACAGCCTTCTCCTTCTAGGCCCTAATGGCTCCTTCATCTTCTTCGAAGCTTAAACCTCTGAAGATGACCTCTGTTATACTTCAGACCTATTCCATTGAGTCCAGAATGTCGAAGAGACCCAAAATAAAAAAAAAATTCACTCCAAAAGGATCTCCCATGTGAAAGATATGGCATATTTACTAACTGCCAGTTTGGCCTAAACAAGCTCCACTAAATGTGGAGACACTGCTAGTTAACTGAACTAAACTGGCACATCCGCCTAATTTGGGGGAACGGTGATAAATTGGTGGCAACATTAAATGTTTCAGTTAACAAACTCCGCGTTCACATGCGCAATAAGCGCTAACCGTTAACTGTTTGAACGTTGCCACATTAAAGCATGTGTTATTTAGAATTTGGGTTGAACACATGTCAAGTCGTAAGCCCATGGTGTATTGGTAAAGCGTTGTGGTAGTAGCAATGAAGTCTCAGTTTCAAATCCCTCCGGAGCCAAACAGAGTTTTAACCCACCATAAAATTGTGACTTGGGGCCACGTGGCGGCCTCCGGGCCTGCCACGTGGCAGCTCTTCATTGGACCAAAAATTACACAGTCAACTCAACAACGAATTGTAAATTGCCACTTGTCACAAGATGGTTGGTCCACAGGGAATATTCTGTAGAATATTCTATGGAATATTCCAAGGAATATTCTAAGGAATATTCTCCGAATATTCTTTTTTTAATATTTGCCAATTTCTAAAGTCAAACTGGCCTTTTTTAACTGAAATTGAAGAACTTCAAAGTTGAATAACTTCTTCATACAGCGTCGGTTTTCAGTGCCGTTCATGGCGTTGGGATCGTATCGCCGAGGCCTATCCTGTTGCTTAGGTTCCAAATCAATTTGAGCACTTTCATTTTTGAGCTTTTTCCCAAGCTCAGATTTGAGCTCCTGATCACACCTCCCAAATGAGAGGCTTTTGGTCCCCAAAAGCTTACTGAAATGCTAAGCTGAACTGTAGTACAACAAATGAGAGAATAACAACATCCTCTTCTCTTCAGTCTTCAAAAATTTTCTTGAATTGCCAACTGTTCACATGGCGAATTTTGCTGAATGAGCCATGTACTTGTGCCGAATCCCGACCAAGTTTTCTTGCCATACCAATCTGCCATACTGAAACCAGCAATGACACTTGCTGAAATTTGTGCCCTCTTTTCTTGTATGCCTTTCCAACTCATGGAATCTTGCATTGCTTTGCACTGACACTTCGTTCTCTGCACCAAACGACACCAAAAGCATCTTGTGCAACATATGACATCAACAACCAGTTGACAATGAAATGTGCTATACAAATGACACACAAACTTTGTAACAAGTGTGCACACAACCGACACAAGTCGATAAACAACAAGATACATCTTGACAAACATATGTGTATGTATCATGTACAATGAACTATATACAGTTCGCTAATTACACATACAACCTCTATGTACATGTGCAACTTCAACTCTTCTTTTCAAATACCAACAAGTACATCATCCCAAAAACATGTGGGTGAACAAGAGCTGAACCAAAAGATATTGCTGCAACATAAGTGAGTTTCAAACTCATCTTTTACACCTCCATGGCGAAATTTTGCAACAACAAAGAAATTCCTTCAACTGAAACTTCTTATACATGCAATCTTGCATCAACTTTTCAACTGAAATACATGCATACCAAACTGAAATTTGCATGTACAAAATGAGTAATGACTTACTGCAATAAGAAGTCCATCCACTTCTCACCAAGCCACTTCCATGGCGACTTTTGCTGCTGCAAATTTTCCTCATGTGAAACTTTCCTTTCCACATCAATAATGGACTCCATAGATCCACTTGCGTCAAACTTTTTGTCTTCTTGTTGCATGTGCGTGGGACGATGAGTTGGATGCAAAGTCCAACAATGAGAGACAACATGTCCCTTCTAAATCAAGCAGCCATAAAACACACTATTGGAGTTTGTTTTCCAAAGTTAATCTTGAGGTAAATTGGATAAGGAAAATAGTCTTCAATCCTTTCCAAGACTTAGCTAACAACAGCTATCCTTCCAACTCAAGAAAACTCATACATGCAACCATTTTGCAACCAATAAAACAGTAAATCTCTTACACTGTTTTAAAACCTTTTGCACAATAACAAATGCTCAACCCGAGCTCTGATACCATCTGATCTGAAAATGGAAGGTACTTGAAAAGGGTGCAAGGTATCCATTTTCATTTATGTAAATGAGTGCAAATACTTCAAATTTTAAATCTGAAAATGTGAGAACTTCATATTTCTAATACAGAGATAGACTGTAGGGGCATTTACTGGATATGTCACCTTTCAAAGAAAGGATGAATCCAGAGGCTACCTGGCCCTCTTACAAACTCTGCCTAAAGAAATAATAGAAGTAAACACTTAGACTTAATTAAACTGACCTTACTCAAACTTGACATTATGCGGAATTTTGGCTTGTAAGAGGTGTATGTATTTTCTTCTGTTTATGTGTTTTAAGTTTATTTGTTTTTGCTGAAACTTAACATGTATATCAGCGACATAATTCAGCCATAGAATAACAAAACACAACAGCAATATAATATAGGAGTTCACCCCAACTCTTGGGCTACATCTCCTTTGAGCTTCGTCAACATGACTAGACTCTTTGGGATTAAGGTAATCAAATTATTTTACAAGCTCCAAAATTAACCACAATGAATACAAGAATGATTCAAAGGGCTGATAATACCATTTTAAATCCCTTTAATGGCTATCCAATTCCTGCAAACAGCTTTAGGCTTCCATGGGCATACATCCTTTTGTCGGTGCACTAAGCTTCTCTGAGCTTCTAAATGGCACAAACTCCCTCAGATTTCTGTTTCTGCTCTTGAAACCACTACTGCTGCATCCAATAATAATCAGACATCAAATATCAACTGATAATTTGCTTATATTAAGCACAACATCCCCAAAAATGGCTCTCCTCCATGGTTTGCCCAGGGCTGCCCACGACTTCATATCAACTTCTTGAGCTGTAGAAGTACTCAAAATGATCTTAAACCACTTCCATTGGTTCCAGAATGACTGAAATAGTCAAGATAGAGTTTTTTTTCATCAAAAACGGCCTCCGGCTGCTCCGGTTTTGCCTATACACTCTATTTGGAAAATGGCCTCTAGAACTTAAATGAAGATTTTCGGCTTTCTAAAGTTCTTAACAGGCTCTGAAAACCATCCAAACAGATTCAAAAGGCATGAAATAGCTAATAATGACTATTCATTTACCTTAAACAGAGAAATACAGTCCAAAACACATCCTTCTCCTTCTAGGCCCTGATGGCTCCTTCATCTTATTCGAAGCTTAAACCTCTGAAGATGGCCTCTGTTAGACTTCAGACCTGTTCCATTGAGTCCAGAATGTCGAAGAGACCCAAAATCAAAAACAAATTCACTCCAAAAGGATCTCCCATGTGAAAGATATGGCATATTTACTAACTTCCAGTCTGGCCTAAACAAGCTCCACTAAATGTGGAGACACTGCCAGTTAACTGAACTAAACTGGCACATCCGCCTAATTTGGGGGACCGGCGCTAAATTGGCGGCAGCATTAAATGTTGCAGTTAACAAACTCCGCATTCACATGTGGAATAAGCGCTAACCGTTAACTGTTTGAACGTTGCCACATTAAAGCATGTGTTATTTAGAATTTGGGTTGAACACATGTCAAGTCGTAAGCCCATGGTGTATTGGTAAAGCGTTGTGGTAGTAGCAATGAAGTCTCAGTTTCAAATCCTGCTGGAGCCAAACAGAGTTTTAACCCGCCATTCAATTGTGACTTGGGGCCACGTGGTGGCCTCCGGGCCTACCACGTGGCAGCTCTTCATTGGACCAAAAATTACACAGTCAACTCAACAACGAATTGTAAATTGCCACTTGTCACAAGACGGTTGGTCCACAGGGAATATTCTGTAGAATATTCTATGGAATATTCCAAGGAATATTTTGAGGAATATTCTCCGAATATTCTTTTTTTAATATTTGCCAATTTCTAAAGTCAAACTGGCCTTTTTTAACTGAAATTGAAGAACTTCAAAGTTGAATAACTTCTTCATACAGCGTCGGTTTTCAGTGCCGTTCACGGCGTTGGGATCGTATCACCGAGGCCTATTCTGTCGCTCAGGTTCCAAATCAATTTGAGAACTTTCATTTTTGAGCTTTTTCCCAAGCTCAGATTTGAGCTCCTGATCAGATACATACCACTTCTGAACCTAAGCCGTCAACCTGAAAATTACCTAGTAAGAACCTCTGCAAGCAATGTCAACCACGAAATACAAATTCATAACAAAACAGAAAAAAATGAATTGCCATTCACCGTTACCTTCCTTAACCCCACACTGTCGGCTCTTTTTCCAAAACTCTGCTGACATCTCGATTGGCCGATCCAGTTGGAGCCCCCGAAGTGTATTATGCATGGTTATGTAAATTATTGTTTAAGCCGACATTATTTAGATTTATTTTTATTTTTATTTTATTTAGTTTTTATTTTTATTTTGGATTCCAACATACTTACACATCGGGGTCATACCGGGTTGTAGAATGTGCCTCTCGGGGGCAACAAATTGTGAATGTTTGAAGTTATTTGATTTTATGAGATTTTTGTTGAATGATAATTTATAATTTTTTTATTATCTTTGTATGTCATTTGAATTAAATGGTTATATTATTTGTTATCTATTTAATATTTTTAGGATGGAAAATTCATAAAAAATGGTTTGTATGACTAGTTTTATGAGGCTCAAAACATTTTTGTGCTAGTTTGAGTATTTAAATGATATTTTTGGGGTTACAAATTTTCCACTCAAGTGAAATACCTTAATGTTATTCTATACATAAATTATATTCCAATAATCCAAGGAAAAAGTGAATCGGAGTTCAGGTGCAAATGTTATGCCTCCCAGAAGGAGGCTTATCATGATTGATCATCATAATTTGAAAAAATTCCATGTCAACCATTGTTAGTCATGGAAAAGGGGCTAGTGACATGGAAATGATAATACAACTCTATATGGGTCGCGTTTTAACTGATGTTGAGGGTTGAATGGGTTATATTTAATCCCTAGTTGGCTATCGAGCTATGTCAGAATTTGGCCACTGATCAAAACTGGATCATGGACCTAAGCGATAGCTTAAAATTAAAATTCTTGGGAATTTTTTCGAACCTGAGTGTGGAGATAAATATCGTCTTCTTGATTCCAGTGCCATGAACGATTCGAAAAACTGACACCGTATGAAGAAGTTATCTTAGTTTGAAAAGTACAGTAAACTGCAATTTTTGGACTTTGACCAAGTTTAACTCGTTATGGGGAAATTTAAAAAAGAGAATATTCCAGGGAATATTTCTGGAATATTCCTTAGAATATTCCCCAAAATATTCCCTATAATATTCCATTTGGATTAGTAATATCATGCCAATTGGCATGTTTTGACTTGTGGATTAATAACACATTCTGTGATTTTTACCAATTCGGAGCTACCATGTGGTAGGCCCAGAGGCCACCACGTGGCCCAAGAATGGTCTATTAAATTTTTTGGAGGGCCAGAGGATCGAACAGAAGACCTCCTACACAGCATGCGGGCGGCTTAACCAACTCTACTACCATTTTTTTCTTACCCCTTAGGGGTGCCGATTGTATTTAACATTTATATAATGTGCATATGGGGTTGGAGGGGGGGCTATCCCCCCCATGTGGCCTTAGCGCTAAGAACCTCAGGCCAAAACGTTAAGGCCCAATAGTTTTCTGCTGACGGTCAAAACTGGTCACACGACATAATGAAATCTGTGATGTTTGTCATTTATTTTGATGGTTTAATAACTGTAACATCCGGGGATAACACTTAACCTTGTCACATGGCATTTAAAACAACCTTCGCACGTTTTATGGAAACCGTAACCTCCAACAATTAAAACTCCGCAACTGTCACGTATGGCCTATCACATGCAAACGATTAATGTTTATTTCCAATGGTTAGTTTGGGGGTATATTTGGAGTGGGCATGCCAAATATGGCATGGTGCTATCTTATATGTAGTTAAATTTAGTCTCTCCACAATTAGTGGAGCTATTTTGGGTGTCATTGGGAAAATTGAGTTTAGGTTGTATCTTGAGCTAGATTCGACCAATTTTGGAGTGAAAATAGTCAATTTCGAATATCTCAGATATTCTAGACTCATTGGTGAGGGTTTCAGAGCCATCAGAGGACTTTGGAGTAGGTTTATGCATCACTGAAGTTATAGGGGCCACTAGGGCCACCATGTGCTAGCAACAGTTTGAGGCCTAGCCAGTGTAGCTAGAGGCCTTTTTCAACAATCCAATAGTAAATTTCGTATGTTTCAGATGTTATCAAACTAATGGCATGGTTTGTAGAGCCAGTAAGTTAATTTTGAAGGCCGATATTCTTCAGTGAAGTTATAGGAGCCACCAAGGCCAGCAAGTACCAACAACATTTCAGGGCCTAGCCAGGGCAACTAGAGACCTTATGTAGAAAACCAATAGCTAATTATGACTGTAATGAGAATCATGAATCCAAAACAGGTGTTTACAAAAGCTTTTGAGGAATTCTAGAGGTCAAGAAATGACAGAGAAGTTTCCTTTGACCTTAGTGCCAGTGGGTGCCACCAGGTGTTTAGAGGCAAAACTGGAGTAGCTGAAGGCCAATTTCAGTGAACCAATAGTATATTATAACTATTTTTGGCATTATGAGTCCAATTAAGGGATTTTAAGATCCATTTGAGGACTTCTAGAGGTACATAACATACAGGAAAGTTTTGGGCAGCCTAGTGCCAACTGTGGCAGGAAGCCTAGATTGGGGATACAATGCTCATTTTGAGCAAACGATTAGTCTATTTTTTGTGTATGATATGTGCTGGAGACAATAGCTAAGGTTATAGGGACATTTAAAGAATTATGAAGGATTTAGTGCCATGGAGAAGCTTTGTGTAGCCCAAAGCACCGATAGAAGGAATCAAGTCTAAGGAAGCCTAGATATGTTTGCAGAGTGATGAAAACCATGATATGGATATATATGGTATTATAAGCCCATTGGTTCAGTTAAATAACCATTGAAGTTAACTATGGAACTTGTAAAGTATTTTTTTCCATAATCCCAAATAGCCAAGTCATGATGACAAGAGCTCAAGGAGACGTAGCCCACGATATTCGGGCGAACTCCTAGATTAAATTTTCTGTTATTTGTGAATGCTTATTTGATGCATTATATTTCTGCTACACATGTTTAATTTCAGAAAAAAAAAATGGACTTAAGACACTTAAATAGTTAAAAATAATACATATGTTTCAATTATAAAATTCCGCAAAATTCAAGTACAAGCTAGATCTTTTATTTGTTTAACTGAGTGGGAGGTTCTTGAAAAGGATAAAAATTTATCCAACCCATTTTCAAATCAGGTTGGTATCAAAGCACTTGGTTTCTTGATTGACAGAGAAATAGCTTTCTTTTTTGACTTGAAAGGTGTTTAAACAGTTAAATAATTTAACCATTTGCAAACTGACTGTTGCTTGAGTTTTCTAGAGGTGAAGGGAAAGCTACTGATAACTATGTCCAGAAGAGGACAAGAAGGAAGAAGTCATATTTCTTACCCAAAGGACCTCAAGGCTACC
Organism: Pinus albicaulis; assembly: GCA_034641835.2. Taxonomy (NCBI): domain Eukaryota; kingdom Viridiplantae; phylum Streptophyta; class Pinopsida; order Pinales; family Pinaceae; genus Pinus; species Pinus albicaulis. The sequence goes on along the minus strand of CM076583.1, from coordinate 211,928,353 downwards.
CTTGAAGCACAAAACCTCTTCACGATCGTTTGTTAAGAAGCTCTTGGATTTTGTTTTCAAAAGGCTTCTTGAAGAAGAGATTGAATCTACAACCATTTTGTTTTGAAGATTTGTCAATTATTTTTGAAATATTTAGAATTATTGATTTAAGGTCTTTAGTTCATTTTCATAAGATGAAAACTTCATCAAGTGAGCTTTCAAAATCCTCCTCCTTCACAATATTCTTCGATGAAGACATGAAGCGAGAATTCTACATCCTAAAGGACATGGTGAAAATACAGTTTGAAAATAGAAGAGAAAGAAATATAGTTCATGAGAAATTGTTTGATATGAAGCAAGAGAAGGAAAAAATTCTTCAAAGATTGCATTATATGGAGATGAAGCTCCATCAAGCCCAAGAAGCCTTAACTAAGAACATGCATGAGGTAGAGGTAATTCACTCTAATTTGTATTCAATTTCCTCGTCAGATAGATGTGTTGGTTCATTTGAAAAGCACACTAGAGGTATAGGGTCCAATTTAATGTTTAAAATGGGCTATGAAGGCAAGGTTTTAAGAAAACATGCACAAGGCATGATTGATCATATTTTGGTTGAGGAGAGACCTAAGAAATTTGGTCTTGGTTATGTTCCATCTAATGGAAAAGACTCCAAAGCCATGAAGGCATGTGAGGCAACTTCAAAGAGAAATTTTGTCACAAGTTCCAAACCACAAACATGTAAAGTTTTTTCTCAAGCTAATTTCCATTGTTTGAAGAATATGTTGCAGCAAGAATATTGTAGACATGCAACTTATGGTGAGCATGAGATTTCAGATAGTTTTCAAGACATGAATGCTGATGTTAGTCTTCAAGAGAAAGTTCGAGCCTCTACAAATTCATTTCCTCAAGAAGGTAAAAAGTATGGACATGGAAAGTAGCATGCGAGGTAAAATTCTTCCCATAGTCAAGTTTATTATGTTTCTGCAAGGCATGAAAATTTTACATGCTTGAATGGAAGAAATATTTGTTGTGCATATTATGGTCTGTGTAACCATGTTGTCTCAAAATGTTGGAAGAGGATGAAGGCATACAGGAAGTAGTTGAGCAAAAGGCAACTTGCAAAGAAGGTGCACAAGACTTGAACCCATTGCCAAAAGAGGGGACATGCTGTTTCCCAATGTTGGACATTGCATGCAACTAATTGTCCCAAGCATTTGCAGTAAGAGGACAAAAATATTTCCGAAAGTGGAACCAAGGATTCCATAATTGATGTGATAATGAATGTTTCACATGAAGAATATTTTCAGCAACAAAATTTGTGGTGGAAGTGGCTTGGTAAGAAGTGGTTTGACTTTTGGACACAGTAAGACATACACTCATTTTTACATATGCAAATTTCAGTTATGTATGCATGTATTTATGTTGTAATCTCACGTTTGTTTGAGCCACCTAGGATAAATGATCAAGGAAGTGATGTTCAGCTACCTTTTGTAAATTTCTCGCCAGAAATTTCTGAGTGAGTGCAAGGAAGACAGTTCTTAACAGGAGGATAAGCGCATCCAAGAAGGGAAGTGTCGACTACCTTCAAGTTGTGGTTCAAAGGCACTAGCCATGCAAGGCAAGTGTATGGAGGCTGAAACTAAGAGGGTGATGTACTCTCAACTACTATATAGATCATTATATCAGTCTTTTGGGGTCCAAAAGATTCCTAATGGGAGGTGTGATCAGAACTAGATCATGGACCTAAGTGATAGCTCAAAATTCAAAGTGTTTAGAAGTGTGTCGAACTTGAGCGACCGGATAGATCTCTTCTTTGTGATTCTGATGTTGTGAACTGTTCGAAAAACCGACACAGTATGAAGAAGTTATCTTAGTTTGAAAAGTCCAGTAAATGACAATTTTTGGACTTTGGCCAAGTTTGACTGGTTATGGGGAAATTCAAAAAAGAGAATATTCTAGGGAATATCCTTGGAATATTCCCTAGAATATTCTATCTAGACCAGTAATATCATGCCAAGTGGCACATTGTGATTTGTGGATTAATAGCACGTGTTGTGATTTTTGCCAATTAAGAGGTGCCACATGGCAGGCTCGAAGATTTCCATGTGGCCCAAGAATGGTCTTATAAATTTTTTGCAGCGCTGAAGGATCGAACCCAAGACCTCCTGCACAACACGCGGGTGGCTTAACCAAATCTACTACCATTTGTTTCTTACCCCTTAGGGGTACCGGTTTTATTTAAAATTTATATAACGTGCATATGGGGTCGTAGGGGGAGCTAGCCCCACCATGTGGCCTTAGCGCCAGGAACCTCGAGCCAAAACATTAAGCCCCAATAGTCTTCCGCCAATGGTCAAAACTGGTCACATGAAATAATCAAAGCCACGACATTTGTTGTTTGGTCTGACGGTTTAATAACCATAACATCCGGGGATAACACTTAGCCTTGTCACATGGTGTTTAAAACAACCTTTGTGCGGTTTATGGAAACCGTAACCTTCAACAATTAAAACTCTGCAACCGTTGCGTATGGCCTATCACATGAAAATGGTTAATGTTTATTGCCAATGGTTAGTTTTGTAGTTTATTTGGAGTAGGCTCTCCAAAGATGGAATGGCACTATCTTATCTGCAGTTAACTTCAGTCTCTCAACAATTGGTGGAGATTTTTTGGGTGTCATTGGGAAAATTGAGTTTAGGCTCTATCTTGAGCTAGATTTGACTAATTTTGGAGTGCCAATAGTCAATTTCTACTATCTTAGACATTAAAAACTTATTGATGAGGGTTATAGAGCCATCCGAGAACTTTTGAGGAGGTTTTTTCTTTAGTGAAGTTCTAGGGTCCACTAGGGCCACCATGGGCCAACAATAGTTTTAGGCCTAGCCAGTGCAGCTAGAGCCCTTTTTCAACAATCCAATAGTCAATTTTGGATATTTCAGATGTTTTGGAAATAATGGCGTTTTTTAAAAATATTTTAGAGGAATTTTTAAGGCCAATGTGCTTCAGTGAAGTTCCATGGGTGACTTGGGCTAGCAAGAGTTCAGGGCTTAGCCAATGCAGTTAGAGACCTTATGTAGTAAAACAATAGTAAATTATGACTTTAATAATAATTCTAAATCAAATGGAGGAGTTTGGAGAAGATTGTGAGGATTTATATAGGTGGGAAACACACAAAGAAGTTTTCCTTGACCCTAGTGCCAATGGGTGCCACCAGGTGTTTGGAGGCGAAACCGGAGTAGTCGGAGGCCAATTTTAGTGAACCAATAAACTATTTTGACTATTTCTAGCATTATGAGTCCAATGAAGGGATTTTCAGAGCGATTTGAGGACTTATAGAGGTTAATAACTGATGCAGGGATTCTGTTATAAAACAGATCCGAGCATATAATCACTCATTTGCTTACTTTCAAAATTAAATTCTTCAATAAAATCACAACTACATTCAGCTTAAAAATGTACATGAAAGAGAGATAGCCATTCAAAATAAAAACAATACTAATTTTAAAACATAAAACCCATTGGCCAAATATCACATTGGGCAGCCTCTTGGCTCTTGGCCCTTCCAATCATCCCTCTGATTCTCTGCACTTCTCACCTCTCACTCTCCCCCCTTCTCACCCTCATAAGCTACATATTTATACATAAAAATAATTTGTTCCACTCTATAACTTTCTCCTCATAAATCCAACTTAAAATCTAATTTATATTAATCTTATTTTGGACCCAACTAAGTCCTGTTTATGGAATTTCTCATCCCTAAATTTTATACCTAAATTAACTCCACTCATGTCCTTATTTATTTAAGGGATATTTACAAAAAATCCTCACATTTATAATTTCTCTCCTAATTATTAAAAATAAGCAATTTAATTAATAAAATAATTAAAATATCTCACCCCCCTTATTACATAATTGAATAATGAAAATTTGGTGTTGATGCTACTGCATCAGACTCCCCATGTAGAGAATTTTTCATAGACTCCTATCTACAAGGTTTGTTGCTTTTCTGTAATACTGTGACAGCTACAAGTCCTGATGACTTGCTCCCTCCAGGATTCCAAATTTTGTTCTACTGTTGATCCCTCAAAGTATCAACTTGATTTGATAGCTCATCCTTCACTTTGTCGGTTAGAATCCATCGGCTTCTCGAACATTTTCTTTTGCCAATTCCTCAGAGTAATATTTCTTTTTCGAATTCTTTTGTCTCCAAATGAGCTGAACTCTCAACTTTCTGCAATGGAAAATAATCAAGAACTCCTTCTTGAGTACAACTATAGTCTTTGATTGCTTTTATAGTAACAATTCTCTCGTCTGGTACTATACCTGCATTCACCAACAAACTGTTAGTTTTAAAAAGGTAAGACCTTTCAGTGTCTTCTGATGCTTCAGGCTTCAATCTCCTGTCATCGACTTCAACATATTTTGTTTTGAACTACTGGCTGCTTCCATATTCATCTTGTTGGATCAATATTTCTATCTCCTTTATCAACACATCAGTATGCTAATTCAACTTCTTCGAAGAATTCTCAAGACTATCAGTTAGTCTTTCCTCCACACCATCTGTTTCAAGGATGTCTCTTTGATCTAGTTCATAATAATGAACTTTTTCATTCTTATTCAGCTCTAACTTTGCGACTTGAATACTTATCCTTTGTTTTTATAGCCTCTCCTCCAGAATACTCAATTCCTGCCACAAATCTGTCATTTCATTTGAAAAAATCTTTGTACATTCTTCACTATCTTCTTCTTTGTCATGAGTCAAGTGCCTTGTTGATACTATCCCTTCATTCTTCATCAGAATAGGATTCTGATCTTCTATCTCTGAAATATAGTCATCATCATATTTTTATTGGCAACTTCTGGCTTCACTCAATACAATTTCATCCTTTCTCTGGAAGTCCTCATGAGTTATTATGTTTGCTGTTTCATCACACTGCTAAATTTCGTTAGTAATTTCATTAAACAAATACATTTGTTTACCTCCTTGGAATATATCCTCACCATATTCAGTATGCTTCTGTTCCACAACAGCTTCAACTTTCTTTTTTACCCCAACCAAGAATTCATTTATGATTTCTTCCTGTTGTAACAAATTAATACTTTCCTTTGCTGAAAGGAATTCTCTACTAGACTTTACCTCAAGAGTTTCATTCTCCTTTGTGATAGTTCCATATGACTGCTCACCATATTTCGCACATCCTGCAAACATACATAAAATGTGAGAAAAATGGTAAGGCTTCATGGTCTCATCTGTTTCTCTCACCAACACATCCTCAGATGATTCTGAACTATCCCAATAGTTCATGAGATCTTCCTCACTGATCTCTTCACCCAGAATTTCACCATGTTCCAGGCCAGAAATGGAAACATCCATTTTTAACCTAGCCTTTATGAGTTCTTCACAACTCAACATCTGCTCGAGCTTCCTCAACTCTTCCATCAACTGTATGTTTACTTGATTTTCCCTCTTTGCATGTATCTTCTGTAACTTCACCTTCTTTCTCATGGTCCAACCATGTGTCTAGTTTTTCACATTTTCCTGAAACAACTCCATTAAAAATTCAAGGTGAATTGTTATCTTAGCCTTCTCCTGCTCGTACTCTTCATTCGTCAACTATTCACATATGCCACTTACCTTAGCATTTTCCTTCTTCTTCCTTCTTCTATGGTCTTCATCAGATCTTTGGAAATGACTATCAATAGTCATCTTCCCTTCTTTGTGAACTACATCTATTCACGTGTGGACTTCATTTAATCCACTTCTCAGAAATCCTTCACACTTGCCATTCATCAAAATGAAAGTTCTCCTCTTGTGCTTGGCTTCTCTTGGTTATTTTTCTTGGAACTAGTCTCTGGTAACTCTCTTGCTTCACTTTTTTGCAAACAACACTTTAGCAACGCATGTGTTATAATGACCAATTCTTTGGGTGTCGGGCTATGCCGATCATGCAACCCATTACATTCAGACTCTTAACTTAGCTTATGACTCTTTGACTTCATACTTACACTAATTTTTCAAGCTTCAGACTCACACTAATTTTAACTCAAACTATCCAAACTTTCATTTAACTCTAACATCTGTTTTCAATTCAAGACTCGACCCAATAATTATGGCAATGGATGTTTTGGCTTAATTCAAGTTATACAATCCTCCAATAAACATACACCCCTAAAACATTTTTAGGATGCAAAGTCTTCACTCTCTTTCATAATTTGAATTCTTATGAAAAATCATCAGTTGCCCTTATCATTTCACATGACACTAAAGTCTTTAGTCGAAATGCAATTCAGGTTTTTCAAGATTTATTTTAAGGTGAAAATAAATAAACCATTCAATCTTCAACGTTCAAAAATACCTTCCTGAATTATCATACCTCATGCTCTTGTTAAGGCTATTAATAAACCTTCCTCTCTGTAGTCTCAATTTTCCAGTTTCGACTCTTCTATGCCATATTTGTCATTGTAAATACTCACTTACCATAAGCTCAGCATCTTAATGAAAACATTTCCCTGCACTTTTATACACGATGCAACATCAATTCACATCTCTTTACCTGTGTGCAGAGAACAAACAACCTCTTCGATGTACAACCCGTACATTGTGTTCATCCTAAATATCACCTCCTCAAATGTCGTCACATGATGGTAAAAACAAAGGTTTACAAAATCAAGCAATTATATTTTCAATCACCAATCAAAAGAATTCTTCTTTTCCCAACTACAGGCTTTGGTCCAAAATGACTTAACCAAAACTGTGAAGAATCCACATTATACACAATAAATCACCACACTATGCATAATAAGCCTCCTCATATAAACATGCATGTTTTCCTTCATGTCATCGAGGATTGGCACAAACTTCATATGCATTTGAAGCCAAAGCTGCTTAAACTCACATATCATGCATAAAAAAGCAAAATCTCAAATACTAATGGTGCCTTATGTGGAAGTTTATTTGAATTTCCATATCATTTTTATTTGAACTATAATAAAACACCCATCTTATGTAATTAAGAAATTTACCTCATCCAAAATTCCTTTTCCTCTTTGATAGATATGCTTCATCTTCTTTCCTAGAGTGTAACATCTTCACAAGCTCTAATAGCCGTGGAATTAAGCAGTCAGCTGTGAAATTGTCTATAATTCATGAATTTAAAGAACAATTTCTATATCTCTGCCAAGTAATGAGTAGTACAACTTGAGCAGCGACTAGATGATATCTCCACACTACAAAAACTCTACCTCAATCCAAAACATAAAGGAGTAGTTCAGGCTGAAGCTTCTAGAGTCGACCAACAACAAAAAATTTGTCAAGAAAGCCATAGTGAATTCGCTCTCCCACTCCTCTCGTTTTCGTCTACGGCTTCGGTTTCTATAACCCTTATTCCTACTTTCGCTTGCAAAATAAAATAAAATTCAAAGAGCTCCATAATAACCCTTTTATATACGGTCCCTCAATTGATTGCAATCAATGCAATGGTGCTTCAACGCTGTGCGGTTCGACCAACATCACGTGGCTATCTCACTGTAATTTATCTTCAACTCCTGCAAAGTTCACTATGAACATTCACATGCCTTTCATCGATGCATTTCAAACCCAAATATCCTTCTCAGATGCAGCTCCTTCTCGGCAGTCTTTAATATCGAACCCTCTTCACATAACCTAGCACAATTATAAACCCACGACGTAACCAATACAACACAATATAATCAACACAATGTTAAATGTGGTTGCATCTCACAATTTTAATGTTATGCAATTCACAAAAAAATACATTCGCACAGAAAATGACTGCATATACAACCAATTACACTGCGTTTCTGGAAGTATGCAACGCATTGCTATTCTGCGTCATAGTCGACCCACTAGACGTTGTCAATTTCTTTGTAGACACCAATGCCTTGGACCAATATGTCTTTGCTGGTATTAACATAGCGTTAAAGTTCGATCCAAGAAATTCACTGAAGGATGTGATACACTTTTACTCCATCCCTCCATCTTTGAATGCTGTCCTTTACTTCAGTTAAAGCAACTAAAACTGCTTTTTTTGCAAATGTTGTTCCAAACGTTCAAACAAGAAACAAAAAAATGCCATCCGCTACCCAGGGCATAAAATTTCCATAATATAATCACTATTGGTGAAGTATATGAAACACTTTGGTGGCAGCTTATGACATTGATTTAATTCACCCAGATTCTAAATAATTTCACGTTCACTTTTAGAACAGTTTGACACATATAGCTAGATGATGTTTTAAATAAAGTTTTACCTTTTCAAATAAACCTTTCCCGCATTTGGCATGACTGTCATATCCATAACTTTCTTTAGTATCCCATTTCCAAGTTCAACACCATCACCTCCAGGATGGTAACTGTTTCCATACTAATTAGCTCCAATATCAAAGCGATCCACAAATGCAGTTGTCAATGGATTTCTAAAACAGAGTCATTGAAGAAAATTGGAGCAGCAGATCTACATTCAAGAAGCAAAGAACATGTGCAATCACCCTTGCTTCAACGATTCGCGCGAAAGAATGTTGGTCCCTCATCGATTTGCGCAGCACCCAGATATCTTCACTCCAATCCACACCTAGCCATTGCTTTGCAGTCGGATTTCTTGAAAATGTGGAGGCACTTTAAAACATATAACATTTCATCTTTTGATGCCAAGTTTTCTAAATTTGTAATTCCTGTAGAATTTGACCCTTGTCAATACCAATGTTTCCTATGCACAGGCTCCCACAGATTTTCTCCGGCACGAACTCAACAAAGTTGGTTTGAGTCTTCCACACGGCCTTTCAACAACACTCTAATCACAATGTAGCAATGTTCATGGATACCTAGCACTTAGTGCTTAAGCATTCACACAAAAAATTTCAACCTCACACAATGCTTAATATGAATGTGGCAGCATCTCAAGCCTAAATCAGGTTTTGATACCAAATGATGTAGGGATTCTGTTATAAAAAATATCCGAGCATATAATCACTCATTTTCTTAGTTTCAAAACTAAATTCTTCAATAAAATCACAACTACATTCAGCTTAAAAATGCACATGAAAGAGAGAGAGCCATTAAAAAAAAAAACAATACTGATATTAAAACATAAAACCCATTGGAGAAATATTACATTGGGTGGCCTCTTGGCTCTCAGCCCTTCAAATAATCTCTCTGATTCTCTGCACTCCTCACCTCTCACTCTCCCCCCTTCTAACCCTCATAAGCTACATATTTATACATAAAAATAGTTTTTTCCACTAGATAACTTTCTCCTCATCAATCTCTACTTAAAATCTAATTTAGATTAATCTTATTTTGGACCCAACTCAGTCCCATTTATGGAATTTCTCATCCCTAAGTTGTCTACCTAAATGAACTCCACTCATATCCTTATTATTTAAGGGATATTTACAAAAAATCCTCATCATTTATAATTTCTCTCCTAATTATTAAAAATAAGAAATTTAATTAATAAAATAATACATAATTGAATAATGAAAATTTGGCGTTGATGCTCCTGCATCATTAACCTACAACTAAGTTTTGGGCAGCCTAGGGCCAACAGTGGAAGGAGGACTAGATTAGGGATGTGGTGCTCATTTTGAGCAAACGACCAATCTATTTTTGGTGTCTGGTATGTGCTGGAGATATTAGGTGAGGTTTCAGGGACAATTAAAGAATTTTGAAGGAGTTAGTACCATGGAGAAGCTTATTGTAGCTCAGAGCACCGACAGAAGGAATCAAGTCTAAGGAAGACTAGATCTATTTGCAGAGTGATGAAAACCATGATAGGGATATAAATGGTATTCTAATACCATAGAATACCATTGGTTCAGTTCAGTAACCATTGGAGTTAAGTGTGGAACTTGTAAAAGAAATTTTTCCATAATCCCAAAGAGCCAAGTTAATATGACAAGAGCTCAAGGAGACGTAGCCCACGATATTCGGGTGAACTCCTAGATTGAATTTGCTGTTACATGTGAATGTTTATTTTCTGCATTATATTGATGTTTGAAATGTTTAATTTCAGGAAAAACAAATGGACTTAAGACACTTAAACAATTAAAAATAATACACCTATTTCAAGTATAAAATTTCGCAAAAGTCAAGTACAAGCTAGATATTTTATTTTTTAACTGAATGGGAGGTTCTTGAAAAGAATAACAAGTTATCCAACCCATTTTCAGATCAGCCACTATGAGGAAAATGGTTCCACTCTATTCAGGTGCATTTTTTGTTCTATATTAGAGAAAAATAACTAAGATTGGATATATATATATATATATATATATATATATATATATATATATATATATATATATATATATATATATATATATATATAGAGAGAGAGAGAGAGAGAGAGAGAGAGAGAGAGAGAGAGAGAGAGAGAGAGTCACACGAAACTCCATAGAGACTGTATACTCCTTTGTATTTGCATCATTTCCACTCCAATAAAAAAGAAAGTCTACAAGCCTCACCTTCTAGTTGTATTTTCTCCTTAAACTGTTTTCCAAATCACATCTTGCTGTTCATTGCGATTTATGTATATTGGATTTCACTATTCTCTATTTTCACATTTATTTATTGTATGCATAATAAATAATTAATAACTCCATATATATTCATGACAATCAACTCTCATTGTATATATTTCGTATTTCATTATATTTTTATCATATTTATTGACTAATTTTCAAGTGGAATATCCATGGAAGTTGATAAATTAACATGAATATAACCCTAAACGCATTCTTCTGACATGAATACAATTTATAAGAATTGCAAATGACAAAAGTATGGAGAAATTAGTATATAAAACTTGTCTTTTTTATTCTCAAATATACTAAGTACTTGTGTATGTTAAAATTTATGTGATTTTTGTTGGAGAATGAATTTTATTACAAATAAATTACAAGCATTCATTAAAATAATCCAAAGGTGAAGCATATGAGTTATGTGAGTTTATTTTTATCAATGAAACCAGTCTCATAATGTTATATGTCTTTAACTCCCATGGAATTTCCTCAATAAAACATTTATTTCGTTGATCATTTTTCTTTTGGAAGCTCTTCGGGTGTATGTCGTTCAAGCATATTTTTTTTAAAGGAAGAGGTACACTAGACTCTATAGTCTACCAAAAGTTTTTGGAAATTTTCCATGTCAGTTATTATGATAAAAAATGATTTATGAGTTGATAACAATAACTTATGAAACAGGGTATTCTTCTTGATAGTTTACCTTTTCCCAACTACAAGTCAGAAAATGAAATATGATTTCCAAAACTTTATGGAATTTTCCCCAATCAAGTTCTTTTTGTTCAGATAAATCTGCTTGAAAAACATAAAACCAAAAATTTAGGGTAGAGGTTCTAGTGTCAAAATTATAAGAAAGTGATAGGAATATTCCTTAGATGTAATTTTTCCATTGAAACTATATTTAGGGAGATCCAATGTTTGATTTATGTGCAATTCCCTAAAATTTTGAAGAATAATTTTATATAAAGTGTTGAAGCTCAGATCCATTGCTTCTAGTTTTCACATGGCACTAGTAGCAAGAGAGAATATTTTAGAAATGAATTATGAAATATGAATGTTTTGGCTACAATTGTCTAGTTCCTCTAATTCTTGAAGATTAGTTAAATCTTCAAATAATTCTTTGGAAAGGAACTCAATGCCCAATCTCCTTATGGATAAATTTCTTAAGAGACTAATTTTACACAAAGATGTGGATAGATACCTCATCCTTTTGTAGTTGCCTATGAAAAGGACACTTAAATGGATAAATATCCCACGAAAGATGGAAAAAATGTCAAGGAATTGCTTCCTATAGTTAGGCATTCGAAGGCGATCAATTATAAAATTTGACCTATTTGTTATTTGTTAATAATAGTCCTAAGCATATGAAACATCCTTGTAGAATATTGTTACATGGATTCATTTTCTAAATCATAGGTTACATGGCTTGATCCTAATACTTGCACACACACAAATATTAAGATATTGAAGTTATGTTAGGAAATGAAAAACATTGGTAGCATAAATAATCCATTGCAATAATGGAATTATATGTGCTCTATGCTTGTTAAAGGTTATGTTTTCATTGCTACAACACCCTCCAAAATTTCACTAAATCTGAAATTTGGAGTCTACTTCATTACCATATCAAGTGTCGCCTTGGTTGTCAAGTGTTATTTTGTGTTCTTTCATATGTCTTAAGTGCTCTTTAATGTTATAAAGTGTTGCGGAATTGTCTAGAGCATCCATATATGCATTTCATGGTCATAACACCTCTATTTTTGTAAAACGACACCTTCAGTTCGCATTCGCACAAACTTCTCTTGTTAGACTTGGGGAATGCACATAAAGTAGAATTTTAATGTATATTAATTGTTGATCAAGATTTTCTAAATCTTCTTGATGAGTTAGTATGTTTCACGCATGGTTGTATGTCTAGAACTCTTCTTGCTCAACCTTTGACAAGTCATCTAGACTTAGACAAATTTCACTTGCAAAAACATATCATTAAGGCTAAGAGCACACGAGAGCACTTTGAAGTCTTTATGGGAGAAAATTATTTTTTTGAAAGTGAGCCTTGTGCCTTCCTTGATAGCTTGACGCACTCCCAAAGCACGAATCCCCTTCCTTTTTCGAAAATGTGCCCTTCAAAAACCAAGCCTTCCTTTGAGTGCACTCCTTTGACCTGAAGGAATGCGCACTCCTTGGGAGCACTCGTTTGAACCAAAGTAATTTTACCTCCTTGAGAACATGTGCACACCCAAAAGGCCTTAAGATCCACCCTTCATCCTTCCACAACATGTCATGTGCTCTCTTGACCTTTTAGTGCATGAGTGTACTTTGAAGGTAGGAAGCATCATCCTTTAGGATTTGGAATTGCACCATTCACCCTCTTTGGTCTCTTGAGTGCATGAGCGCACTTAGAAGGCATGAAAAATCATCCTTAAAACTTTGGACTTGCACCATGCTCCCTCATTGGTTTCCTTTGATCTCACTCCTTCGACCCGAAGATATATACCTTCTTTGAGAGTACTCCTTCGTCCTGAAGAGATGCAACCTCCTTGAGAGCACTCCTTTAATCAAAAGAGATGCGTTGATGAAAATTTAAACTACTATAGGGTAGTTTAACTATCATCTTATCAATATGAACCTGCATCCTTCAAAATCCATGTCAAAGCTACATGATTCATAAATCAGATTCTTCGATCCTGAGACCTATGGGTTATGGGCCCACGTATATATATTGGAAGCACTAAAACAAAAAAAATGAATTCCATAAACATATAATTATAGAAAGCAGTCCCACTTTGACGTGCTTAAACCCGTAACCCAAAAGTGATTCGAATTTAGTTTATAACATATCTCGCGTCCATTAAATATTTTAAAGCTGAGCAAATTTATTCATGATAACCGTCGATCTAAGATCAGACAGTTGTCGCTCCACACAAATCACAAATTTTTAATCGAAATAAGCTGAGGCCCCACCGTTATTGCCAACACACTTTACACCTATGATCAACTCCTTCCGTTCATCTGACGGATATCGCATCAATATCTACATGATCTTTAATGCTTTAAATCTATGCGATAAAAGTGGTTTTGGACATCCACATGTTGCTTGCGGAGGCGCATCGCGTTGGTTCATCAAATTACCGCCAACAACCCAAAATTTGTGCGATAACCCTTTTCCAGTTTCCTAAAACTGATTTCACTATTCTGTCTTTCATTTACGCTGCATCTAAACAGTTTTGCTTCTTGTCATCTATTGTGCCTTCAATCCGTGGTTCAACATGAGTGCAACCGAAATCACATGGCTCCAACGCAGGTTTAATTCCGCCATACTCTGTAACAAATCATATTTCTCCATTCAACAACTCATTCAACGACATCGTATTATCATTGGATCACCATCGATCCTTAAAGTGATCGATGGTCGATCATGAAGGCATAACATAAAATTAAACTAATAAATCTAAATCATAAATAAACCATATTCAGACACACACAAATCCACATAAAAAATAGTTCTATTATATACAAACTCTAGATTACAGCCTAAGGCATTTTAGCATTAGTCACAATTCCTCATACTACTACATTGTATTTGTTCACGCTCCCTTTGTCACACACACAGACTCTCTTTTATAGATTTTTCCAGGAGTGTGAATCATCCAAGATCCACAACTTTTATCCCTCAATTTCTCAAAGAAACCCTAAATCTCTCGTTATACATAAATGAAATATAATTGCATTAAATTAGTTCCAGTAATTTAGCTTTGTTTTAACTAATTTTGCCCCAATTTACAATTTCTGTCCACGTTTCCTTTCCATAGCTTCGGATTCCAATTTTAATGAAAGTTTGCTCAGATTCCCCTGCATCATGCGTCCTCTTTGAAAGCAATCCTTTGACCCAAAGAGATTCATATTCCTTGAGATAAATCCTTCAACCTAAAGATATGCACCCTCCTTTAGAACACTCCTTCACCCCGAAGGAATGTGTACTCTTTCTCTCCCTTGAATGCACATCACAATTAGGAAGCCCAAAGCCTTCCCCTTCATCCTTCATACTTGTGCCATGAACCATTCCTTGATTTTATCCTTCTCTCAAGAATTTGAGAAAATTATTAAGCCATACAACGTTTCCCCTTTAGTACTTCAACCTTTCAATGTGCATCCATGCACCTAAAATCCCCTTTGACCCTTTTGAGTGCACTAAAAAGGCATAAATAAAAAATATGCATAAAATATGGTAGATTAAGAGATTTTTAGATTTATTGTTTCTCATCATGTGTGATTTCATAAACAAGAATTCCAGGGACCTATTGGGAAGCTGTCGAGGACTCGGAATTCCACTGCGAGAACATGGGGGAAAACCACCTGGTTCGGACCTTAAATCAGCTCCTTTTCCATTTGGTGTAGTGGCTCTGATTGCGAATAATGGGAACAATTTCCCAATAAGGATGATTTTGAGGGTGTTTTGAATATAACATGAAAATGGATAATGATTTTAATATATATGCATCTATATAAACTATTAATCTAGTCTATACCCAGGGTGTTTTTCTTTTATGCAATCTAAAATGATATCTTTCCACTATCAGTAATGTAGATCATTTAACAGTTGAAAGAGATGAAAATTACGTAAAATGATTCTTCTAACAAAGTAGTTTTCATTGAAAAATTGTGAAATAAATATCACATTTATCTGTGTGATTATACTTTCAATAAGAAACCATAGCTAAATACTAGAACAGAAGATCATGTAATATTTATATATGATAATGTTTCAAACATATAATGCAATAAAAATATGATTGTCAATCTATGAAGTAAGAATTAATACAAGTGAATAGAAGTACCATATGTAAGAAGTTCTACTCATGTAAACTGACATCAATGAATCCGTTCCTTCTCACTTCAAGAAATTTAAAGAGTACAGTAGTGCAACATAAGTTAAACAAATTTAATTGTTAAAAGATAATAGATGTGTTCTATTAATTCAACAAAGCACTCACAAACTTAGTATAGTGCATTCTTTGCAAATGTTTTTGACAAATTTCTGGACCCTTCTCTAAATGCATGAGAAGGGTTTAAATACTAAACTAACTATAAACTAAAATACATTATTACAAAAATATAGAGGAGGTGTAAAACAACCTTCCTCATAAAGCTAACTTAAACTACAATCAAGGAAATTAAACTAACAATTCTGATTCATGAGTTCTGCCCTTCTTTCTAAATGTGGTCACGAAGTTGACAAATATATAACATTGTTTTGAGCTGAGTTGGCTGCGATATCCTTGATTGGATCCATCCCTTTAAAATAGCATTTGAGATTTTTGAATGAGATCTATATGTTGAATCAGTAAGAGGTTGCAGAGTTCGATGCTGATGATAAGGTTTGATAAGAAAATTCCAGTAATTTTCTTGATCAAATTTATTTACCTTTTTAAGCATTTCCTCCTATGTATCTGCTCTATGTTTACACTATGTTTCCACCTGTCCTATTTCTGAAAACACATCAGACATGTTTTCCTTAAGAAGTTCTTCTCTGGACAGTTGCTCATACATAGATTCAATAATCTCATTTGATATATTGGATGTCTTTGTTGTTTCTTTCTCTGCCTGTTTGATTTGCGCTTCCCATTCTCTAAATAGAATTTCTTTGTGAAGCGTATCTACTTGAGGTAGATTAGCTTCCTCTCCTAGATATGAAACTTTCCATTGAATGTGTTCTTTAATTTTCTTCTCAAGTCTTTCACATTAGAGTTTCTGGATCTCTATCTGCTAGATCATTATCTTATTTGAATCATAATAAAAATCAATTATAGAATCTTGATGAAAAAATACTTCTTGTTATTTCTTTAAGTTAGTGTTTAAATCTAGTGATTTTTTGATAAATTTATCTAATTGTGGTTGAGTTTGTAACTTAGTCATTGCTATTTCTAGCTGTGCTTGTTTTTCATTGACTTTTTTCTGATGCTGCCATTTGAGGCTTTCAATATCTTTATGAAATTGAACTGTGATTGCTTTGGCTTTCTCACTAGAATTAGATTTCTCTTCATTCAACAACTTCTCTAATTCTTGTACTCAGGATTCCTTTTGTTTTAACAACACTCTAACCTCAGTAGCTTTATCAACAGTAGTAGTAGCATATGCCCCTATATACTGTGATACTTTGGTTAGATGTTTAGTAGGATCATCTAAGGAATCTTTCCATAGTACATCAACTGATTCATCTGTAGGATTTGAAGCTGATTCATAAATTATCCTTCTTTTGTTTGTTTTAACTACAACCTTATAACTAGGACTGTAGAAAATATCTAATGAATAATTATCTTCAATTTGTAGAACTATCTGATCTGTAGGGTAGGCCGGTACGATTTAGTTACCATGTTGTGCTGGAATTCTTTGCAGTCGATTAACATTTTCCACTATCTTTTGGGAGTGTTCAGGTGTCTGGAAACTCGTTGAATGATCAATATTAATATTCTCTTTAGGATTTTTTATTTCTTTGGAAAACTCCTTCCATTCATCTATGATATTTTTTGTTTGTGGTGAACTGGAATGATCTAGCATATTTTGACTGTGCTGAGCTGTTTGAGAATCTATTTATGTTCCATTGTTTCTCGTCTCCTCTAGAATATCCATCTCCTGAATAACTTGGTCAATTATCTTTTCTGAGTTTTCCTTTTTAGATTCAGATTCATTTTTAGAGTGATCTGAATCACGAGATTGTTGTTGTGATTGACATGATTTGTCTTCAGACATATCTTTTAATTCATCATCCAGGCTGACACTTGGAGTGTGTTTGTTTTCATTTTCAATAGTTAACAAATTGAGAGGGACTTTATCTAGTCTTTTGTTTCTGTATGCTTATAAAGATTTAAAATCATCTTGACTTAATTGACTAGATGCATACTTGATAATGTCTGAAAATTTTTCCATGCCCTCGACAATATCATCAAATCCATCTTCTTCTTTTATAAAAGGCTTCAACTTAAGCTCTGTGATGTAATTTTTAATCACATCGTTGGGATCATATAATATTTTTGGCATTACTACCAATTTCAATGAATGAATTTTGGAAACTTCCTTGTAAGTATGGCCGATGTTAGACAATGCAAAAGTGCCACATTGTACAAGGAAATTGGGCCAAATGACATTTTTAGCATCTTTCAACTATTTTGTAACACCATTAACAAGTTTATAGGCTATTTCTTTTGCAAGTAACTTATCGAGAACATAATAGGGTAAAACTGGGGATAAGAATAACTCCCAAATACTATAATATATGTAAAATTCTTCACTGCAGACCATCTAGCTACAAGAAGAATGTCTACATTGGCCTCCTCAAAAACCCTAGTGGCCTTTTTATTAAAAATCATCTGGTGCATAGACAATATGGCTCCATAACATATTTTATAGAAGTATACGTGGAATTCTGAATCCCATAACTCTCTATGATAAATATGAACTGGGGTAGGGTCCTGGGTAGTCCATTTCCATCCCATGGTAGAAAAACTAGAAGTGAAACAGATAACATCAATGACATAGGTAGACATATAAAAGGGTGGAATCTCTTTGGATGAAATACTCCTTTTATTCCTATATTTGGTAATGTGTTTGGCTAGGTTATTGGATAAGATATCTTCCCAATTTAAAATTGATGAATTGACGATTGCGTCGATCATGGGAACCCATTCTCTTGAGACTATAGTGCTATTAGGTTTGGAAAATAATCTACATAATAGATCAGTAACATAATAGTAAGGATTAGGAATTTGGAAGTTGGGTACGTACCAAACTTATCTTGCTTCAATTTCCCCTGATTATCCTTCCATTCTTGGATGAATTTAATAATATTTGGATGTTCTCTTCTGAAATTCTTCAAATATTCTTTATCATATTTCTACTGCATGGGTGGTAGATGGTACATTTCTATTAAATCTTCTACCCTGAAAGAACCGATAGTTTCTCCCTTCGAATTCTTGAATATTCTATCTTCAATGTTTAAGTGGTCAATTGCCCACTTAACCATGTCTGTGTAAGGAAGAATATTTAGTCTTGGAGCTATCCTGTGAATGTATGAGAATGCAATGTCAAAAAGAGTTGCGTCGGAGGTAGAAGAAGTGCCTGTTTAAGAAACTTTGGTTATCACCCTTGGTCCTTCACTTTCAAAAATATTATACATTGTCTCCCATGTTGAATTGCCACAATATTTGTTGTAGAAAGTATCTGAAAATAATGGAGACATCTCTGTATCTTCAGTGGACGACGTCTGAGAAATTTTCTTACCCTTTTTGTTCATTTTCTCTTCTTAAATCCTTTACTGGTTTCCTGAAAACAGAGCGAATTTTTACAAGTATAGAGTATCAAAGAGACAAATCTAACATTTATTTCAAATACATGCAAATATATATCAATATTTGAAGGTATAACATCAATCATCATTCATAATATTAGAATTAATATTTCATATACCTCCACACATAAAATCTATCAATCGCTTTAAATTTGTTAAGACCTTGAACTTTGTTTTGACATGACACAAGTTGTTTTACACGCTTGATCCATTTACTGGCGTTGATGCACATATCAAAAATTATAACTTATATCCATTCGTAATACTTATCCTTCAAAGTTTGCAAAATGCGATCTGCGCAAATCACAGATCGCAACTTTTTATAGGATAACAATTTGGCGTATGTTATAAGTTGTGCAAGATGCTAATTGCGCTTTTTTATAAAACTTAAAGGACCACGATTGCCGAAGGTTTTATATTCATTTCTTTATTTTCTTCTCGGGTCTACAGGATTTCAACTTTATGTCAATTTTCTTTTAATATTTTTGATTGATTAAGTGAGGTGCGGTGAGATAAAGTGAATATAACGATGATTGAAGTTTTTCAGAGTTTTAAACATATCTTCAGAATAGCTTGAGTGCATATCACAGCTTTCATGTTTTAAGGTTTATGAGTCTTTGAAATTCATAAGATATGTGATTTGTGATACGCTCAAGAAAATAAAAGGGAAAACTAAAAAAAGAAACTAGTTATTTCCAAGTTTTTTTTTTTTATAGAAAATTTAAAAGAATTTCCTATTTATTTCTAAAGGGTCCCTATTTATAAAAATAAATGGGGGTTTTTGTATAGCACAACAATTTATGATTCAGTTGGGTGAACTATATATCTTTGATAAAAAATTTCAAAATTTCTAACCTTTTTAGAAAATAAAAATAGTTATAGGAATGAAATTTAAAATAAATAATATCTTACTAAGCAATGAAAAATTTCCTTATTCACTATTCACAAGAATTCCTATATTAAATACATAAGTATAAAAATCTATATCAGTCCTTACTTAGTTTAAAAAGTTAAAGTAGGTGGCCTTAACAGATTAGTTTTATAAAAATTTACTCTTTTATCATAGATAGAGCCTGTGTTCCAATAGGAAATTTAAGCTTTTTGCAGGGTTATCTTTTACCCAGCAATGATTCATTGTCCCATCGAATATTTCTTATAATTTTCAGAAGTAAATTCTAACCTTTGAGAATTTTTCTTTTATATATTACTTTATTTACTTAAAAGCCATTGTCTTGGCTTGGTAATCAAATGATGACAATTCCATTCACTAGTAGTAATTAAGCTGATCAAGCTGGGTCTTGAATAGACCCCTTGTCCTTTTGATATAATCTCAAGTCATTACCCTGTTTTGGTAGGTAGTATTGGTAATGTCAGTTTAACTATTTCCTTATGAACACGGTAAACAAGCTCCTGACGAGACTTATTATATTTTAAGTTTTTTCTTCTAATCATAATATTTTTTATTTGAATTTCTTTAAAAAAATTATAAGATTTTCCAGATGGGATGAACCATTGGTCTTTTTAAGATTCTGGATGATAATGTTGAGTTTCAGATTGCTTTTCTGTAACAGGTTTTTACTATGTTAAAGATTGTTTTCTTGACTCAAAATAGAATATTCATGCTATACAAATATGAGAGTTCATCAAAGAATAAATGATTTCAGTGAAATTCCATTTTTCAGAAAGATAAAATCAAGTTGTATTTCTAAATATTTGAACTTTTTTCCTTAACATTTTCCATTTTTAATAAGTGAAAATAAAAATCAAAAGAAAATCATCTGAGATTATGCTTGAGAAGCCAAATATTAATACAAAGAAACTTTTATTTTCTTAAAAAGAAAAGAAAAAGGCACTAGTGTACAAGGATAGAAGGGGTTACCTTCTATGAGATTTTTTTTTTTTTTAAATCTGACCATTAACAGGAAAATAATTCTTTTTTCCTGATAGATCTTGTAATAAAAATGTAAATGAGTCTATTTCTTCAATTATTTGAAATGGACCTAGCCAAAGTTTTAGAAACTTCGTGTGCTTACCTTTTTCCTCATGCGCTTTGTCTCATTTCAATACAAAATCATTAATTTGAATTTTTTTTTGGAGTGACAGAAATTGAATCAAAAGAGGCTTTTATTATTTGTTGATGATGACCATGATTTTTTTTGGCTTTTTCTCTTTCTTCTTCTAACTTAATAATTTGACCTTGTCTAAATTGTAAATAAGAAGTAGGAGTTTCATCATGAATTGAACTAAGAAAAGAGAGGGAATAACTACGTTGGTGGGAAGTATAACTTATTTTCCATATACAAGATTGAATGGAGAAGTACCTATAGAAGCTTTTTGAGTTATTCGATCTGCCAAAAGAGCAAAAATTAATGACTTATGACAATTTCTTTGATTTTGATCAACAATTCTTTTGATTATTCTAATCAGTTTTTTGTTTGTAGATTCTACCAAACCATTTCCTTGAGGATAATAATTTGCAGAATATTTAATTTTAAAAAATATTTTAATTAAAAAATCTATCATAGCAGTTCCAGAGAAATAATATGCATTATCAAACATCAAAGTAGTAGGTAGGCCAAACCTAGTTATGATATTCTAGTCAGTGAAATCAATGATATTTTCTGAATTAGCTAATTTTAATGAAATTGCTTCCACCCATTTGGTAAAATAATCTGTAGTTGTGAGAATATATCTATGTTGTTTAGAAGAGTTAGAACAATATCACAAATTATATCTAATCCACATTGCTCAAATGGTTGTTCAATATTGACCGATTGTAATGGGAATGCTAGCTTTCTTTGTTTTCCAGATGTATTTTGGCATACTTTAGATCTTCTTGTATATTCATTGGCATCCTTGAAAAGTGTAGGCCAATAGTAACCTACATGCAAGATTTTATGGGTTGATGTATTTCCTCCAAAATGTCCTCCAGCTGGTTCATCGTGGAGTTCTTGCAACACCTTCTCTGCTTCAAATTTTTCTAAGCATCTTAGAAGTATAGAATCAAAATTTCTTCTAAATAACACATCATTTACTAACTCATATTGTTTAGCTTTTAATATAAGAGCTTGTTTTGTCTTGTAACTGAGATGATTTGGAGCATATCCATTCTTCAAATAGAATATAAGATCAACATATTGTGATTCTGAATAATTGAGGCTTACCTCTAATAATTGCGCATTATTACCTGAATCTCCTTCTGTTGAAAAATGTGATGCTCCTGTTAGCATTCTGCAAAAACCTTGACCTCTAATAATTTTAGAGGGTTTAATTTCTACATCATACTCTTGTAACAAAGTCACCTAGTCAGCTCTTTTTTCTCCTAATTATTTCTGCGTCAAAATTTCTCTTACTACAGAAAATTGAACTATGATTTTTGTATGAGACTTTAGGAGAAAAGTTCTGAAATGTTTTATGGATTTGAAAACAACGAATGCTTGTTTTTCAACAGATGTGTAATTCAGTTTGGCACCTTGTAAATTTGAACTAAAAAATGATATCGGTGCTTCTATTTGTTGGTCATTCAACTATGTCAAAACAACTGCATATGATGTATTCAATGAAAAAGTGTATAATGTAAATGGATTAAGAAAATTGGGGGTGGTTAGGAATGGAGCATTGGAAATTGACTATTTAATTAACTCAAATTATTCTCTTTTTTTATGTCCCCATTTAAAGGCAGAATTTTTCTTAATCATGTTTCTACACTGGTAAAACTATTTGAGAAAAATCAGGGACATATCTCTTAACAAAATTAATTTTCCCAAGGAAAGATTGCATGGTTTTCTTGTTATGAGGGAAAGTAGTTGGTTTAATTTCATTAGCTCTTTCAGGATCAATATAAATACCATTTTTTTACACAATGAATCCTAAAATTTTTCCTTCATCTAAAGCAAAAAATGATTTCTTTCGATTCAATGAAATGACATACCTTTGCATTGTTCAAATACTTGCTTTAGGTCATTAACATGATGAGTTGCTTGTTTATAGAAGACAGTAATGTAATCTTAATAAATAACTACTATTTTATTTATGAGTCCACTAAAAGCTGTTTCCATGGCTCTTTGGAAAGTGGCACCTGCATTAATTAATCCGAAAGGAATTTTCTGATAAGCATAAGTTCCCCACTTAGATCGGAATGTAGTCTTCAATCTATCATCTAGATGAACAATAATCTCATTATAACTTGAAAATCCATCTAGAAAATACATGAGCTCAGATTTAGCTACTTTATGCAATACTTGTTCCATGGTTGGCAGTGGAAAATTGTCCTTCTGGCAAGCTTTCTTTAAATTTCTAAAATCAACGCAAATTCTAATATCATAATTCTTCTTCCTAACAGGTACCAAATTTAATACCCATTTTGAATGTTTTACTAGAAGGATAATTTTTGCTTCGTGAAGTTTATTCAATTCAATTTTAATTTGATTTTCCAAGTTTGGATGAATCTTTCTCAATTTCTGTTGTATGGGTTTTTTCTCTGAGATCATAGGAATTGTGTGTTGAATTACAGAGGTATCGTATGCTTTAAGATCAGAATAATCCCGAGAAAAGACACATTTGTACATTCTAAACAATCTGATGATTGCTAATCTTTCCTTGGAAGACAGACCAAGACCTATATTTATATTTTGAGGGTTTTCTTCACTTCCTAGATTAACTAACTCAAATCTTAAGGTAGAACTTTGTATTTTTGAGTTAGTTACTCTTTTAAATCTATCCTTTAGATCATATAAGTCTTCTAACTTGACAACAGATTTTGGAATAGAATTTTTATCCTGTTCTTTCTTAATTTGAGTGTCATGTTCGCTTTCATCCATGATTTGATTATTGTAAGATTCTTCGGATGTTAAAAAATCTATGATATCCGAGTCATTATTAAATACTCTCCAATTAGTGATATTATCAGGAATAGATAGTCTAAAAAACAATTCAATAGAAATCTATCAAGGCTAAATTCTTGGGATGGGATTAATTTTGATGCTACATTAGCAATTAAATCTACACTAGCATTCTGTATTCTAGGTATAAAAGAAATATTGAAAGCTAAGAAATGAGTAATTAATTCTTGGACTAATGATTGATAATGTTTTAAATGTCTAGAAATACAATGGATAGTATCTCTCACTTGCCTAACTATGAGTTCTGAATCTCCTAAAACCTTCATATATTTGATATTCAGATCAATAGCATTTAATAAACCTTGAACTAATGCTTCATACTCAGCTATATTGTTGGTACAATCAAGTTCTAATCGTCATGCTAACATAGTATTTTTTCCTTATGGGTTTATTAAAATACAACTCGCACCTTCACCATCTTTAGATTTAGAACCTTCAAAATATAGGGTCCAAAACAAAGAATTAACTATTTTTCTATCTAAAAAATTAATACATCTAGAATTATCCTACTGGGAAAAATTCTCAATCTGAGATACAACCGCGTTATCAAAAGAAAGGTGATAGTTGAGCATTAAATTTTCCTAAAAAGGACTCTATAGAGTAGTTTCCAATAATATTGTTATTGAAGACTACTGGCTCATTAATTTCTTCAAGATTAGTCAGTGTGTGTTTCATAAAATTTTCATGATCAACTTGAATTTGGTTTGGCCTTCCATTTTATGGTAACCACATATGTGACCAGTCTGTCGTAAAATAGCCATGAATTTTCTCAGAGCAGTAATGAATTAAAATTAAACCATAAATTTTATGAATGTCTGCCACCAAGATATCAATTATCTGAGTAACTTTGGGATTCGATGAGAATCTGATGGAAACATAATTTAATTCTCCTATGACTTCTACCCTAGTTCTGTTAAGTTGTACTATATGGACTAGAGAACTCTGAGGAGTTATGCTCAATTTAGCACAAATTGTTTTTGGCACTGTATTCGAAGAAGCCCCTGATTGTATTAAACAATTATGAACATTTTTGTTATAGATATCATAGGTTAGGAGAAATGGGGGAGTATGAGAGATGGATCTATCACCTATCATAATTAAATATGAAGCATATATTTCGACTGAAGGAGAAGGTGGCTTACCCATTTCATTTGTAGCTTGAACTATGACTGGACCAGGTAAATTTGAAGCATGAATAACTTTTAATTCTCTAAGTAATATTTGTTGTTGTTGCTTTAATTTGGTAAGCTCGTGAATTTAAATATTTGCCCTAGTATTTTTCATGTCTCAACTATATTGTATTAAATGGTATCTGAGACAACCATTGTTTTAGATATAGGTGGTGTTGGGTATGGAGCCTGATTATCTTGTTTATTTTGTATCACAACATTGGACCCCTTGTACCTTAAAAGGGGCGGCAATGCCGCCTGAAATTAATCGCTGCCGTGGGGGGTCCAGGGGGGGCCGGCAGCGCTTTTTGGAGGCCCCCCCTGGCGGGGGCTTTCAGGGGCAGCGCCCCCGAAGCTAAAAACAGTTGTAAAATTGCCTTGTAAAAGTATAGTAATTTCTAGTCAATCTGGGCCGTTCATAGGCAAATGATCTGACGGTAGAAGTTATGTTTAGATTAGGGTTTCTTGCCCTAGAAGGAAACCCCTCGTTTGATGAGGGTATTGTATTGCGGCTGTGTATTGTATGTGCATTCTCGGAGTGAGAAACAGAGAGGGAGACTGTGAGAGAACAAAGGATATTACAGCGGATCTGCTGTAGGTTGTGTCTCTTCATTTTGCTGGATAATAGAAAGGAAGGACTGGCTGTTCGGGGTGGACGTAACCCAAACTAGGTGAACCACGTATATCTGTGTCTCTCTAGTTTTATGTGTTTTGTGTGCTTGTATTTTCCGCATATTTTATGTATTGCATTGCTCTGTAATATATAATTTTCTAACAACTAGTATCAGAGCCGAAGGTATATTTGGCTGATAGACTCGCAGGAAAGAAGGGTTATTGGTTCGAGTGGGAGCAATGGCAGAAGATGGTAAGTTTAGGGTCGAGAAATTTAACGGCCAAAACTTCCCGCTGTGGAAGATCATCTATATGAGAAAGATCTATACCTACCATTGAGCGGAAAAAAAAAGATGCCGACGACCATGAAAGATGAGGA
This sequence comes from Pinus albicaulis, assembly GCA_034641835.2. Taxonomy (NCBI): domain Eukaryota; kingdom Viridiplantae; phylum Streptophyta; class Pinopsida; order Pinales; family Pinaceae; genus Pinus; species Pinus albicaulis. The sequence continues at coordinate 211,902,430 of CM076583.1, read as the reverse complement.
ATGGAACATTCTCGATAGAAAGGCACTCGGAACAATACAGTTTTGCCTTGCGGCGTCAGTTGCCTTCAATATTTCGAAGGAAACAACAACAGAGGGTTTGATGCAGACGTTGGTGAAACTATATGAAAAACCCTCGGCATCAAACAAGGTATTTCTTATGAAACGACTATTTAATATGAAGATGTCGGAAGGTGGATCTGTTGCAGACCATTTAAATGAATTTAATACAGTTACCAGTCAGTTAAGTTCTGTAGGGGTAAACTTTGATGATGAAGTTAGAGCTCTGTTATTATTATGCTCATTACCAGAAAGCTGGAATGGTTTGGTTATGGCCATTAGTAACTCTGTCTCCAGATCTAGTACTTTAAAGTTTGATGATGTTGTCGGTGCTATCCTTAGTGAGGAAATGCGACGGAAAAGCTCCGGTGAGACATCGGGTAATGCTTTGAGTGCAGAGTCTAGGGGAAGAAGAATGGAAAGAGGAAAGAGCCCAGGATATCGAAGTAAATCAAGGAAAGGTAGATCCAAGTCTAGATCGGGGATAGTGTGCTGGAAATGCGGAAATAAAGGACACCTAAAGAAAGACTGTAGATCTCGGAAGGGAAAAGAAGGAGACACACAGCAAGAAAACAATCATGAAGCAAATGTGACAGGTGATGTGTTACAAGATGCTTTGATTCTTTCTTTCGAAAATGTTACTGATTCTTGGGTTGTAGATTCGGGGGCTTCATTCCATGCCACACCTGATAAGAAATATTTTCATGACTATGTTCAAGGAGATTTTGGACAAGTTCGTTTGGGTGATGATAAACCCTTTAAAATTGTTGGAATGGGTAAAGTTCTTGTAAAACAACAGAATGGAAACCAATGGCTACTAAAGGAGGTAAGGCATGTTCCAGATCTGAAGAAAAATCTGATTTCAACGGGGCAGTTAGGCAGTGAAGGTTGTGTGACAACTTTCATAGATAAAACTTGGAAGGTCACAAAAGGAGCGCTGGTAATAGCAAAAGGTGAAAAGGTTGGTACATTGTATTTATGCAATGGTATTTCTAACTCTGTTAATGCTTTAACTTCGAAAGGAGCAGATGCAGCATTATGGCATCATAGGCTCGGACACATGAGTGAGAAGGGAATGAAGATTCTTCACTCAAGAAATTTGTTGTCAGGTTTGAAGAATGTTGATTTGGATTTCTGTGAAAATTGCATTTATGGAAAACAAAAGAGAGTCAGATTTCTCAGAGTTGGGAAAGAAAAGAAGAGCGAAAAATTGGAGCTTGTGCATACGGATGAATGGGGACCTGCTCAGGTATCATCTCTCGGTGGCTCTCGTTATTATGTTACTTTTATTGATGATGCAACTAGAAAAACATGGATTTATTGTATTCAGAATAAATCTGATGTATTTGATACTTTCAAGAAATGGAAAGCTTTGTTTGAGATTGAGACAGGAAAGAAGTTGAAGTGTCTCAGATCAGACAATGGAGGTGAATATTGCAGCAAAGAGTTTGATAGGTACTGTTCAGAGCATGGAATTCTTAGAGAGAAGACAGTTCCAAGAACACCACAAGAAAATGGTGTGTCAGAAAGGATGAACAGAACAATCATGGAGCGTGCAAGGTGCATGAGATTGCATGCGGGATTGCCTTTAAAATTTTGGGCAGATGCTGTAGATACTGTTGTTTATCTAATAAACAGAGGGCCTTCAAGTTCCTTGGATGGTGGTATTCCAGAGGAAGCATGGATAGGTAAAAAGGTAAACTACTCTTTTTTAAATCCTTTTGGTTGTGAGGCCTTTGTCCATATTAATAAATAAAATAGAACAAAGCTTGAGGAAAAATCAAAGAAATGTACCTTTATTGGATATGGTGCTAATGATTTTGGTTATCACTTATATGATTATGAAAATCACAAAATCATTAGGAGCAAAGATGTAATATTCAATGAAAAGGTCTTGTATAAGAATCAGTTGCAGGAAAAGAAACAGGAAAAAGAAAGCAAGGAATACGTGGTTCTTGATGAGATAACTGAAAAAGTAAAGGTGCCTGAAAATAATAATAATCAACAACCACAGCAGCAGCAACCACCACAACAGCAACAGGCACCTCAAACACCTGAAAGTGGTGTTAGAAGATCTACCGGGATAAGTAGACCCCCTGAACGATACTCTCCTTCATTATATTATTTATTGTTGACCGATTCTGGTGAACCTGAATGTTATGAAGAAGCAATGCAGGTTGAAAGCAGGAAGAAGTGGGAGCTAGCCATGGAAGAAGAGATGGACTCCTTGATGCATAACCAGAATTGGGACTTAGTCAGGTTGCCTGCTGGAAAAACTACATTGTAGAATAAATGGGTTTACAAGCTGAAGGAAGAAGATGGAGGAAAACAGAGGTACAAATCTAGACTTGTGGTGAAGGGGTTTGCACAGAAGAAAGGTATTCATTTTGATGAAATATTTTCTCCTATTGTTAAGATGAATTCAATCAGAACTATCTTAAGCCTTGTAGCAGCGGAAGATTTACATCTTGAACAGTTATATGTAAAGACAACATTTCTCCATGGAGATTTGGAGGAAGAGATATACATACAGCAACCAGAAGGATATGAGGTAAAAGGGAAAGAAAAATTGGTGTGCAGCTTAAAGAAGAGCTTGTATGGCTTAAAACAGGCTCCAAGGCAATGGTATCTAAAATTTGACAAGTTTAGTCTGAACAAGGTTATACTAGATGTCACTCTGATCATTGTGTTTATCTAAAAAGGCAAATTGATGGCAGCTATATTATATTGTTATTGTATGTATATGGCATGCTTGTTGCAGGATCTAACATGCAGGAAATAAATGTGCTCAAAAGAAAATTGGCAAATTCATTTGCAATGAAGGATTTGGGAGCTGCAAAACAAATCCTTGGTATGAGGATAACTAGAGACAGGAAAAATCACAAATTAACACTGTCTCAGTATGAGTACATAGAAAAGGTGTTGAAAAGATTTAATATGCAAAATGCAAAACCAGTTAGTACCCCTTTTGCTAGCCATTTCAAACTTAGTAAGGAGATGTGCCCAAAGACCCAAGAAGACATGGATTATATGTCTAAAGTTCCATATGCATCAGCAGTTGGAAGCTTAATGTATGCAATGGTCTGCACAAGGCCTCATATTGCACATGCAGTGGGAGTTGTAAGTAGGTACATGAATAATCCAGGAAAAGAACATTGGATGGCAGTAAAATGGATTCTCAGATATTTGAGAGGTACCACAAATCAAGCATTATGCTTTGGTGGTTCAAACATTACTCTACAGGGATATGTTGATGCAGATATGGCAGGTGAAAGAGATAACAGGAGGAGCACTACAGGATATGTATTTACTGTAGGTGGAACAACTGTCAGTTGGGTTTCAAAAATCCAAAGTGTTGTTGCACTTTCAACAATAAAAGCAGAGTATGTTGCTGCTACAGAGGCTAGTAAAGAAATGATTTGGTTACAACGGTTTATGGATGAATTGGGTAAGAAGCATGATATGGGCACGCTATACAGTGATAGCCAAAGTGCTATTCATCTTGCAAAGAACTCAGCATTTCATTCTAGGACTAAACACATACATCTCAAGTACCATTTCATACGGTCAGTATTGGAAGATGGAGAGTTGGAGCTGGAAAAGATACACACTAGCCAGAATCCTGCAGATATGCTAACAAAAGTTGTAACCAGGGAGAAACTGAGAACATGCTCAGTTTCAATTGGTCTTCAAGGATGATGATGAAGATGAGGAATAGCCAGGTCCAAAGAGGATTCATTGTCCAGCAAATGAAGCAGCGGTGGAGTTGCTACAATCAGTCTCCAAGTGGGAGATTGTTGGGTGTGGAGCCTGATTATCTTGTTTATTTTGTATCACAGCATTGGACCCCCTGTACCTTAAAAGGGGCGGCAGCACCGCCCGTAATTAATCGCTGCCGTGGGGGGTCCAGGGGGGGGTGGCAGCGCCCCCGAAGCTAAAAACAGATGTAAAATTGCCTTGTAAAAGTATAGTAATTTCTAGTCAATCTGGGCCGTTCATAGGAAAATGATCTGACGGTAGAAGTTATGTTTAGATTAGGGTTTCTTGCCCTAGAAGGCAACCCCTCGTTTTGATGAGGGTATTGTATTGCGGCTGTGTATTGCATGTGCATTCTCGGAGCGAGAAACAAAGAGGGAGACTGTGAGAGAACAAAGGATATTACAGCGGATCTGCTGTAGGTTGTGTCTCTTCATTTTGCTGGATAATAGAAAGGAAGGACTGGCTGTTCGGGGTGGACGTAGCCCAAACTGGGTGAACCACGTATATCTGTGTCTCTCTGGTTTTATGTGTTTTGTGTGCTTGTATTTCCGCATATTTTATGTATTGCATTGCTCTGTAATATATAATTTTCTAACAGGTGGAGAGTCTGAGGTGAAATGACTTTTTTGCGTAGTCTTTGAATTAGAATTTTTGCTTACTGATTTGTCTTTAGCAAGAGTGGAAATTTTTTGTTGTTGACTAGGTTGTGTTGCTTTAGTAATCTTTTTGTTGCATGTGCTAACAGGAAAAGCTTCAAGTTGTTCTTCATTTAATAGGAAGAAATCCCATATTCCATTAATTTCAACTTCTTCTTCATCATCTTCTTCTTCCTTTGTTTGTTAATCCTCCTCTTCTTGATTTGATTCAACATTAGATATAATATTTGGAGGTTGAGAATTATAGGATTTTTTCTTCTTAAAACTCATGAAACTCTTTTTTGAATTTGAATTTTCCGCGACTTGTTTCTTAATATATGCCATCTCATCGATCATGGTTTTCAAAAAATTTTAAGACCTTCTACATCAAATTGATCCTTTGGCATCTTATTCTTATAGTCATCTTTGAAATATGTTTTCTTTGATTTTCAATCTTCCTGAGAATTCTTTTTCTCAAGAGAAGTTATTGTTGGGTGTGGAGCCTGATTATATTGTTTATTTTGTATCACAACGTTGGACCCTTGTACCTTAATGTGGTGGCAACGCCGCCTGTAATTAAATTCTACCTAGGGGGTCTCGGGGGGGTGGCGGAGAATTTATGGAGCCCCCTCCTAGCGGGGGGTTTCGGGGGCAGCGCCCTCGAAGCTAAAAATAGATGTAAATTTTCCTTGTAAAAGTATAGTAATTTATAGTAAATCTAGGCCGTTCATTAGGCGGATGATCTGACAGTAGAATTTATGTTTATTTTAGGGTTGTTTTCCCTAGAAGGCAACCCCTCGCTTGTATGAGGGTATTGTATTGCAGGTTGTGTATTGTATGTGTATTCTCGGAGCAAGAAACAGATAGGGAGACTGTGAGAGAGAACAGAGGATATTACAGTGGATCTGCTATAGGTTGTGTCTCTTCATTTTGGTGGATAATAGAAAGGAAGGATTGGTTGTTCGGGGTGGACATAGCCCAAATTGGGTGAACCATGTATATCTGTGTCTCTCTGGTTTTATGTGTTTTGTGTGCTTGTGTTTTCCGCATATTTTATGTGTTTCATTGCTTTGTAATATATATAATTTTCTAACAGCTATGTGTTTCTCTACAAATAGAGACTCTTTCATATTTTCTGCAAGTGTTACTAGTTTTTATCTATCAACGAAAATAGCTATATTAGATGGAAGGGATGAAATATACCACTCAATTTGAACTTCTGCACCAGGAACTACTATAACTGGAATGTTATTGAGTAGTCTATTAAATATTGAATTAAAATATTTTATCTTCTCACCTGGTTTAGCTTTAAGATTTGAAATATCATTGATGAGCGTCGCAGTAGATCTGTCATCTCCAAACTTAGCTAGAAACTATTCTTCAAACATATTCTAGTTAGGTATAGAGTGAGCAGGTAATGAAAAATACTAGGATCCTGCAAATCCTTTTAAATTATATGGAAATAATTGTACAATGCAATCCTCTTCAACTACTTCATTCAGATTGATAGCTAACGTAAAATTATGAATATGTTCTTTTGCAGGAAGACCATCATCAGGATTAAATTTGGGTAGCCATCTTTCAGGATTTTTAGGTAGAGCATGAAGAGGGGCGGGCATATTTAGAGCCCCTAGATTATTTCATGGGTTTACATTCGATGGATGGATTTGACCTGCCATTGGGTTTTGGATGGGTTGGTTGAGTGGATTTTGAATTGATGATGAGGCAGGTTGAGCACTAGGACTAGTATTTTGAGTATTGGAACTAGTGAAAGTGATATCGACTGTTGGAATGAAATTTGTGGAAGTGAGTGGAGGTAATGGGGGTGAATGGGATAAGATATTGCTAGTGATTGACTCTAATTTATTCCTTTTATTTTTTTCCGAGTACTACTGATAGGAAGTTCAAAAGGGAGAATCCCTATTTTTTGACTTTCTGATCGCGTTAATTTTCTTCGAGGTTGTAAAGAAGACGAAATACTAAGATTAGATAATTGAGAAGTTTTAGACTTTTCAGCAGAAATAGATAATTTCTCTAAATTTTCTATAAAATACTAAACTTCTGGAGAATGTTGGTGAAACTCAGGAAATATTATAGTTTGAGTATCACTAGGAGACTTAGGGGAAAGATGATCAACTTCAGATTTTATAGATGAGGATCTAGATAATTTTCTAGAAGTTGATGGGGTCTAGAGGGTGAGAGAATTTTTTATTGACCTTTAGATTGATCAGACCTTTGTGCCATTCACTTGGCCCTCCTTTTAGCTCCAATATGTTGAGGCCTCAGAATTCTTCTGCCAAAACATGGGGGAAAACCACCCAGCCTAGACCTTAAAGCAACTCCTTTTCCGTTTGGTGTAGTGGCTCCGACTGGGGATAATGGGACCAGTTTCCCAATAAGGATGATTTTGAGGTTGTTGTGAATATAACATGCAAATGGATAATGATTTTAATCTATATGCATCTATCTAAACTATTAATCTAATATATACCCGAGGTGTTTTTTTTTTTATGTGATCTAAAATGACATCTTTCAACTATCAGTAATTTAGATCATTTAACAGTTGAAAGAGATGAAAATTATGTAAAATGATTCTTCTAACAAAGTAGTTTTCATAGAAGAATTGTGAAATAAATATCACATTTATCTATGTGACTACACATTCAATAAGAAACCATAGCTAAATATTAGAACCTAAGTGCATGTAATATTTATATATGATAATGTTTCAAACATATAATGCAATAAAAATACGACTGTCAATCTATGAAGTAAGACTTAATACAAGTGAATAAAAGTACCATATGTACGAATTTCTACTCATGTAAACTGACAACAATGAATCTGCTCCTCACTTTCAAGAAATTTAAAGAGTACAGTAGTGAAACATCAGTTAAACAACTTTAATTGTTAAAATATAACAGATGTGTTCCATTAATTCATCAAAGCACTCACAAACTTAGAATAGTGCATTCTTTGCAATTTTTTTTGAAAATTTTTTCGACCGTTCTCTAAATGCATGGGAAGGGTTTAAATACTAAACTAACTATAAACTAAAATAGATTATTACAAAAATATATAGGAGGTGTAAAAAAACCTTCCTCATAAACCTAACTTAAACTACAATCAAGGAAATTAAACTAACAATTATGGTTCATGAGTTCTGCTCTTCTTTCTGAATGTGGTCACAAAGTTGAAAAATATCTAACATTTCTTTGAGCTGAGCTAGCTACGATATCCTTGATCGGATTTTTCCCTTGAAAATAGTATTTGAGATTGCATACTAAGATCTCTTTCTTGAATCTTTAAGAGAATGCAGAGTTTGATGCTGATGATAAGCTTTGATTAGAAAATTCCAGTAATTTTCTTGATCAATCTTATTTACCTTTTTAATCATTTCCTCCTGTGTATATTCTCTCTGTTTCCACTATGTTTCCACCTGTATGGTTTCTGAAAACACATCAGACGTGTTTTCCTTAAGAATTTCTGCTCTGGAGAGTTGCTCACACATATATTCAATAATCTCATTTGATATCTTGGATCTCTTTTCTGCTTCTTTCTCTGCCTGTTTTATTAGTGATTCCCATTCTCTAAATAGAATTTCTTTGTGAAGGTTATCTACTTGAGGTAGAATAGCTTCCTTTCTCAAATTTGAAACTTGCCATTGAATGTGTTCTTCAATTTTCATCTCAAGTCTTTCACATTCAAGTTTATGGATCTATATCTTCTAGATCATTATCTTATTTGAATCACAATAAGAATCAATTATAGAAGCTTGATGACAAAACACTTCTTGTTCTTTCTTTAAGTTAGTGTTTAAATCCAGTGCTTCTTTGATAAATTTCTCTAATTGTTTTTGAATTTGTACCTTAGTCATTGCTATTTCCAGCCATGCTTGTTTTTCATTGACTTTTGTCAGATGTTGCAATTTGAGGCTCTCAATATATTTATGAAATTTAACTGTGATTACTTTGGCTTTCTCACTGGAATTAGATTTCTCTTCATTCAACAACTTCTCTAATTCTTGTACTCTGGCTTCCTTTTGTTTTAACAACACTCTAACCTCAGTAGCTTTATCAACAGTAGCAGTAGCATATGCCCCTACATACTATGATAATTTGGTTAGATGTTTAGTATGATCATCTGAGGAATCTTTCCATAGTACATCAACTGATTCATCTTTAGGATTCGAAGTTGATTCATCAATTCTCCTTATTTTGTTTCTTTTAAATACAACCTTATAACTGGGATTGTAGAAAATATCTAATAAAAGAATATCTTCAATTGTAGAATTATCTAATCTATAGGGTAGGATGGTATGATTTCTTTATCATGCTGTGTTGGAATTCTTTGTAGTGGATTAAAAATTTCCACTATCCTTTGGGAGTTTTCAGGTGTCTGGAAACTCGTTGACTGATCAATATTAAGATCATCTTTCAGAGTTTTTATTTCTTTGGAAAATTCCTTCCATTCATCTATGAGATCTTTTGTTTGTGGTGAAATGGACTGATCTAGCATATTTTGACTGTGCTGAGCTATTTGAGAATCTTTTTTTGTTCCTTTGTTTCTCATCTCCTCTAGCATCTCCATCTCCCAAATAACTCAGTCAATTATATTTTCTAAGTTTTCCTTTTTAGATTCAGATTCATTTTCAGAGTGATTCAAATCTTGAGACTGTTGTTGTGATTGAACTAATTCTTCTTTAGACATATCTTTTACTTCATCATCTAGGATGACACTTGGAGTGTGTTTGTTTTCATCTTCAATAGTTAAAAAATTAAGAGGGACTTTCTCTAGTCTTTTGTTACTGTATGCTTGGAAAGCTTCAAAATCATCTTGACTTAATTGACTAGATACATACTTGATAATATTTGAAATTTTTTCCATGCCTTGGAAAAGATCATCAAATACATCTTCTTCTTTTACAAAAGGCTTCAACTTAAGCTCTGTTATGTAATTTTTAATCACATCGTTTGGATCATATAATATTTTTCGCATTACTGACAATTTCAATAAATGAATTTTGGAAACTTCCTTGTAATTATGACTTATTTTAAACAATGAAAAAGTGCCACATTGTATAGGGAAGTTGGGCCAAATGGCCTTTTTAGCATCTTTCAATTGTTTTGTAACACCATTAACAAGTTTATAGGCTATTTCTTTTTCAAGTAACTTATCAGGAACATAATAGGGTAAAACATGGGGATAAGCATAACTCCCGAATAATCTAATATATGTAAAGTTCTCCTCTGCGAATACGTCTAGCTACAGGAATAATGTCTGCATTGTCTTCTCCAAAAACCTAGGGGCATTTTTATTGAAAATAATCTGGTGCATAGGCAATATTACTCCATAACAGATTTTATAAAAGTGTAGGTGGAAGTCTGAATCCCAGAGCTCTTTGTGATAAATATGTATTGGGGTAGGGTCTTGGGTAGTCCATTTCCATCCCATGGTAGAAAAACTAGAAGTAAAACAGATAGCATCCATAACATAGGTAGACATATAAAAGGGTGGAATCTCTCTAGATGAAATACCCCTTTTATTACTATATTCGGTAATGTGTTTGGCTAGGTTATTGGATAAGATGTTTGGCCAATTTAAAATTGATGAATTGATGATTGCGTCAATCAGGGGAACACATTCTCTTGAGAATCTAGTGCTATCAGATTTGGAAAATCATCTACATAACATACCGGAAGCATAAAAGTAAGGATTAGGAATTTTGGAAATTGGGTATGTACCAAACTTATCTTGCTTCAAATTCCCCTGATTATCCTTCCATTATTTGATGACTTTATTAAGATTTGTATGTTCTCCTCTAATCTTGCTTCAATTTCCCTTGATTATCCTTCCATTATTTGATGACTTTAATAAGATTTCGATGTTCTCCTCTGAAATTCTCCAAATATTATTTGTCATATTTCTACTGTGGGGGTGGTAGATGGTACATTGCTGTTAAATCTTCTGCCCTGAAAGAACCGATAGTTTCTCCTTTCGAATTATTGAACATTCTATATTCAATATTTAAGTGGTAAATTTCCCACTTAACCATGTCTGTGTAAGGAACAATATTTTGTCTTGTAGCTATCCTATGAGTGTATGAGCATGCAACGTTAAAAAGAGTTGTGTTGGAGGTAGAAGCAGTGCCTGTCGAAGAAACTTTTGTTATCACCCTTGGTCCTTCACTTTCAAAAATATTATACATTGCCTCCCATGTCGAACTGGCATAATATTTGTTGCAGACGAGATCTAAAAATAATGGAGACATCTTTGTATCTTCAGTGGATGACGTCTGAGAAATTTCCTTACCCTTTTTTCTCATTTTTCTCTTCTTCAATCCGTTAACTGGTTTCTTGAAAACAAAACGAATTTTTACAAGTATAGAGTATCAAAGAGACAAATCTAACATTTATTTAAAATACACGCAAAAATATATCAACCTTTTAAGATATAACATCAATCATCATTCATAATCTCTGAATTAATATTTCATATACCTCCACACGTAAAATCTATCAATCGCTTTAAAGCTGTTAAGACCTTGAACTTCATTTTGACATGACACAAGTTGTTTTACACACTTGATCCATTTAGTGGTGTTAACACGCATATCAAAAGTTATAACTTATAACCATTCATAATATTTATCCTTGAAAGTTTGCGAAAGTCGATCTGTGCAAATCGCAGATCGCGACTTTTTATAGGATAAGTTGTGTGAGATGCAAATTGCGCTTTTTTGAAAAACTTAAATGACCACGATTTCTGAAGCTTTTATATTCATTTCTTTATTTTCTCGTCGAGTCCGTGGGGTCACAACTTTATATCAATTTTCTTTTAATGTTTTTGATTGATTAAGTGAGGTGTGGTGAGATAAAGTGAATATAATGGTGATTGAAGTTTTTTCAAAGTTTTGAACATATCTTTGAAAAATATTGAGCGCATATCGTAGCTCGCATGTTTTAAGGTTTATGAGTTTTTGAAATTCATAAGATATGTGATTTGCGATGTGCTCAAGAAAATAAAAGGGAAAACTAAAAAAGAAACTATTTATTTACTAGTTCTTTTTTTTTTGTTTTAGAAAATTTAAAAGAGTTTCCTATTTATTTGTAAAGGGTCCCTATTTATAAAAATAAATGGGGGTTGTTGTATAGCACAACAGAATCACACACGATTAAGATCAGGTAAAGAGAATAAACAAAGGAATCATGAAAAGAACCAAGAAAATACTTGAAAATTAATGATTGAAGCACCCGAAAGACTCCATGATTGAATACCATTTGGAGGGTGAAAACACCATGATCAGAAGATAAAAAAATAGCAAATACAAAGTGGAAGTCATGTCACCACTAGAGAAATTCCATGTCATCAGACACTATCCGTCTGAGTCATCAATGATAGTGACATTTCAAGTCTCACCATATGATGATGTGGGGGTTATGATGTAGTATTGTAATCATTGTAGAATATAAATAAGTAGAATTCTAAGATTCACATGTGGAACATGAAGTTTCACATAGTCAAATGTGTATAAATATTGTATAGAAGTCCAAAAGTCATTTAGAAGTTCAAGAACTTTTTAGAAGTCCAAAGGACACATTAGAAGTCAAATATTCATTGGGTAATACAAGAGTCGCGAGGATATGAAAGGTCATTCCTATTGTTATGAAAAAACCTTATAACTCAAGAAAAGGGATTTTGGAGGCTTAAGCTTTGGAGAGCTAGTCTTGGCTTCTCTACTTTCCATAGGAGAGAAAACTATTCTTTAGTGAAGAAAGAAGTGACTTGATCTTCCACTATTGGAACTAGTGTTCACCATTATAATTGATGTACTTGGATATTTCACCTTATAACTTAAGATATATGAGCCGATATATTTTCATGAATGTATCACAATTTTTTTAGGACTATTCTTAGGATTCTTATGGTATATTTTTTGTTCATATGTATTGGAGATATTGAACTATTTCAGTGGATTAGGTACTTATCTTGTTGAATGCGTGTTGTATTTGCCTTAATATTTTTATTTGAACTATTTCACTAACAACCATTTTCATTCTCTCTTTAGCCTCTTCTAGGATAGTACTATTACTTTCCTCTTAGAGACTACATTTTTTTCTCCCTTTGTGAAGGTTTCCTTTTTTATATCCTGCAATGTGTGCTTCACAATGTCATCTTACTTGCTTATTCAAGGCATATGTGTATAATATATTATGTTATCTATTGAAGCCAAGACGAACCTTTTTGTTATGGTGGCCAGGTCGATACTCTGGATGAGGATCCTACTCCAAATGGTGTGAGGTTTAACTGAGACTTCACATCGGGGATACCTTTGTATGTTAACGATATCCAACCTTGTCAAAATTCTGAAACTAGAAGGGGGGGAAATGAAAAGTTTTGCCTATTGATTCTTTGTTAAATATTTTATATTTAATGGATAATCTTCAAATAATACTTTGTGGGAGTTTCAGTAATTCATTCTATGGTCAAATTTTAATCCCCGATGAGCCTCTTGATGAATTCTTGTAATTGAAATTTTATGGCGAGGATGGAATATCCATATCCGAGCACATTTCTAATTTTCTTAAATTTTGTGAATATTATAAAATCGATGGTAAAAATAGTACTCTTGTGACTTTATTCCTCACTTTTGAAGGTATTTTAAATCGATGGTGTCATACATGGCCATTTTTGTCCATCCACTCTTTTGATAAATTCCTCAAGGAGCTTCATCAAGATTTTGATAGTATGATTATTGAGATTTTTTAAAAAGGATTGATTAACTAAGAATGAATCCTAATGAATCAATTAAGGATTTTTCTAATTGATTCCCTCAGTTATGTTATGATTTTCCTAGGGAAAATTGTGATTTTGATTTCCTTAAAGCAAAGTTTGAAAGTTTGGTTCGAATCTATTTACACAAATAATCTAAACCCCCTAATATTTATGTTCCCCCAAATTTTGTAAATTGTGAGACACCTCTAATTCCAGAGGAGTAACTTACTAGTCATTTTGTTCCTTGTCCTCCTTTTCTAGTACCAATTTTAATTCCTCCTTGTGATAATGTTAGAGTTGGTAAATCTAGAAATCAAATGCCAAATCCATCTTCTCCTCAACCTTGTTCCATTTTTCATGATTCAGAATCCAGATACAATGGAGGAAGCCTTGGAATGGTTCATGAAGCCCCATGTAAAGGTTAATACTCCTAATCCTCAAGATTATATTAGCACTCATAACTTTAGTATTGAATCTAATTTGGATTCCTGTCATCCTCTATCAAATTTTTCTCATAATCCATTGTTCCTTGATCTACTTGATTAGTCTCCTTCTGCAGGTTCTCTATTTCCCAATCTAAAAAGTGATCAAGTGTAAGGTAGTCATTCTTCATAGGAGAGGAGAAGGAATGTGGGGATTATTTCAATCATTATTCTCTTTTTCAAAATCCTCCATGCGAAGATAATGTTCTCGCTTCCTTTGTTAATTTTGAATCTAAGAATCTTAATAATGAACCAAATGGAAATGATTTTCCAAATAAATATAAAGGCTTGGTTAACCTTCATTATATTGATTCTGATTCCATTATTGTATGTGATGCTGGTTTTCTAGGTACACCATTTGATCTTTTGGTTTCTCAAGAAGATTTTTTTTTTAGAAGATTTATACCTCAAATCTTATTCAGTCCAAGAAGTTATTCTCTTGGAAACTTCCTCTGCACCTCACTATCCCTTGCATTCTATTGTTTGTAATGCATCAAATTGCAAAGAAGATACTCAATGCTCTTCAATTACATCATTTAATGAGTTCAATTTTGCATTGATGCAACATAGTGAGGTCATCTGCCAGGAAGAAGAAGGTAAGAAAATTATCAAGTATCCTTTCCATAGGCTTATCATTTTGAATTTCACATGAATAAATTATTCTATCCAGGTTACTCATGATATTTGTCTGATTTATCCATCTTTATTTGTGAAATTAAAATAATATTTTGACTTGGGTGATTTTTTTGTCGAAAATTAAATTCTGATAAAATTGGTGATGTAGATGACTCCCATTTGCATAATAGTTATCTTGTTGAAATTACTGATGGTAGTCATCCACACACCATGCATGATCTAATCCAATCTTCGATATGTCATTCTAAAATATTGGAAGGTTCCAGGAATTATCAGGAAGTCGAGGCACTTAAAATTTCGTTAACTCTGTTAAGATTCCTGAGCTACATCAAATCTGTATTTTCTCATACTATTCTTTTCTTTGCATTATTTCATTGGATGTAAATCCCTTCTTGAAAGTGATTGCTATTTTCAACATGGATATTTCAAATTTCAAGATCTCATTTTTGGATGGATTGAATATTACGTTTCAGTTAGCTTATATACATGAAAATATGTTATATCAAGCTCAAGTTTGGCATGTATACCCTTCATGGATATACACTATTGTGAATTCGATCATTCTAAAGATTATATTTGGATGAAGGATTCATAAATATCACATTATTTTGAAAGAAATCAGCTCCTGATCCTTCTTATGAATATTCTAATGTTTATCATTTTATTCATGGCACCATATATCCTCTTCAGTCTAAATGAATGATTATGTTATTTGTTGAATCAAGTTCCTATTTTTCTTTTGCTACATCTCAACTCGGTTCATGTATTTTCCATACTGGAATTCATTTTTAATGATTTTGATGTCAATCCAGGTTGTAGTCAGTCACAAGTGGATGCTTTGTCACATTTAGCATACGAGGAAGATGTTTCTTTAATTCAAATAATTTGTAAAGCTGTTCAATGTGACTTATATTTGTTGGCTCCTCATCTAGAATATTGTGTGTTAATCAGCCCATTAGATCATGGTTCTTGTTCCAACAAATATCATTTAAACGATCATTTTCCCACTAGTGTACATAATGATGGTTGTTTTACATCACCTGATATGTACGGTTTATCATCTCAATATTTAGATACTTTTCAAGTAGAAGAGGAACTTCATCCTTCGACGATGTTTATGTCAGGTCATCACTATCTTGAAAATCCTTCTAAATTTGATCGGATATATTTTCCCTCACATAATTATTGTCCTGATCCATGCCATTAAGTGAAAAATTATCTTCCCAAGGATTTTAGTTTTCTCAAGAGGGTACTTTTCAATTTCATGATCCAATTTGTAATTATTTGAAGGCATCTTACTTAGGTATCCCATTTTCTAGAAACAAGTTTCGATTTCCCTTGATGTTTACGAAGGAAGACAATATAAGTGCAAGTGCTTTCACAAGGATTTCTAGAGGTCTGTATGATTTTTTTTCTTATTGAAAAGGTAAGCTGGTAGGTTTTGTAAATTTAGGTGGTATGCCACATAATTTTTTCTTTGAGAAAGACCTTCTATTTTTTGTGAAAGATATTAAAGCTTTTTTATTTTCTAATGTACATGATCATATATTGGTTTTCATTGCAAATATATTTTTGATTGTAGGTCGGGAAAAATTACACTGGCTTCATTAAAAATATCATTACACTTATCCCTGACCTTATAGTTGGTTAGGATAGGAGTAGGCTTAGCTGCATTTAGTTTCCTTTGCATTGTATCCACCTTCTTTCCTACTCTCCATCTAGTCTTTTCATCTATTTTGTTTTCGTATTATTATATTACATGATGATTTTCAATTCAATATCCAATTTCTTTGTCTCATTTTTATGCTTTTGGTTTTCTCTGCATTTTTTTTCCTGTTTTTGTAATAATACCTCGTGTGAAAAAGTGCATGGCTCAAAAGGAACTTTTTCATGCAATAAAAGAGAAGTGTGACAACCAAAATGGTTGGATTTATTTTTGTTCTACTTCTTCATCCTAGGAATATGTTAGAGGTTGAGATAATTCTAAATGGAAAATAAAATTAGTCCAATAGGAGATACTTAAGGTAACCTATTATATCCGTGAAAATGCAAGTGTCTAAACTGCTCAACTTGGTGTAAATCTACTTGTGGGATAATGCTTGTCCAATCTAGTAGAGAAGTGATAAGGGGAAAATCGAAATCATGAAAATGACTATCATACGTCTTAAAATAATTATTTGAATGTGAAACCTCCTCTACTCTCAATAATTTGGGGTCTCTCTTTCTCCCATTGAAAATAATAAGGATCGATGCACAATTCTTTTAAATAAATAAATAAAGGGTGAAAGGAGGGAAAGGCTTCTTGTGTAGGGAGGTGAAGCAAGTGACTTCGTTAGGGTACTATCCAGGCTTTCTGGAAGTTAAGAAACATTTGTGATCTTGAAGTGACTTTGTAGAGGTATTTTCCAAGTCTATTGGAAGCGTAGCAACACTAAAGATGAAAAATCAATACTCTAAACATCAAAGCTCAACGTACACATCACCCTTACCTGGATTGAAACAATTGTGATATGGTGTATCTTTTTGTGTCTGTTCAAACAAGTAGAGAAAAGTAGGATTCCATGTATAAAATTGGGTTGAAGGGTTGAAATTGGGGCAATCAATACTTCCTAAAGGTCTAAATCTTAACTGAAAATTATTCCCAGATAAAGAAGCTAAATTCTGCCCAATGTTTTCAACCAAGTAGAGAAAATTAAGATTCTATGTATAAAATTTGGTTGAAAGGGGGAACTTGGGGAAATAAACACTTCCTAAAGGTATGAACCATAATTAAAAGCTATTCCCTAACAAACAAGCTAAAGTCCACTCAGTGTGTCTCCAAGTGTTGTCGCTACTACAACACCCCCAAAATTTTACAACATATGTATTTTGGAGCCTAATTCATTCCCATATCAAGTGTCACCTTGGTTGTTAAGTGTCATTTTGTGTTGTTTCATATGTATTAAGTGTTCTTGAATGTTCTCTAGTGTCGTCTAATTGACACGTTTGAGTCAAAATATCACACACTTCACTAGTTAGACTTGGGGAATTTGCATAAAGTAGAATTTTTATGTATATTAATTATTGATCAAGTTTTTCTAAGTTTTCTCAATGATTTAATATGTTTCGCATGTATTTTTATTTTTAGAACTCATCTTGCTCACCCCTTGACCGATCATCTAGATCTGGACACATTCTGATTGCAAAATGAGCTCATTAAGGCTAAGATCAAATGAGGGCACTATAAAACCTTGATGGGATACCCTTCATTGTTTGAAAGTGCACCATACACCCTCCTTGAGAGTTGGGTGCACTCCCAAAGCATGAATACCCTTCCTTGTTCTGAACTGTATGCTTCAAAATCCAACCCTTCCTTTGAGTGCTCTCCTTTGACTTGAAGGAATGTGCACGCTTGGGAGCACTCCTTTGACCTAGAGGAATGTTCCCTCCTTGAGAGCATGAGTGCACCTCAAAGGCATTAAGATCCACACTTCATCCTTCCATAATTTTCCATGCACCCTCTTAACAATTTGAGCGCATGAGCACATCTCAAAGGCAAGAAGCATCATCGTTCATCCTTTGGACTTGTGTCATGCACCCTCCTTGGTATCTTTAGTGCATGAGCACACTTAAAAGGAATAAAGAATCATCCTTAAACCTTGATAATTTCACCAAGCACCCTCATCAATTTCATTTGAGTGCACTCCTTTCACCCTAAGAGGTGCACCCTCTTTGAGAGCACTCATTCAACCCGAAGAGATGCACCCTCCTTGAGAGAAATCCTTCAACTCAAAGAGATGTGCCGTATTTGAGAGAAATCCTTCAATCTCAATAGATGTGTCCTCCTTGATATCACTCCTTCAACCCAAAGAGATGTAACCTCCTTGACATTTCTCTTTCGACCTAATGGAATGCACCCTCTTTCTCTCCATCGAATGCACATCACACTTGGGAAGCCCAAATACTTCCCCTTCATCCTTCAAACTTGCACCATGAATTGTGCCTTGAGTGTATCCCTTTCTTGTGTGCATGAGCCTATGATTAAGCCATGAATACTTTCCCCTTTATCCCTTCATCATTTCAATGTGTTCCCATGCACCTAGAAGCCCCTTTGACCCTTTTGAGTGCACCGAAAAATACATAAATAGAAAATATGCATAAAACATAGTATATTAAGATAATTTTAGGCTGATATTCTCTCTTCATGGGTGATTTCATAATCAGGTATTCTAGGGACCTCATGTTAAGCACACAGGATGAAGATCAGGTAAAGAGGATAAAAAAAGGAAGCATGAAAATAACCAAGAACACACTTAAAAATTGATGATTGAAGCATCCTAAGGACTCCGAGAGTGAATACCAATTGGAGTGTGAAAGCGTCATGATAAAATATAAACAAAGAGAAAAAATAGAGTGGCAGCCATGTCACCACTAGAAAAATTACATGTCATAAGTCACTATCAGTCCTAGTCATCAAATATAGTGACATGTCTAGTCTCATCATATGATGATGTGGAGGTTATCATGTAGTATTGCAATAATTTTAAATGGAAAATAAGTGGAATTCCAAGATTCATATGTGGAACATGAAGAGTCAGATAGTCTCATATGGACAAAGATTGTATAGAAGTCCAACAGTCATTTTGAAGTTGAATAATTTATTAGAATTCCAAAGGACACACTAGAAGCCAAGGGTAATGATGGTCATCAAAGAGTCGTGAGTATATGAAATGTAATTCCTCTTATCACAAAATAAACCTCATAACTCAATAAAAGGGCTTTTAGAGGCTTAAGATTTGGAGATCTAGCTCTCTTGGCTTCTGTACTTGGCATAGGAGAGAAAACCATTCTTTGAAGAAGCAAGAAGTGACTTCATGTTCTGTTATTGGAACTAGTGTTCACCATTGTAACTGATGTACTTGGATCTTCCACCTCACTACTGAAGCTCTATGAGCCAACACATTTTCATGCATGTATCACAAATTTCTTAGGACTATTCCTGGGATGCTTACAGTATATGTTTCGTTCATATGTACTAGAGAAATTGAACTATTTTGGTTGTGTCGTTACATATCTTGTTGACTGTGTGTTGTATTCACCTTAATTTTTTTGTGAGAACTATTTTTCTAACAAATCCTTTCATGCTGTCATGAGCCTCATATAGGATAGTACTATTAATTTCCTCTTAGAGGCTCACTTTTTGTCTACCTTCGTGAAGGTTTCCCTTTTTATATCCTGCAATTGGTGCTTCACAATGTCATCTTACTTTCTTATTCAAGGTTTATGTGTATAATATATTATGTTATCCATCAAAACCAATGAAAATTTATGTTATGGTGGTCAAGTTGATACTCTGAATGGGGCTCCTATGTCTAAGAATGTGAGTTTTAATTAAGTTTTCACATCAGGTATACCCCTTATATGTTGGTGGTATCTTGAACAATCAATAACTCCAAATCACATTTATGCATATCGATTTCCAATAAGGAATACTATATCTATATTTATACTCTTCTCAAAGTGTAACAACCCTTTCTATCCTTTCTGGTAAAGGACACTATGAGCTATAGTTCATGCAAAAAACCTGTAAATGGAATATATCTAAAATTGAGGAGTGGACATAGATTCATACAATAACGATGAGTTTCTTATACATTTTCTAAACCCAAAACAAATCCACTTCATTTATTTACCCACCCATTACCTTGGAAAATTATATGGTATACTAGCACAAAAATTGAAGTCGTATGTGGGTAGCCTGTGCGAAAGGATCTTCCATAGTGTCATTAATTTTAGAGGATTTGTTGAGGAAGCTAAGAGTTAAGAGAGAGGTAAGAAGAATAAGGAGAGTGAAATGGGGGAAAAATGAGAGAGAGAGAGAGAGAGAGAGAGAGAGAGAGAGAGAGAGAGAGAGTTTATATCACAATGAATGTTGGATATTGAATGGTCATGGGAATATGTGGGATGTTAAACGATAATGGAAATAGGTAAAAATTTAAGTATTGGAAAGGAAAAATTGGCTAGAAATAGGGCTCATGTTTGTTTATTTTTTCCCATGAAATGAAGGGAGGAAAGTATGTTTCCTGAGAAAGAAGAGTAAAGGAAATAGAATATTATGCACAGGAGTGGGTGTTAGAAACCCCGAGAGAGAGAGAGAGAGAGAGAGAGAGAGAGAGAGAGAGAGAGAGAGAGAGAGAGAGAGAGAGAGAGAGAGAGAGAGAGAGAGGGAGGGAGGGAGGGATAGAGAGCGAGCGAGCGAGCGAGCGAGAGAGAGAGAGAGAGAGAGAGAGAGAGAGAGAGAGAGAGAGAGAGCATAATGAAGGTGGGTTGTTGAACGGTCATGGAAAGAGGTAAACATTTAAGTATTGGCAAGGACAAATTGGATAGAAATAGGGCCCATGGTTTTTTAGTTTTTCCCATGACATGAAGGGAAGAAATTTCATTTCCTAAGAAAGAAAAGTGGAGGAAAGAGAATATTATGCACAAGAGTGGATGTTAGAAACCACGAGAGAGATAGATAGATAGATAGATAGATAGATAGAGAGAGAGAGTGAGAGAGCGAGATGAACTTTCATAGCATCATTAATTTTAGAGGATGTGTTGAGGAAGCCAAGAGATAAGAGAGGGATATGAGAGAGAGATAGAGAGCAAGGAACTTCCAAAGTGTCATTAATTTTCGAGGATGTGTTCAGGAAGCCAAGAGATGAGAGAGAGAGAGAGTTATTTTCTAGCATAATGAAGGTGGGATGTTGAATGATCATGGAAATAGGGAAAAATGTAAGTATTGGCAAAGACAAATTGGCTAGAAAGAGGGCCCATGGTTTTTTAGTTTTTCCCATGTCATGTAAGGAAGAAATTCTTTTTCTTGAGAAATCAGAGTGGAGGAAAGAGAAGATTATGCATAGGAGTGGGTGTTAGAAACCGAGACAATACTCAGAGGGGGGGTGGATAAGTATTTCAGGAATTTTAATTTTTTTTCACTAGTAAATTTTACTCGAACACCAATAAATACTTTAGAAAAAATTGATATCAACATCATAATAATAAATCATTAGAGGCACAAATATAACACAAAAATATTAAAAATTCTCTTCAATTATTTCCAAAAAGGCAAGATTATACTCACTGTTACAAAGTTATCTGGATACAAACACAATGAAACTACTAATCCCTAATTTATCAACTACATCTGAAAGGAGAAACAACCCTTAGTTTATCAGCTACCAATGAAAAGAGCTCCAAAACATAATTGTTTACTAGCCACTACTAGAAGGAGGCACGTCCCCTCATCTGAAAGATACCAATTAATTAACGTTAATGATTCATCTTTCATTCCATTTTCATACTCAAATCATGAAGGCCATTCCACTTCACTAGAAAAATTGTTATTGACCTAAATTACTCACCCTAAACACCATAAAATCACAATCAAAAGTCTCTGATCATTGGCCAATCCACCAACATTCACCTCTGAGCAATCAACTCAACAACAAACATACCCATACAACCAACAAATACTATTGCAAATGAATAAATCTCTATTTTTGGTTATCTACCACTACTATCAGGTCTTATTAATGTGGTACATAATTCGTACAAATCTTGAGTCTTCTCCCTGATATCTATAAGAAAACTTGAGATAAACTCCTCGATTCTGTAATTCTGGAAATTTTAGAGGTTTTATCTATGAATTTCTAAATTTGGCTAGCTCCAAATTTATACATACTACTAAGTCTACCTTCAAAGATGCCTGATTCTTCCTTCTTTTGCAACACTTGTCATTTATCACCTTCATCATGTGACTTGGAGCTATGACCAAGCCTGATTGAGGTCAGAGGATGATCAGGGTCATAGATCAATCTTAATCAGAGGTTGGAGGTTTGTAGCACTTTACCTATTTTTTGTCGACCATTTTCCTCTCACTAGTCTAGATGATTCTGGACTAACCCACATGATCCTGTTGATGTCATCCTTGATTCATTTTTTCCATGTGGAAGCTCCTTAGTGGTGTTATTTTTCACTATGATTTAGCCCACTTAGCCACTTGAAAATTCTAAAAACACATTCCACATGTCACACTCTCAAATGTTCATAGCCACTATTGATCTCATGCTGACATCTTCATGTGAATTTGTATCCTTGTAACCCTGAATGGGAGAAAATTGTGTCTCCTAATCATTTTCCCAGCTACACCTATAAAATATTGACTAAATGTGGAGGACTCCACTTAACTGGAGTCAAAATAGTGGATTCCGCCTAAGTTTGGGCGTGTTCTAAAAAACCTGCCGAAAAAACACAACATTAAACTGTGTGTTTAGGGGTGGCCACATGCCAACCCCCAGTCCCGCGGTTACCACGACTGTTGGAAGAGCTTGAGGCTTAAACCCCAGTTTAACTATGGTTGATGTGGTGTTATATCTTATGTCCATGGAGAAATGGGGCGGTAACTATTGCATGTGATCAACATAACATAAAAATTGCGGAGTTGTAATAACTGTTGGAGGTTGTAACCGTATAGTTAATAGATCTGCTGCATGTAATAAGCATTGCGGATAAGTTTAAAATTTGGGTTGTAACATTTGTTTTGACATCGGCATGTGAACGCTCCTCTGGAACTGCTGGAAGTAGTTCCAACCCCCAACGTGTAATGTATTAAAACTTAAATAGAACCTATGATCCATAGAGGTTAAGTAACACATGTGGCTGAACTGGTAAGGCATGGGCATGCTCTACTGGAGGTCCAGGGTTTGACTCCTGCGGCCTCCACAATAATTTTAATTCACCACTAAGGGGACAGTGGCAACCTCAGGGTTGGCCACATGTCACCCTCTGATTTTTCCAAAAACCAAATCATACAACCACATTCAACAAATAGAACGGTGCCACTTGTCATCCATTGATTAGCCTAGAGAAAAGGAATATTCTTCAAAATATTCCTTTTTGTTGACTATACATCCACCCTGCTGACTAGGCATCCTAGTCAACCTTGTTGCAAAATTTAGCTATTTGGGATTTTGATCAGAACGTGACATCTCCCTCATATGACATCGATTTTTCAAACTGTTCATGGCACCGGAATCAGGAAGACAAGATCTACGCAAGCATTCTAGTTTCAACCCAATCCTATAACTTTAAATTTTGAGAAAAATTTATGAACTCTTAATCACTCCTCCCCATTGGGAAAATTTTGGACCCCAAAAGACTTGATTACCTGTTTAGTAGATGAGAGTACAACTCCCTCACCTTTCCATCCTCTGTCCACTTTTCCTTGCCTATCTTAGTGCCTTTTATCCCAACTCGAAGGTAGTCAACACTTCCCCTCTTGCATGCTCTTGTCCTCTTGTCAATAATTGTATCTTCCTTGAGATCATCTAGAAATTCTAGCAATAAATATTCAATATAAGGTAGCTAAAATCACTTCCTTTATCATCGATCAAATTTTTCTCATACAAACACAATTTTTCAACATTAATAACTGAATACATTTTTATATATGAAGGCAATTCAAGTTAAAATGCATTATTACCAACTTGCTTTATGATCTTGAATGGACCATATCGAATGGGTTTGAGCTTCTTACATTCCCCTTGCATTATTTCTTTACTAATGTACAACCATACCTCATCTCCCTCTTGAAACTTGTGAGCAACTCTATGTTTGTCATGCATTTCTTTGTATTTGATTTGACTTTTCTCAAGCTGTTCTTGAACTTGTTGATGTATATCTAAATTTTCTCAATGAAATTTTGAGCCTTGTCAATATCACTATGGCCATCAATTGCAACATCCTTTTCAAAAATGAAGTCTAATGGTGATTTTGGAAAATACCCAAAGAATAATTCAAAAGGTGATGTTTGTGTTGAAGAGTGCTTTGCCTGGTTGTAAGTGTGTTGAATGTAATGCAGATGCTCATCCCACAACTTAGGACGTTTTCTGCAATATCCTCTCAATATATGCACAACGGTTTTGTTCACCACCTCAGTTTTTCCATCAATTAGCGGATGAAAATCAATAGTCTTTTTCAACTTTGTGTCCATCATAATCCATAGATTGGAGCAAAAATTCCCAATGAACCTGGAATCCCTGTCACTAAAAATAGAAGTTGGCAATCAAAAATGAACCCAAACATGTTAAAAATAAAGTTCAACAATTTGTTCAGCAGTAATGGTTTTCTTACATGGCATAAGTATACACATTTTACTGAATCTATCCACAACTACATAAAGATAACCATGTTGTTTTCTTGACATACGTAGACCTCCAAAAAAGTCCATGGAGACACTCTCCCATGGCCTTGATGGTACCGGTAGTTCCGTGTACAACCCAAGCTTCCTATTACTAGGCTTTCTTGTTGCACACATAGAACAACCTCTTATAAAATATGACACACTATCTATCATGTGATGCCAATAGAAATACCTATGTAGATGTGCCACTATTTTTCTTACCCCAAAGTGTCCAACAATAAGAGATGAATGAGCTTCTCTCATGAAACTTAGCCTCTCTCCTTGTGGTATACACAACTTTCCCAAATGAAACAGAAAATTGTTATGAATGTGATAATATTTTTATTCAACTTGATTCCCTTCACTCAAACTAGCATACACATCCTGAAAATCAACATCATGTGCATATTGTTCTATGTAACTCTCATGTACAACAGAATCATTTTTGAGTAAATTATATGCAGTAATGATTGGTCTTGAAAGCATATCAACAACTTTATTGAAAATACCTTTCTTGTACCTTATAACCAAGTGAAACTGTTGAAGAAATCCCATGCACCTAAAATGTCTTGATTGCTGCAATTTTGTTTGCGACTACAAGTACTGTAATGGTTGATGATAGGTATGAAAAATTGTCTCGTTACCCATAAAGTAGTGTTTCCACTTATTGACACTTTGTATGAATGCATATAGTTATTTGTCATATGCAGGATAATTTTTCACAATACCATTAAATTTTTCATAATGAAAAGAGATAGGTTTACCATGCTGCAAAAGAACTACGCCCATGGCATAATCACTAGCATTGGTTTGAATCTTGAATGGCTGTCTCAAATTTGGTAATGCAAGGACTACAATTGAACTGCTCTTATATTTTAAAGCTTTGAAATCTTGTTGTTGTTTTCCTCCTCATTGGAAGCCTTTCTTCACACTTGTCACTGCATGCATACGAGTAGCGATGGAAGAAAAGTTAGCAATAAACTTTCTCCAATACTGAGCTGCACCTAAGGAACTTCTTACCTTGGTTATTGTTTTGGGTGTGGGATAATTCACAGTGGCTTCCAATTTAGAAGGATCAATTGTCAACTCTCCTCCTCCTACAATATGTCCCAAATAGACCAAATAAGTCTTTCCAAACTCTCAGTTTGACATCTTAAGAAACAATTTCTCTTTCTTCAAAATATCAAGCACTCTATTCACATGCAAGATATGTTCTTCTCTTGTTTTGCTAAAAATAAATATGTCATCTCAGTACACAATCACAAAGTCATCAAGGAATGGATGTAAAACACTATCCATAACACGCGTGAAAGTTTCCGGTGCATTACACAAACCAAATGGCATAACTAATCACTCAAAGAGTCCTTGTTTGGTTTTGAATGCAATTTTCTATATATCACTTTTTGCAATTCTTACTTGATGATATCCACTTCGTAAATCTAACTTAGTGAAAAAAATTTCTTCTTTAAGCTGATCAAGAAAATTATCTATCCTTGGGAGTGGGTAATGATTCTTTATCGTAATCTTGTTCAAAGCTCTGAAGTCTACGCACATGCACCATGTCCCATCATTCTTTGGAATCAAGACTATGGGTGAACCGCATGGCGAGGTGCTTGGCCTTATGATTCCTTTGTCAAAAATCTCTTTCATTTTCCTCTTTATTTCAACATTCTCCATTATTGACATGCGATACATACCGATGTTTGGAAGAGTAAAATCTTTCTGCAACTGAATCTCATGTTGAATCTCTCTTTTTGGAGGCAATCTTATTGGCTCCTGAAACATCTCATGATGTGAATTAACTACATCATATAAATATTATTTCAACTTAGGATCACATCCCTCAAATGATTCATGATTAATTTCAGCTTTAGGCTTAATCATTAGAAGAAAAAAATTACTACTTGAATTTACCAGCATCTTTACATGTCCAACATTTACCATAGAAATATTTGTCTTCTTGCGATGTGCTCTTACAATGTACTCCTTTCCATATTTGAATAAATGATATTTTTTCTCACGGCGGTGGAATATCTCTTTCCTGTCATACAATTAAGGACTCCCCAACACAATACCTGTTATGTCAAGCAGAACCACATTTGATTCAACTGTGTCAATAAAATGTGCAGTGATTGCAAACCACAATATGTATTTATTTGAAACCTATAAATTTGCATCCTTATAAATCCAACCCAATGGATATGGTTTTGGATGTGGTATGGTGTTAAGGTTAAATTTCTTAACCAAGTCTTTAGAGATTAAGTTTTCTTGTGACCCACTATCAAACAATGTGTCAATCTTGGTATGTTTGGATGTGATGCTCACATGAAACAATTCAATTCTTTCTTCTTCATTTGGATCATGTTTGTGACCGTTTTATGTACTAGTACTAGGTTTAGTTTCAATTTATTTTCCCTTCATGTTCTTCAATCCCATGGATGTAATCTTAGATTCATCACCTGGATCCTCTCCTAAATCATGTTGTGTTGTAGCTACAATTTTCTATTTCCCTTTTTTATTGTATTTCTTGGGTCTCATTTCAGGATGTAATTTCCAGCAATGAGTTTCATCATGGAATTATTTTGAACAATGTTTACAAACCAATTTTTCTCCCTCTTTTTTAACAGATGCATTCTTTTTTCTTTTACCGTTTGAGGTCTTCTCTTTTTTTTTAACCTTAAAAGGCTTATTTCTACGCTCTTCATAAATGTTCTTCCCTCTAGCTTCTAGATGTGTGGCTTGAACACATACTTCATCTAAAATTGTGGGGTTAAACATGAGAACAATATGTTTAAGGTAGCTATGTAAGCCTCCCATGTACTTGAGAAAAGTATCTTGGCTCTGCAAATCTACCCCTAATAAGCGAGCTCTTCTCCTAAATTCTTGGGTGTATTCTTGCACATTTTATCCCTTCAATTGCCTAAGGTTTTTCCAGTTCATTATGGCTTTCTGCATATGAGCTAATGGATAAAGATGTTGTTTTATTGTAGTAATGAAATCAGTCCATGATAGAATAATCTCACCATGCTTCCTAATCTCCTCCTTTGTCTTGGCTTCCCACCAAACAAGTGTTGCACCTTCCATTCTCAGTGAAGCTAATTGGATTTTGGTATCATCGTATTTAAGGTTATAGATTCTCAAATAGACATCCAATTGCCTAATCCAATTATCAATATTTTCTGCGTTGACTTCACCATTAAACATTGGCAATTCAAACTTAACATCAAGTTTTAAAAAAGGAGTTTTACCAGTGTTTTTGACATGTGTGACTGATGTACTGAAGATGAAGTAGAGGATGATGATGAGGGTAAGGATGATGGATCTCCATTGCCTACATTTCCTCCATTGCCTTTCTTTGACTTATCTTAATCATTGTGACCTCCTCAAGATCCCTGACCTTCCTTGTGAAGTTTGGATCCTTCTAGTTCTATTCTCTCATTCCTTTCTTGATAAAGGATTATAACCATCTCATTCATGTCAAGGAATGATTTCCTGAACACTCTTTCGTCCTCTTTGTGATCAAATTCTTCATGGATTTCTCCTTCATCATGAGGCATGCTTAATGTAGCTTCTCTTTCCTTAGGAGGTGAACTAGGTGGTGGAGATTGTGGAAATTTTTCTCTCCTTTGCTTTGTCTCTTCTTGATACCCTTTTGCTCCCACCAATTTTCATTCTCCTCTTTTGAGCTTGAGCCTAGTAAGCATGTAAAAACATGCAAACTGTTAAATAATGCTTTGTAAAAAACAACACCATAAAATAAAATCTAGCTCTGATACCATTCTGATCAGAAAGGAATGTATTCGTTTTGTTGTGCTATGTGCCTTTTCATTTTATAAACATGTGCATACTTGTCTCATAATTTTTCTTAAGGATTGAGGATTTCAACCATGAAGTGTAGGTGATTTTAGTGAATTAGAAGCATGAAAATAAGCATAAATAACACTGAACAACACTGTAAACATAACATTTACACAACAGGCATGATGAATCAGTTCACCCCTCCTGGGCCACATCTTTTGGTCCAACTCCAAATAGCATGGCCATCTTTCATTATGATCAAATTTTTGCAAATACATGTAGTTAAAGGCCTCTAATGGCTATTTTCTCTGCACCAGTGGCTCCAGAATGCTCCAGTTATACTAGAATGACTCTTCATTCACCCTGAATGGGAAAAAATTGAGTCTCCTACTCATTTTACCACTTACACCTAGAAAAGCTCCACTAAATGTGGAGGACTACACTTAACTGGAGTCAAAATAGTCGATTCTGCCTAAATTTGGGCGCGTTCTAAAAAACCCGTTGAAATAGCCGCAACATTAAACTATGCAGTTAGGGGTGGCTAAATGCCAACCCTTGGTCTCATGGTTACCACGAAAGTTGGCGGAACTCAAGGCTCCAACCTCGATTGAACTCCGGTTGATGTGGTTTTAGATCTTATCCACGCGGAGAGATGGGGTGGTAACCATTTAATGTGATCAACATAACATAAAACTTGCGAAGTTGTAATAACTGTTGGAGGTTTTAACCGTGGAGTTATCAGAACTACTACATGTGACAAGCATTATGGATAAGTTTAAACTCTGGGTTGTAACATTTGTTTTGACTTCGCCATGTGAACGCTCCTCTGAAATCGCTGGAAGGTTGGGACCGCTAGCGGTTCCAACCCCTAACGCTTAATGTATTAAAACTTAAATAGAACCTGTGATCCATAGATGTTAAGAAACACTTGTAGCTCAGGTGGTAAGGTATGGGCATGCTCTGTTGGAGGTCCAGGGTTTGACTCCTACGACCTCCAAAATAATTTTAATGCACCACTAAGGGGACATGTGGCAGCCTCAGGGCTGGCCATGTGTCACCCACAGATTTGTCCAAAAACCAAAACGTACAACTACATTAAACGAATAGAACGGTGCCACTTGTCATCCATTGATTGGCCTGGAGAAAAGGAATATTCTTTGAAATATTCCTTTTTGCTGATTATAAATCCACCCTGCTGACTGGGCATCCCAGTCAACCTTGTCACAAAATTTTTCTATTTGGTATTTTGATTAGAACGCGATATATTTGTCATACAACATGGGTTTTTCTAACCATTTACAACACCGAAATCTGGAAGACAAGATCTACGCAACCATCCTAGTTTCAACCCAGTCCTATAACTTTCATTTTTTAGCAAAATTTATGAAATTTTGATCACTAAGAGAGCTTAGGGATATATTTATTCACTTGGTGCTTTTTTTGGGGGATGAGGAAGCACTCTCTGGAGTGAGGTTAGGTTCCTGGAATGAGAGAACCTTCCCTAAATATTCAATTCGTTCTATGATTTTTTTCCATAGAGATGAAACAATTCACTATGGTTTTTATTGCTTGGGAGGATTTGGTAAACTAGGTGAGAAGTGGAATCCTCCTCTTGGATACTTTTTTAATTGAATAATGGTGTTAGCACCCTTATGAAATTAATTCGTTTCATTTTGAATTTGGCGTAGGGGCGGTTAGATACAATAAATATTGTAGTTAAGATAGCCTATCGCCAGGAGGAGAGTTAAAGTCCCTCCTCTAGTTTCCACTCATTTCAAAATTATTCAGATATTCACATATTTTTTATATATTTATATCATGAATGAATAATGAGTGTTCCCATAGTACCTAAGTAAGAAAGCTCGTTTATTATATAATCATGGTTAACTAGATATCTAGTGTATTTATGGTAAATATAATTCATTTAAGTTATTTGGTTGTAACATTATTAATTCATTGTAGGAGGTATAATTTTTTTATGCCTGGTGGCTTGAATCCAAACAAAGAATCCTCCTATTATTATATGAAATTTTGGTCATCTTCTGTGGTTATGGTACTGGGTAGCTACCTGCCATAACCATGCTTGTGGGTTGTATCTTAAGTTGTCTAGATTATATGTTGTGTGAGTGGACTGGCTCCAATGCTAAAGGAATTGTTTATATATCTATATGTCCATGATGAATGCATGTTGTTATGTTGTCATGGTGATATGGAACTCAACGACCTTTTTTATTGTTTTGGGTTGCATGAGATACAAATTTAATTACCTGAATATGCATGGTTGTTAAACATGCTTCACCTAATTTTTTATGTGTTGTTAATGGTTGAATAGGAATTCCTATGTATTTTCATTGATATGGTTGTATAATTGTACTCAAGGTGCGAGGGACTTGTAGATCCATGTAGGTGTTGATATGCTTCCTGAATTTCAAATTTGTTTACATGTTTATGTATGGTGGTATAATAAACCCAGTTAAGTTGTAATGATGTGTGAAATTACATGGCTTGGGTGTTACAATTGTCAAGGAGTTTCTAATGTCTAGGAAAATAATGAGACTCACTGTTAAAATGATGTATGTGGGATTCAAAGATATAGCAAGGATCTCGATGTATATGCTTGATTGTTTTCTTTTTTTTTCTAGTTATGGTCCATTACTGAAATAATGCATAGTATATTAGGGGATCTAGAGGACTTGTTTAAAATCATATCATAGGAGAAGATCGTGCTCTAAACAAAATTTTAACTTGAGAAAGGCCCGGTTCCATCATCAGAATCCTTAGTCATGAGTATCACTGAGTTCCAAATCTTTAGTTAGTGCCGAAAAATCCTTGTGAAGTTGTTAAGGATATTCAGAACTTTCAAAAAGCTAGAGGAATTCACTCAACCCACATGATTTACCATTAATTTCATGGTTGATTTCTTCTTCACAACCTCACTTAGTTATTAATAGTGATGCACGTCCTATGGAAAATATTATCTATAGACTCCATGGAGATTGGTTCTATTGAGAGAAGGCTTAGGTTGCAATGGAAATCTGTATGTCTGAAAGGAAGGAAATTTGAAAGTCATGGGGAATAGGAATTTGTATGTCCCAAAGGATGAGGATTGTATTTCAAGGGGATGAGAATTTTATATATTAGGGGATGATTATTTGTATGTATTAAAAATCAATAACGTGTTGAACAGTGTTGAAGTTCACAAGTTCACCAAAAATATTTATAATGGGAAAAAAAATGTTTTACAAGGACGTCTGAGGCCTAGTGGGACCCATGACATGGGCTAAGGTGGAAATTTCCACATAGGTTGGGTAAGGCTACATAGACTCCACATTGGAATATAAAGTATGTGGAAAATTGATGTCATAGATCTATTGACATCGCACACTAACAATGTGACATGTGGTAGGTAGAAATAGTCTTTTAGGATGGCCATTGGGGGTAGCTTCCATGGTTCTAGCTAGCTAATGTAGGCATTGGTTTGTGATGGCAGCTAACTAATGTTGGCATTTGTTCATGATGACATCTAGCCCATATTAGCATTGATGTCAACCTTGTGTAGACTAGTTGATACATTTTCGTCGTCCTTGTGGTATGGTTACAACTGGTGGCATAGCGATTGAGTTGGTTCTGTTGGAATTTCATGTCCACATGGTGTTGGTCTCATGATGCATTGATACCATATTCATGATAGTCATATGATGGCATTGGTGTGGTTGATGGTTCCTCATGTGTTAGTAGTGTTCATGACCTAGTGTAGTAACTCGAGGTAGAGCATAGATGATTTTAGGATATGTTATTATGGTTTGGTGATGCTGTTATAGATAGATGTTTCTATTACATATGTTGGATATGGTTCTTAAGGTGATTAATGTTGTTGATTTTTTACACTAGATGAATATTAGGTATTCATTCTTATGCTCATGGAGATGAGTTGTTGCAATGATGGTTTGGCCTCATGATGATGATGATGGTGTTGTGATGCTACAATGGTGTACACTTATGTTGTAGCTTGTGCGGGTGTTTGTGGAGAGAGGAGGATTTATTGGTGGTGATACCAGGCCTTGTTTATTGGCCCTTATGTCATGTTGGCAGTGACACTCAGGAGACATGATTAGGTTGTTTGAAGAAGTGTTGCAGAAGTGGAAGTAGCTTTCAGAGGTACTACAAAGGCTTGTATAGCTCTAGAAGAATTTTGGGAAGAATATGAGGTCGTTTGATTGGATTTCTCTCATCTTCTACCCCACTTGCATGGAAATAAGCTTATGCATGTAGTTGAAGGGCTCCAAATTCATGGAAACAAGCTTATCCATCCATTTGAAACTAAGAACATAATGTTTTATGCATGCAGTTAAGCCTTTAGCTAGAACTTATTTGCATTCCTCATTCACATCCAGATTATTTCAACTTGTGTATTCATGGACACTTCAAAATTAATTTGTAAAGGTCAAAATTGACTAATTAAGTCCTCCAATGTGTGTGAACACCTTTAGTGCACAAGTAGTGATGATTATGGTTGGATTTCGTCAACTTCATGCAGTCTTGATCACAGAAGAAAGGTGAATTTTTCCTTGCATGCTTTATATTATTCACTTTGGAGTTAAGTCATGGTTGGTTCAATGATATGTAAGGGAAGGCTACATAGTGTGAGCATGCGTCAAACCTATTTATGAGTATATATGCTTCAAAATAGCATAGTATATAGTTGTAGTGTGAGCAGAATGAAGTACTGAAGTAGAACGTCAATATAGATCAGATTTGTAGCTATTGGAGCAAAGATTATTTGGAAAGTTTTGTATGCTGGTGGAGTATATTTATTGGTGATTTGGTTCTATATTGTATCCACTATTTATTGGTTTGGAGAGCATATGATTTTGGTGCCTATATATTTTTTTGTAGATATTCTCTTGCTGCTAAGTGTTTGGTTACAAAGTTGAATTGGATTTGAGCATAACATCTTGGATATACTCTGAAAATTTATGAAATGAGGTCTGCCTAGTGTAGACCAGTAGTGAATTCATCAGAGTCGAGCAGTGATTTTGAAGGATCAATGACAAAAATATGTAATCCATCCAACCATATTTGGATAATCCAATCAATATTAGGCAAGGATTGTTGATGGTGGTGGCTTTTAGTCAATGGTATTTCGTAGATCCATGGGAGAACATAGTCTTCCTAGTTGATTAATAGAATCAAGTCTCTTGGATAGTTGGAGTTAGATGATCGTAGATGAGTTTGAGTCTCCTAACTAATGGGAGTCAACAAATATAAGTAAAATACCATTGATTGACATAATAGAGATTCAAAGCAGAGTAATAACATCAAGGGTGTTTTTTTTCTCGAAGCAGGGTTTTCCACTAGATATCTTGTGTCTTCTTATGTGGATGTGTTTTCATGTGTTGTTTATTGTTTCTCTCATGGTTATCTTATTTTAGCTGCTTATATGGTATATGTGTATGAGATAATCTTATTTTATACAGGTTAATATATGCATGATTGAATAGATTTTTTTTAATTTGAATGAAAATTGTGAAGAAGTCACACTACTGATTCACCTCTCCCCTTAGTAGTGCTCAAAGGTTTCCAAAAATTGGTATCAGAGTGAGGATATTGGTGGTAACTTGATCATTAGAGAGTAGATATCGAGTTTTTTGGAAGAATTTTTTATTTTTTTCTTCACAATGACTTATCATGGAGTGGTTGTCCTTATTGTTGCAAATTTCCAAGCATGGTACAAAAATGTTAGATCTCAATTATTTTCTAGTCGATCTAATATTTGGATATTAGTATGTGGAAGTTGTGGCAAGGATAAAATTGAACCTGAAATTTTGCAGTAGGACACCCAAGCTAGATTCATAATAGACAATAATATTTATGATGATGATTTGAAGAAGCTAGTAGGTATGAAATACACAAAAGAAATGTTGGACAATATATAATCCATATTTGGAGATGGTACCAACAACAATATGGAGATGTGAAAAAAATCAACAAGAAGAAGAATAAGAAAAAGAACAATAAGAAGGGATTTCAAAATCGATAAGCTCAGCCACAAGAGTCTCATATTCCTAGTGGAAAAGGTTCAACCAATAATGTGCAAATATCAGATAATAAAGAACCAAAGCTATTGCAAAAAAATGTATCCAAAAGTATATATTCTAATGATTTTCTTTTGAGATACCATTTTTAGGATTCAGATTTTGATTATGCTAAAGTCCTTAGTGAATATTAGAATGATATTAAGGTTCTTAGTGTTGATATTTCAAAACTAATAGTGACAGTCAAGGATCAAGAAAAGATATTACATATTTGTGATGATAAGCATGCGAAGCTCAAGGAAGAAATTTTTGTCTTAAAAATTAAATTTTCATAATCATAAAAAGTTGAGGAAGGTATTAGCAATCACTACCAAGAAAATGAAAATGAGTGCGAGAGATTAGAAGTTGAATTGGTGTCCTTGAGAAAGTAGGATAAGATGGAGAAGAACATTGTAGCCTTGGACAATTTGCTTGAGATATAGAGATCACCATTAGATAGATTTGCATTTCAAAAGTGTGAGTCTATTTCACTTGCAAGTAAAAAAAACAAATAAGAACTCAATAAGCCTATAGAAAACAATACAATCATCAAAATTAATAATCAAGGAAACAAGAACCAGAACCACCATCAACTCAACTAGTAGATCTAACAAAATCAAAAAATAAAACATCAAGGAGCACCTACATTTAGAAGATATTTTTCTCCAAGAGAAGATCGTAGAATATCTATAATATTTGAAAGGAATCAAGGCCCCTTCTTTCCTTTGGTGAGCAAGGTTGAGCGTTACAACTTCCACAATATTGGACATGCTGCAACAAACTACAAGAGAAAAATGTATAGATCCAATCAGTGGAGCTGGCAGCAATGTTAGTAGCCATGGAGATTGTCCATAAGGTATAATCATGTTTTTTATGGTTATTTTCACTCATGTAACATGTTCGAACATAAGGCATCTGATTAAAAATATAACCAATGGAGGGGAAGAACAATACATGCAAGGTATAGATCTAGCATGAACAACATGATATTTGATCCTTTTTCTTCATATGTTGGCCACATAGAGTGCTACACATGTCATAAATTTGGCCATATGGAAAATGACTGCTTGTTTCCTTGTTATTCATGGAAAACAGAGCAAAAGTAGAAAAACAAAAGGACCTAGTAGAAAAACAGTGAAGGAATAAAATAAGTAGCAAAAGACCTTGTGGAGAATGAAGGAGAAATAACTCTTCAAGTGGTGAAGAACATACCATCCAACAGTCCATGATCAATTCTTGCATATTTATAAGAGGATTGAAAAATTCATGAGAGGTGCATAACCTAAGGAGGAGGTTATGATAGCATTGTGATAGTTTGATGAGTACATGTTGTTATAGAAGCATATGATGATCTCATTTTAGCCTCATGCACATTTAGGTTCACATGATGAGCCTGTCCATTAAAGTTATATTGACCTCAGGGGGAGCTATGCATGGTATGATATTTTAATGGATTTTATGGCCTTTTTTTATCACTTTTACTCAGTTATTTTTAGCAATTATATATATGTTTTCCTAAGTGAAATGGATACATTTTCAGCCACATATATGTAAGGGGGCGTCACTCAATGAATCTTTGACATACCGTGTGCATTCATGGCATATTAAAAAATAACCTTTATTTGAATACATATTGGAAAATGCCTCTAAAAATTAAATATTTTAACCCCGTACCAATACCCAATACACCTTCCGAATTAAAAAAAACCCCTACTTTCACTAGAAATTGTTGGTATCCATTTTTTCATTAAAATTTTTTTATACCCCTTTATATTTCTCCATTAACTCTGAGCTCCATTTTTTATACCTGTTAACATAAAAACCCTTTACCCCCTATTATATTCTAAATATATTATATTATTTTTTCCCCAATAGATATCCCCAAATATGAAAGCACGTGGTATGGTATTTACCCCCCGGTGAATCCCCCGTGCTTATATATTTTTGGTTTATACTAACAATTGGTGGAAAATATGTGCAACCATGCATACCATGTGATCATTTCTTCAACCATGTACATAGCTGGTATGAGACTTGGACCAAAAATGTGTAAGATTCTATATGCAATTTATTGCAACTTTGTATCTATCATTTTTCATATTTTCACATGAACTCACAGTCCAACCATTTATGAGTTGAGTCATCATGGGGATAGGCATGTTATGGAGGAGTATCATGAGTTCATTTTGTAGCCATATGTATGGGCTATTGATGTTTCAATAGCCATGTTATTTCATGTTTTTATTCATTGGTCCATAGGAGATGATCATAGCAGAATGTATTTATTGATATATCCATGTAAAATTCTCATGAAGCCATGTACTTTTATTGTATGTATCTTTGTGTCATTTAGTCATGAGTTCATGTTATGGTCACATATTGTCATGTATGAGGTCATATATCACTGCTACAACCATATATGTACAATTTAAAATGTCATATAGTAATTTTCATGTAGATTCTAAGTCCATATGGTGCCTCCATTTGTCGAAAGGAAGCATTTTTCACAGTGGAAGCAGTTCACTACAACTTTGGAGTGATGTTGGAAATGACATATGTTCATGGGAGAATTTATTTTCTCTTGTTTAATTCAGCCATCCATCGTCGACATCATGGTCTACTTGGAGGTTCTCATTGTGTGCCTCATGGTATGTTGTGAAATGTGGAATTTTTGGCCTCATGTTGTTACCAGAAAGGTGGAGGTGACTATTGGTATTAAAACTATGTAGTTGTGGTGGAGATTGTGTATGGTTGCCTCATCTGGATGTTGATTCCATGAGTTAGATACTATATAGATATGGGCTAGTTGCTTTACTTATATTCATGTATTATTTCATATTGTTCATTAATGTTGCTTATAGTTGTGCATATTGTTGTTGCAACTAGAGGTTGTTGCTTGACATGTTGCTCTATATGTTGATTGGTCTAGTATAATTCTTGCTGCTAATGTGCGAGAGTATGGATATATATCATTCTTCATCCATGAATGTATGCATTAGTTACTCCAGTGTTAAGTCTTTTGTTCTTGCTTCCTTATCAAACGGATTTACTCCTTTTCCATTGATGTCAAAGGGGAAGTGATAAAGGATATGGATTGGAATTTATGTGTAGTTGCCATCAATTCCAAAGGGGAATATTTTTGTAATTATGGTGTGCATGGTTCTAGCTAGCTCATGTTGGAATTGGTTTATGATTACAACTAACTTATGTTGGAATTGATGTAAACCTTATGTATACCAATTGATACATTAATTCCATCCTTGTAGTATGGTTGTAACTGGTGGAATAGGAATTGAGTTGGTTGTGTTAGCATTTGATGTCAACATGGGGTTGGTATCATTATGAATTGATACCACACTCATGATGGCCCGACGATGAAATTGGTGTTGTTGATAGTTACTCATGTGCTAGTGGTGTTCATGAGCTAGTGCAGGAACTAGAGGTAGAGAAGAGATGATTACATGATATGTTCTGATGTTTTGTTGATGCTACTATAAATATATGTTTCTGCTATAAGTGTTGGATATTGTTGCTCAGGTGGTCTATGTTTTTGAGTTGGCAAACTTGATGAGCATTAGGACTTAATATAGGTATTCATGCTTAGACCGATGGATATGACCTATTGCAGTGATGTTTTAGCCTCATGATGATGATGATTGTGGTGTTGAGATTCTACAATGGTGTGCACATGTGTTGCATCTTGTACATGTGTTTGTTGAGAGTGGAAGAATTATTGTCAGACATGCCAAACCTTGTTTGTTTTCTGTTAGTTAACTTGGTAGTGACACTTGGTAGACATGTTTAGGATATTTTCAGAAGTGTTTCATAAGTGATAGTAGATTCTAGAGGTCTTGCAGAGGCTTGTATAGCTCTAGAATAATTTTTGGCAGAATATGAGGTGGTTTGATTGAATTTTTCCCATCCTCTTCCCTAACTGCATGGAGCTAAGCTTATGCATGTGGTTGAAGGGCTCCAACCTCATGGAAATATGATTATAAATATGGGTGCAGCTGATATCACATTGTTTTATGCATGTGGTTATGTCTTTAGATATAATGTTTCTGCATTCTTGGTGCACATTCAAATTATTTTAACTTTTATATTCAAGGAAAAATTGAAATTAATTTGTAAAGGTCAAAATTGATTGATTAAGTCCTCTAATTTATGTGAAAACATTTATTGAAAAAGTAGTTATGATTATTGTTGGATTTCATTAACTTTGTGCACTCGTGATCCTAGGCCAAAGGTGAATTTCTCCCATCATGTTTTATATTATTCACTTTGGAGTTGAGTGATGGTTGGTTGAGTGATATGTGAGTAAGAGAAGGTTTCATAGTATGAGTATGATTTGGACCTATTTGTGAGAAGAGATACCACAATGTATGATCGTCGATGGTTGCAATGCAAGCACAACAAAGTGTTGAATTCGAAGTAGAACATCAGTACAGATCAGAATTGTAGTTGTTGGAGTAGAGATTCTCTTGAGAGTATTGTATGTTTCTGGAGTATATTTTATTAGTGATTTGATGCTATATTGTGGCCACTATTCTCTGGTGCGGAGAGAATATATTTTTGGTTCCTATTTTATTTTCTGTACATATTTCCTTGCTGATTATTTTTTGATTGTACAGCTGAATTGGAGTTGAGCGTAACATCTTGGATTTAGTGTGAAATTTTATGAAAGGAGGTCCGCATAGTGTGGAGGAGTAGTGACTTTGTGAGAGTGGAGTAGTATTTTTAAGCTTCAATGAAAGGAACGATTTTTCTATCGAATTAAATTTCAATAGTATAATCGAAGTTGGGTGATGATCGTTGATGGTGGTGCCTTTCAAGGGATCGTAGTCCATAGATCTATGTGAGAACATAGTCTTTCGATATGATTATTAGAATTGAGTCTCTTGGATAATGGGAGTTAGATGATTGTATATGAGGTCAAATCTTGTAGCTGATGGAAGTCAACAAATCTATGTAAACTACCATTTCTTGACATAATAGAGATTCAAAG
Source organism: Pinus albicaulis (assembly GCA_034641835.2). Classification (NCBI taxonomy): domain Eukaryota; kingdom Viridiplantae; phylum Streptophyta; class Pinopsida; order Pinales; family Pinaceae; genus Pinus; species Pinus albicaulis. The sequence goes on along the minus strand of CM076583.1, from coordinate 211,863,005 downwards.
CTGTGCAGTAGTAGCAAGGGTGGTTTTTTTCCCCACAGAATGGTTTTCCACCAGATATATTGTGTCCTCTTGTGTGGATGTGTTTTGATGTTTTATTTATTTTTTTCTCTCATGATTATCTTATTTTAGTTTCTTATATGGTATATGTGTATGGGATAATATAATGTGCATGATTGGTTAATATGCATGATTCAATAGAGAAATTTCAATTTGGATAAAAATTGTTAAGAAGCCACACTAATAATTCACCCCCTCTCTCAGTAGTGCTACAAGGCTTCCAACAGATGTGGCATTGCGAGAGTATTCCATGTGGTAGGGTGACATCACGCTAATGTTATCTTGACATTAGAAAGATGAAGTGAAAGCAGGTGAAGTGGACGGTTATGCTACCATGTTACCTAACTAACATGTGACAATGGTTATATGGTGCCACTTAGTTTAGGATGCCACATGATACTAACATGGAGGTTTTCGTGGCCAAGGGACACAAAACCACAGAGCATGACACCTTCGTCATGTTCTATAGTGTCTTGTGTATTGAGGGTGTCGTGTTATGATCAATAGAATCTAGGGGACAAGAATGCACCCATTATTTGACATATAAATTAGAAATGTGTCACACTTGGTTTGCCATAGGGCCTTAATGTTCCTTGGTACTAGGGATTGGTGGTGGGAAAATAATATATTTGTCTTGGGAAACAGTGAAAGTAATGGTTTATAATGGAGAAAATTCCATTTTTACCCCCCATATTTCTTATCACGATTTAAAATGTGAAACAATTAAATAACACAGCAAGGGCTAGAATCGTGGGACCCATTATCTAGGTGATATGTCAAGTTATAAGCGGACTTAGATATGCCACATCCATGTTTGGAGTGGCTTGGAACTATCTGAATGAAGTGGGGTTCCCACCAGGGTGCCTTGTGAATGACACATAGATTCCACATGGTAGGTTCTTACATGTGTGGGAGGGATTAAATGACTAAAATTTAAATATGCACACATTTTTTTCCCAACATCAAATTGGGATAAAATCAGGGAAAATTTTTAGGATGGAAGTTTATCTCAAAATTTAGAAACCTTGGCGAATCTTACTAGTCCCCAATATGTAAATTGTAAAATTTTTTATCATATTTTTGTAAAAATATTTACGTTTCTAATTATTTTATATTAGTATATATAAAATTTTGGCAATTTTTAGGGTAAAATAATTTTAGACTAAAAAATTTGGGCAAATCAATTTTCAAAAAAATGGAAATTGGCGAATTTTTTTGTTTGGAAAAAGCATGGACAATTAGCCCACCTATGAATATTAGCCCCTAAAAGTTTCCTTGGATAAAATTTATATAATTAAGAAGCTCTTGATAAGTTGAATGCGATGGTATTGTCAATAATTATTTATGGTAACTTTGGTAAAGGAGGAATTTCGTAAACCCATTTCCATGATGAGACCATGGAGGCCAAGTTAATTAAAAGTAACACCTCCTACTCAACTTGAAAAGTATAAAGGGGTGTGAAGGAGAATTACAGTGTGGTATCAAGGCATCCAAGTTCAATAATTGGACTGTATGGGCTCAATAATAGATGGAATGAAAAGTTACGGTTCAACACTAAATATGAAGAGGTCTACACACAAATAGTTAAACCCATTTTAATGGGTATTTTTTATTCTACTAATATTGTATATTATAAAGGTTGAGATATGATTTTGAACTTGTAGAGGTCATAGGTTCTAATTGTTTTAAAATGTTTATTTTAAAATTACTAATAGGTATGTGTATAAACATGCCAATATACTCTTTTAATTTCTCTTAATGTGCTAACTATATAATTTTATTAAATAATTGTGTGCTTAATGCATGTCTTTATATCAAAATTGTGAACTAATAGAATGGAAAATTCAAATATGTTAGCTTGTTTCCTAACTAACTTGAGAGCTTATAGTTGTTTTTCTACTAGTCTTGGTAAAGTTTTGATTTCAAACTTAGCAATGATATAATATAGATATACTAATATGAACTTTCGATTCTTAGAATACGTGGCTAACATGAATTTTAGATGTGTGACTAGTAGAATATCAACATACATCAGGCCAACATGTATGGGCTTGGCATGGAAAGGTAAAAATAAAATGTATTTATGCTAATATAATTAATAGCTATGTGTGTGTGATAGCACATAAGAAGATAAATTTGTAGTGAGAGATAAAATGATTGTTCGATGTATGGTACAATATAGCATGGAACTAGTCCATCATGAAAAAGAATGGGAAATTTCCCATGACAGAGAAGAACCCTTCAAGAGATTGAAAGCTAAGTTGAAGAGTTTCAAGAATGAAAATGAAAGGCTCATTAGAACAAAGAGTGCAAGAAAGGTTGAATACAATGGTTCTATAGAACATGGTTTACATGAAAAGGTTGTGAAACACATAAAATTTTGGAAATAGAGAAAAATGTCATGGTGGCGAGGGAAGAAAAAATATCTCGTAAGGTTGAAGAGAAAAGAAATTCACTGTCATTTTGGAATTGTGGAGAGGAACATATGAAAATATGTTTCCTAGATGGAAAAAAAGAAGAAGAAGGAGAGTAATTCATGTGAACACTAGGCAGATGAACTTGCAACTAGTAATACAAAAAGAGATGAGGGAGCATCCCCTCAAATTCTTTGAAATGTTGAAAAATCACTCTAAAATTTTTGAGGAATGTTGAAATTTTGAGGTTGGTATAAACCTTTGGAAATAATTTGACTATATTTTTTTCATACATTGGTGATGGACACACTAAACACCCTAACTCAAGGGTTCGAGTTTGTTTGGAACTAATGAATGTTCGGGATGTTTTACATGACTATTATTCTTGTTGGCTTCATATTTTATCTTGATTCTTTTTGTTATTGACTTGAGCATGACCATGCTTCTTTTTATTTTTCATCTGTTTTCATAGTGGTTTTTATGAGTTTTCATTCTTTCTTCTTTCCTTTCGTGGTTTTTTGGTCATGGAAAGGAAAGGAAAGGATCTTTGGAGAAGAGATAAATAAAATCCATAGAGAAGTGAAGAATATTGAATAGAACCTATGTATATGATAAACGAAACTAGAGTGGAAAAGAAGACGACAAAAAATTAGGGGGATTGGTTGAATCCACATGAATAAAAACAACTATAAAAATAGCATAAGAAGGGAGTTTCCTTAATTGGAACTAAAAATAGCGTATATATATATATAAATATAAATATATATATATATATATATATATATATATATATATATATATATATATATTATATTTATGAATATGAGAAATATGGGAAAATGAAACAAATGAATAATGACATTGTTTAGCATGACAGGTCATTAGTTGAGAACCATAATAGCAGCAAGATGTGTAATTAATTTTTAAAAACACTATGAATGTGTAAATGGTAGCAAAATGATTTTTTTTTATCATTTTTTTAATAAAAAAATGAGGTTATTTAATCGATTCCATGCCACATGGAATATCATTGGGAAAAGTGGGAAATAATGACCTATTGCTGATAATTACCATAGTTAATATGTTATATTTATGTTTATTATCTTGATATTTGTTGTGAGCATGAATGGAAATGATAAGTGTTGCAAATTGATAACATATGCTTAGAGTAAATGAAGTTATCCAATAAGATCCATTGTCATGTAAGGAATCCATATATAAAGTGTGAAAATTTGTTTCTAACTATTATTATGTTCATGTGCTTATGAAATTTATGTTACCATGGTTATATTATCTTTATGACAAAGAAGTGAAAAATATTGTATCGGCGAGTATACTAACAACTAACTAGATTCCTTGGCCAAATCATGAGGAACATACACCATTTAGAGCTAGTTATGGCTAAGAAGCCACTTAGTACTTACAATTCACTAAGTGATAACTTTGGAGGTAAGAAACACTCGCTACAGTTAGTTTGGAATTTACCACCACCAAAGTGCTAGCTGAACACTTATATACTTTCTAAATGATAAAACTACCTTATTGGAGGTGTGGTGGTAAATAATATTCTTGTGAACATAATACTACCTGACTGGTAGTACCCACACTCACTGGGAAGTGAGTAGGGGAGGTGGGGGCTATTGGGATTTGCATGAAAAGATTGTGTGGAGTAGTATATCGACCACCGAGTACTTCACTTGGTGGTGAAAACTAGTCAGTGAGATGGAATCATGGATGAACCTATAAAAAAAGACTAGGTGTGATATCACCCAAAAATGTTGACCTAGACATTTCTTACTAGGTTGATCAAAATACACCATGTAGGATGCATTTTTACATGCTAAAACCCACTTTCACCTTAGGAAATAATTTAGTGAACAATTTTCCTAAATTATTTCTCATTAAAATCCAAAAGGTACTATGAGAATAATCAAATAAATCACTATTCATTTATTATTCTCTCAAAATAATTATTAAATCATTATTTAAATATCATTTCTAACCATTTTTCTCTTAATCACTGTGGAATAATTAAATAAATAATTATTTATTTATTATTCTGCATTTATCCCATATTTTCTTTCACGAGATAATTATTAAACTATTATTTAATAACTATTTCAAAATTGTTTTAACTTAATCACCATAAAGTAATTAATAAATCATTTTTTATATGTCAATTAATTTAAAAACTTTCTAAATAAAAATATTTGACCATTTTGAATATATTTCCCTCTAAAAAAATACGATAAAATATTCATAACAACTATATTTTTATTTATTCTATAATATTTTATTATTTCCTAAATCTAAATATATCTCAATATTTTTCTATAAATAGAGGGGGTTTGTCCTCATTTTTCACCATGACCATTCTCATCCTCATAATCGTCCTATGACATTTGAGCTCCCACTTTCAGTTTAGCCCTGCATTAGCATATTTTTCCCATAATACAACCATTGAGAGAGAGATCAGTATCTTGCTGAAGCACAAGGTTGCAAACTACCCATCCCATTGAGGAGGACCTGTAGACCTGAGTCTACATATTTCTCCTCATTATGTGTAATTTGTTTTATCAATAATAATGAAATCAACATTATTCCATCAAATTGTTGTATTGTCTTTTTCTATTATATGTTTCTATTTGCATGACATATTTTACATGTTTATGTCTTTTTTATTGCATATTTGAAGAATATAAATAGCCATATTTTGTTGTTAGGGGTATTCATCACCAACAAATTAAGAGAATAATATTTGTTACAGTTGCTAATAATTTCCTCACTAACAAATGGCGACTCCTTTTGGTTTTCAAGGCTTTAGTCGCCAAAAAATGGAAACTCCACTAATGTACTAGTTTAGAAGCCCTGGTGAGTGTTGTTTCAATTTTATTTTACTATTTTTTTAGTGTTTCTTATTTCTCTTAGTTTTCATTTATATTTTAACATATTTTCCTTTCGCTGGAATTTTTTTCTTCTATTAGGTTTTCATTTTTTTTTGTAGGTGATAGGTATCAACCGCACAGGAGATGGCATTGACTCTAACAGATATGTTGATTTAAACTCTTAGAAACAGAGCATACTTTTTAGACCATAACTTCTATCCCAGAGTGCACTTTTTGGACTAGTATTAGCATCTAGGTGCACTAAACAATTCAATGCCTATGGCGTCCATTTTTTGATAATTTTTTAGGAGTTTCAATTTTTTGCCAAAAATTTTTCCTCTATGTCAAGAAGGGTTATTGTTATTTTCTTGGTCACCCCTAGGCCTAGATTCACTTATTATTTTTTCTATTATTGAGGAAGGAAAAATCCGCTTCGGATTTAGAGTAGACCTCTGCCACTTAAGAGATTTTTTTTTTACTTGAGACAAGTTTGCAAAAATTTTAGCCACTTTTTTCCAGCACTATTTTCATCTTTTTTCAACCCTTTTTAAACCATATTTACAACACTTTCTTTCCCATTAAGAGTTGTGTTACTTTCATTCGCTAAGATGCCCTTAAGTATCCTTCTTCTTGTAACTTATTTTATACCATTTTCCAACACTTTTTTTTTCTATTTTTTTCTAATTTTTTTTCTGTATCATTTTAGCAGAGTTGGCCTTAGATCCTTTTGCCTTAGATATAGTATATTTTGGTCATTTTGCATCTCTTAGTTTCTTTTTTTCCATCACCTTTATTCTTGCTTCATAAGCCCTTTTTGGTGAGGATTGTGTGCTTGTGTTTACTATTATTTTATCATTCATTTTTAATATTATTTATAGTTTATGCAACTTATTTTTAGTAGAAATGGAATAGAAAATGAGCTCATATTTTAATCAAATCATTCACATACACATTATTCACAAACTAATACCCTAAGCAAACATGATCTTGGTTAGAACCACAAAACAAATACTTTAAGCACTCCACACTAATCATAAATTAACTCACATAGAATAAACCCACTAGGGCAATTGGGAAAATAAATCTTGTAGTTAGGTTTAGGATCAGTGGGATAGGATTATAAAACCCCATCGATTACTTACACTGAGAAATATAAAGTATCCCTTGTAGGGAGCTTTAAATCCTTCAAAATCCCATAGTAAAAACTAGTGTGGGCATGAGGCCCCTTTAAGAGGGGGTTAGGCATAGGTCTTAGTGCATGCGACTCTTCATGAGGCTACTTGAATCATTGGTCCAGGGCTAGACATTTTTGACTGAATACCGAGAATCCCAAGACACAACTTCCACTGTGGGATGAAGGTAACTGGACTAGCCAATCTTAGGAAAACACCCTATATGGATGGTTGTGGGAAATGACCACTCCTCTAACTTACCTTACCGTACACAAATTTTCTTTCAAACATGAGAAATCATCCATTAAGAAGTATTTTTGAAGGCCATCTAAAATAGTAAAAATAGGACTTGTTTGATAATTTACATAACGTTTAGGCTAGAGGTCATTTTTATTTTATAGAATGTGTTTGTCACGATTAGAGTAGCATATCATTATAGATAGTATAAAGTTAGCACCACTGCACTAAGTGTTTTTTTTTTTTTTTTTTTTACTCTCTTTCTTACCCTTTAGCCTTCATAGTTCTTATTTCCTCCTAACACCATTGCACCTGCTAGGTGCTTGTCCTAGAGACTTTGTTTCTTTCACCCCTAGTTTAATTCAAGATATCCTTTCACCCTTGATCTCTAAGTTAGTGTCCCTTGAGATACTACCCCGCTCATTCCACATAAGAACTCTAGTTATTCCTATTCTTCTACCTCTTCCTATGAATCTACATCCTACAAACCCCACATTTGCACCATGTCATATGTTAATGAAGGTGGTGAAAACCTAGGTGGTAACACTAGTAATAACTAGGGTAAGTATGAATGCGTAAATATCTGAACCTCTTTAGGTATGGCCATGAATCAAACTCTTCTTCCATAAATGTCTAGCTTTATCCTCCCCAACTGAAATAAACTCATCATTGCCCCCCTCTCCATGACCAAAATTTCCCTCCCATTCCAACTAGACTTCCCCCAGACATCCCCAAATTTGAAGGGAATCCTAGCAAAGACCCTACAATCACATTTTCTCTTTCCACGTGTGGTTCTCATCCAACTCCATCATTGAGGACTCCATTCATCTTTATGTCTTCCAATGCCCTCTAACTGGAGCTCCTATCAAGTGGTATGTCGAACAACCACATGCTTGTCATTCCACCTTTGTGACTCTTGCCAATGAATTCCTATCATATTTCCAATTACCTCTTCAATATGACACTACTACCAAAATTCTGACTCCCTTTCGTCAAACTTCTTCCACTCACCTTTCTAGCGATGTAAAATAATGGTGCAAAAGGAGTATCCTTTTTAGAGCCCCTTAGTTTAAGGAATATGTCTCTATGGAATAATTTTTGAGAACTCTATTGGCCCCCATAGGTAAATTTGTCGACTCATACTTCCCTCAAACTGAGGAAGAAGCTCTCTAGATAGCTATAAAATATTATTTGATATATGCTTAGTTAGTTTATGCTTATACTATACTTCCTTATCTTCCTAGGCTTGGTGTTTTTTCCACACTATGGGAATCTCATGCTGTTGATGGTTTAGTTGGATCTATTTCTTACCCCCACCAATCACCATATTCTCAATCTCTTACCAGTTACTATCAACCCTAGGGGAGACTAGTTCCACTTGCACCTATCCCCTCTTGATCCTTTAAATGTTAACTATTATTAAGGTACAACCACATCATATGCATTTTCCCATTCACATGAATCAATGCTAGGGCCAAATATTTATCAAGCTTATTACCAAGACATTATCATGAACCTGTATTATCCATATGCACCACCTAGGGCTCTAGCCCTGATGGCACTAATATCTCAACATCCCATGCCTCAACCCTCTTTTCTACAATAACAGTTTCCTCAATAGAGTTAAGTATATTCTTAGGATGGTGGTAGCACTCCCCTCAATCCCAAGAGAAGAAACAAGGGAACGAATTAACCATCTGATGGAAAACAAGGTAACCAAGGTAGAAAACCTAATGCTAATAAGGGTGATCAATCCAATCTTGTAACACAATATTAGGGAAGACATCCCAAGGAGAACAAGGCCCTTAGAATCAATGAACGTTGTGCTTGTTGCGGGACTTATGAAAATTATACTTGTGAATCTCCCCTTCTCCCTTAGATGCGCCAGACATGGGAATTGCCAGAACCAACCCCTTGAGGAAAGCAACCTATTACCTAAACCCCTCCTCCTTCTGTTAGTCATCAGTAATTATTTTATTTCTATAGATGACTACATTTTTATCCCAGATTTCTAGAAACAAAATTCATGAATATTGTGAGTTATATAAATCTCACAGCCTTAATTAACCTTAGAATAATTTTTTCACTATTTCATCATCCCATCATGTCAAGTTTAGCTCACTACTCCCAAAGGACCCATCATTGGCTCATGTCACTCATTATCACTATGTTTTGCCACCTTTGGCCTCAGCCCTCTATTTTGTTTTGCCTAACTCTTCCATTGTTCATCTAGGGTTTTTAAGGGAAATTTTCTTGGTTTCATGACTTACATAGGTAAATCATCAAAAAATCTTGTATCATTATGCTCTTACACCTACCCATATCCTTAATATAACTTCATCAACACTTCCCATCAGTCTTATCCCTCAAAATCATCATTTTTCTACAAAGCCTAATCTATTGCCACAATTTGACACTTTTTTAGACTAGGCCTATGTTTTACTCTTTTGGGCCCCTTCCCCTCACTCAATTATTGAAATTCCACTTTCCCCTAATCTCTAATATCTATGCCTATTCGCAAAAATTTCCCCAAGAATTTAGATAAACCTTAACCCCTTCATTCCCTTCCCTATACAAGGAAGTCCTAAATTCCCTACACCAAACCCTAATTTCCTCTTCCAACTAAGCTAGGGTTTGCCATGGAAAAGAGGAAAAAGAGAAAAGGATCCACATGATAGGTCATATCAGCAATAATAAATCCATACCAACTCATAAACATCATCCCTCCATCATTTTCCAAGAACTCATTCCAAGAGTCAAGCCATTTGTCACTCTAGGGCTAGGTTTGCTTCAAACTATGTTTCTGACCCAAAAGAGAGGCATTTGACAAACGTGAGAGAATTTTTGTCCATCATAGGTCCAAGAAGAAAAAAATCTTTCAATTTTTACACAGGTATCATGGTTTGGGAGAAATGTAAAAAATATAGGTGTCACGGGAAAATTTCTACACTGCTGGAGAGACCTTGGGAAAATCAGGTTTTCTCATAGCTGGAGTGTCAAAATGACTTGCTTGATGAGTCAAATGAAAACTAGAATTGAATTGGTTTTGAATGCATTTTCATGAGCTCAATTTGGAGTTGTGGAAGGCCTCAAAAATTTGTTTGCACTAGCACTCTACATTTCTGCACCATCACTCAACACTTTTTGACCAGTCATGGGTAAATAACTTTTCACAAGGAAAATAAACTTAAATTACGAAAAAAATGGAATAATGGACATTATATAGGTTAAGATTTCCAACGATTTTTCATGGTCCCAATTCTGACATCGGGAAGCCCTCCAAATGCCCTCTGTAAAATGGTGTTGCACGCCTAGGATTTGGTGCTGCTCTCTTGGCAAGTTTTTCCCATATAAATTACACATGGCACTGCGCTCCTGGGAGATGGTGCTGCACCCTTAGTCAGGAGGGATTCCTAAGAAAAGTAACCGCTCAGACCACTTCAAAGCCCTTTCAAGTTTCCTCCAAGGTTTTCTAAAGCTCTGATAGAGATCAGAAGAACCTTCAAGGAATACCTTCCTAATCAAGTTCAAATTCTACAAAAGGAAGATACAAATACATTGACACTTCTGCAAGAGTGTTATAAGCCATTAGAAGAAATAATTGACAAGGTAGATAGTGTGCCCTAAGTCAAGACAACTGATAGTTGAAGAAAGGGAAACTAGTTGGGCTTAAAGAGAAACTAAGGTTTTTTATGCTTGAAGGTCAAGCAGTGTGCCAAACAGTGACAAATTGAAAAATGACCATAGAGGTGGCACACCAAGCAAAACATAATGGAATTCTGTCAAAAAATGTTGATCAAAGAGGGAAAGGGTGAGGTGAACTCCATAATGATAGCAAAGGGAGAGTTTGAAGGAGTTGTTGTGTACAAGCATCAAAGGGCTACCAAGATAAGGTGTCTCATTGCTTCAAAGAACAAGGATTGAAAAAGGGTGTCAGTGGAAGAGAGGGAAGTTTTTAAGACTGCTTCTATATCAAAATAATAGATCAAACCCTCAAACTAAAGGTAGAAATCAAGGTCATCATACGAGTCACCTACAGAGTAAGAATGTCAAAATGAGTTGGTGAGAAAGTGTTAAAAAGCTTGAAAAAACCCTAGAAATGGGTGGAAAAGGTTAAGAGAAATTCATAAGCTCATTAAAATCATTAAACACTTCAAAAAAACATTGTTCACTTGAAAAAAAAAATCAAAAAATAGTCAAGGGAAGAAATTCTAGGGTTTTTTAGCCAAAATGGGTAAAAATGCCGTGTGCTGTGTGCGTGGAAACCGACGTTGCGCGCCTAGAAATTTCTCCTATGTATTTTTACACAGAGCACTGTAGCTTGCATTTTTCGCTCGACAGGCCCAGAAATGTGACTCGACTAGCCCAGGTGTTACGTACAGAACCCGTTCAGCAGTGCCCGATAGACCTGACCACTTGCACGCGTTGTGCTCCTGTTGTCTGCCGGGAGGCACCCGACACCCGTGTGCAGAGGAGACCCACCATCTTGCAGGCCCTGCCCAGGAGACTGACCATCATGCAGGCTCTGCCTGGAAGAACCACTATCATGCAGACTTTTCCCAGGAGACCCACCATCATGTAGGCTTTTCCTAGGAGACCCACCTTCATGCAGACCTTGCCCAGGAGACTGACACTCTGTGCAGAGGTGACCTGTTGCACACCTGTGCATTCAGGAGCTGCCCGAACCTCGTTCAAAAAGTGCCTGACTGGCCCGTGTTTTATTCCTAGTACTTTTTTTGGCTATAAGGTTTTGAATGTAACAACCATGAAGAAAATAGTGATGATAGAGAGGAAGAAAACAATGACCAAGATGAACATGGAAGTCATGAAAAAAGTGATTATGATGATGCAGAGGTAGTTGAAAGTAGTGAAGAAGACAAAGAAGGCAAAGGCAGTGAGCTAGGTAAAGATGAAGAAATAGATGAAAACCACAGAACAAAATCAGATTTTGGGGAACAAAACAGTCAAGATTAAAGAGAAAACAATGAGCCTAATGATAGTGATAAAATGGACAGTGAAAAAGATGGAGATAATAGCCAAGAGACAAAGGTAGATTTAGAATAAGAAGATAGTATGCATGACAGTAAGGAAAATTCAAACAGTAAAGGAGGTAAAAATTCAAGCAGTGATACAAAAGCAGACCTTGAAAGTGAACACAGTGGGTCAAATAATGAAGAGAAGGACAGTCATGAAGATGAAAATGCATCAAGCCATGATGAGGACACCTCTAATCATGACAACATAGAAATTGAAAATGAAGATGATGATAATGTAAGTATGGAAGATGACAGTGTGGGAGACTTGGAAGAAGATAAAAATGATGAAAATCTTGAGAGTAATACTAATATGGGAGGAAATGAAAATGTCTCTCAAGAAGGCAAACACAGGTCAAATTGAAGAAGGCTCAAGGCAAGCTCCTGGCATTAAAAGAGGAAAAATACCAAGCTAGGATTGGAATATTATCCCAAGCTTCTCTATAGGTTTCCCAAAACCCATGAGGCACTCCTCCACCAAATTTACGAAAATTTTGACAACTTTTTATTTTTTGCAAATTTTGGGGCTAGGAGCGCAGTACACCCTGTGCTGTGCTTTTTCCCAAGGAATATTTAGGAGGAAAAGTTTTCATTTTTTGGTTACTCATCATCCATATAGCATGCTCAAAAAATTTCAGCCCAATTGGAGTGGTTTTGGTCCCCCAAAAGGGTCAAAAACACCCATTTTCTCACCATTCTTCCTGCTTTTCAGGACATTTGTTGCGCTCTTGTAAGTCTTGGAATTTTCCATTTATAGAAAGTATTTGGAGGTCAGATTTAATAACTAAATGTATATCTGGAAACTATTCTTCAAGGGCGTTCCAACGAGCCATCACGGAGCCTTTTCCGACATCGGGAAGGTCTCCAAAACACTGCTACAATAGGACCTATTTTTCCTGTCTCTATGTTGCACTCCTGGCATAAATTCAAATTTTGATACAGTGTGATGCACTCCTATGGTTGACAAAGAATAATGTGCGTTTAGCAAGTTTTTAGAGGAATTTCAGGCCTCAAAGGTCAATTTATTTTCCGCAAATGGCTGAAAATATATTTATTTTGGATATTTGATGCCTTGGGCCTTGCAAGGCCTCAAGAAAAAATTAGGATATTTCTTGTTGGCCAATAGGCTTATAGATACTCTATTAGATATTTCTTCTCCTTGCATGATAAATAGATCATGGTGACTCATTTTAAATGGGGTACTTGATGTGTTTAAGAGTAATGCAGGGTTTTTGGAAGTTGAAGAACAATTTAGTGTTGTGGAGCTTGTGGATGATTTGCCTTGATTGATGGTGATGAAGGCTTGCTTGTAGGATCCCTAAGTTTAGTTAATGGTGATGTATCTCTCATATGTTCATGTTTTTCTTGTTTTCCATATATCCATCTTTCTATATTGCAATAGCTCATAAGAGTATAGGATGAGAAATGTTGTTTGAGGCACCTCAGTCCTCCTATTAGCTATTGTTTTCATGTTTTCTTTTGCTGGGTTAGTTTAAGGATGTAATATTCAAAAATTTTCCTACAATAATTTGGAATATTAATTTTTGCTGATTTCACCTAGGAGGATAATAAATGGGTAATGAAGGCCACGCATAATTATAATCTCAATAAAATCCCTCATAGTATGAATGGGGATCATCTTTGGAGCTGGTTTTCACACCCTCATGTGTGAACAGGGTCATTTGCAAGTGGACAAGGTCAAGTTTGACCAAGTCAACAGTGTTGGGATAAGAGGCGGAGAACACTTAGAGAAACATCGTAGTATGAATGGGAAGAGGGTTATTTGGTGGAGGAAACCATAAGATGAGTGGGACCCATGGAGAGGGGCTTTCACTTGTTAAAAAGGAGGGCAAGGCAACCATTGTTTCTCATGTCATGGATTATTGATCTCATTGTCTATTCAAACATTGTGCATTCTTTGATGTTTAGCAAGAGTTGTCAGGGAATTCATGTTTAGGATTCATTCTCCTTCTTGAGAGGCCTCTTGAGGGATTACACTGATTTTCCTCACATCTAGGCTTGAGGCCAAGCACCCTCATCCAATACACTATTGTTTCTGTAGCAGAATAATTTTTTGTTGTAGGGTGTTACAGTGAGGGTTCACTACACTACCTCCATCAGCTATTTTTCGGAGGAGGAGTCTCTATTTCATTTGAGAGATCAGTTTGGAGGCATTTGGAGCTAATTGCAGATCTTGGCATTGGGCCAGCCTAGTCTCTTGCCGCTACAACGTAGTTCCATCTAGTAACTACATTATTTCTAGTGAAGCATTTGCAGTGGGGCTCTTGCAGATTGTTTGGAGGGTGATATCCTAGGTGAGAGGATCAACCTTTCACTCTAGAGATCCATTGGAGAAGATCTTGTCATTGGTTGTAGCATCTTCAATATTCTCCACTTATTTCTAGTTCTTGAGTTGCTGCTGCTACCCAGCAACTTCGACATTTTGCAGGTTTTGTGTATTATAGCCAGTCCTTTCAGGATTGACTTAAGGTAGTCTTTAGGAGCTGAGATATTCACTCCCAATGTTGTATGGCCCATATATTTGTACATCTATGTATTTGACATATGTTAGGATGGATTTGCTCTATAAAACTGCACTGTCATAGCTTGGGCACACATATGTAGTAGTGTTTTATCATGATTTATGTACCTGTCTCTTGAGGCTGAGCATTGCCTATCTTGACTAACCTTTTTCCTCAAGATCTTGTATTCATTTGTTGCTACTATTATTTAGTAAGATTGTTATGGATTCCTCTCACATTTATATGAGTTGAGTGTCACTGCTACTCCATTGTTGTGTTTGCATATTGCTGCAGCTCCAACTTTAGAATATCTTGAGATATTCTCACTGTTGTAGCAATTTCTTGATTTGGAATATTACAGTGGTATCAAAGCATAATCCTGGCTAAGCTTGTGGATCTCAACCATTATGTTATCGAGGAGAGAGAAGATGAAGACTCCATTATGTGGAGAGAAAAGGGAAGATAATCTTACAAAGCTTCTTCCAAGATCTGTACAAAAAATTCATGAAGAATTTGAGAAGATAAGGAGGGAGATATGTATAGGATCTCCAAGAGAGTTTGAAAATGAGTCAAACTCTAGATTTTCTTATAGGGAGTGTGAGCATGCAGCCACACCCTATGATGTACAGTGCAATCACATGGCCAATTTTTCCATGAGAGAAGAAGGAGAAGAAGTAATGCCTGAGAGAGGAACTCTTAGTGGTTTCTTGCATGAGTATGAATCTCAAACTCAGAGGTTTAGAGCTCATGTCACTTTCCCGGAGTTTTGCAAGATCAAGGTGAGGAAGAGCAAGAAACATAATATGGATAGGTTTCTACTATCTGTCTTTGATGGTTCCCCTACTTGTTCAGCCAGGGCTTGGATAGAAGAGCTAGACACCTTTTTGCAGCAACATCAGATTCCCGAAGATGAGGCCATTAGAGTAGTACCGCTGCTCTTTGGAGGTAAGGTCTATGTATGGTGGTTATTTGAGTCTTTTTATTTGAAGAATGAAAATAATTCTTCCTATGCAATGTTCATTAGAACTTTGATGGAAATATTTGGTAGGAGGAACTCTGAAACACATGTGGAGGAAACAAGTACATCTAAACAAACAAAACCCTTGCATGTGATGGAGGAAACCATAGACTCATAATCATTCCAGAGAACCATGAAGGAGGCTGATATCTTGCATGATAATTTTTTGGAGGCAAGACCTTCATCTTGTATTTTGGCACAAGGAGGCAAAGAGATCCCTTTTCCAAAAGAGGATCCAATCATTGGAGGGTTTCCCACTAATGTTGAGGAAGCTAAGGGCAACAACGCTGTCATTTATAGAGTTGATCTAGAACCTCATGCAGAGGAAGGAGGAGCTCTTGCTCCCACTAGAGGTATTCTTGCATCTTTGCAAGGAAGTCCCTAAGATCTCATACATGGAGGTCCAAGCACAATCAGTGAGCAACATGATTGTGTAGCATTGCAGCTGGAAGGAGGAGGAAGGGAGGAAGAATAGCATCATGTCAGGAGAGGCACACACCCTTCTCTATTTCATAGATCTAGTGCAAAGAGGAGGCAGACTGTATTGCGATGTGAGAGCAAGGGCAAGGTTTCCCAACCATATGTACAGTCCCCTCTTGACATTGATGTCTCACCGTATAGAGGAATTCCACCAGGGAGGCCACTAGATCTATCATGGAAGAAAGAAATAATTTCTTTAGATTCACCACTCTTATATTTTGGAGATGTGAATATTTTGGAGGAGAAATTTGGCATGGAGGATGTCAAAGTAGCAGGCAGCAGCATGGAGAGATCTTCACATGCTAGATCACCAACACTGTCCCTTAAGAGGATTGATCCTTACTGGAGATCTCAGCTCTTGGTATAGTACTCCAAGTATCTTGGTGCATGCATGATTCTAGATGACTCAGATGGAGATGATGAGTGTATGGTGGATGATATGGTTATCTATTCACATGGCAGAGTCTTCTTGACTAGAGATTATAGTCTCAAGGAGAAGCTACTGCATGCAGCACATAAGGACTTCTTTTCCATGCATTTTGATGCATACCTTGCCTTAGCAGAGGAGTTCATTTGGGAGGGCATTCAGCAAGACATATCTCAGCATATGGAGAGATGTAGAGCCCGGATGATGATGGAGAAGATGTCACAACCACCTTCCTACTCATTGGGAGTAAGGGAGCATTTTCAGTTGAGCCATTTCAGCTCAAGTCTTCGAGTACATAATGGAGAATGTAAAATTTCACCTTATGTTTTGTACTTCTTTTCCTTTTATGAGCAGCATATTGTACCAAGGAGGATTATTCCTTCTTGCATATTGAATAATGATGTACTTGAAGCCATTTATAGCATTGAGATCGGTAATCTCATTGGTGGTTTGTGGGGAGAGACACATGACTTTTGGTGTGAACCATTGACACCCTTTTGTACTCTCATATTTATATCTTGTAAAAAGATTGTGGCAGAAAACAAGTGGCTGGAAAAGCACTTGTTTTTGTTTGATTGGATGCTAGCAAGGAATGCACTGTGCTGGTTCCTTGAATGGGACCTTGATCCACTTTTCGGTTGTCACGTGACAACTTGTTTCTATTGGTTTTTGCTTCCATGTATTGCTAGTATCTCTATATTCAGGGGAATCTTTGATTGGAGAGTGGGCTTGAGACTGAGGATTCCCATTGGGAGCATGATTCTCCCTAATATACGTTTTTTACATTTCAGGAGGAACCATGGGCCAACCATGAATGCCACATTACATTTATTTTCTTCTTGTGGGAGGAACCACTTAGAGAACTTGAGGAGGCACTCCATGGATCATGAGAAGATAGAGGATTTAGCATAGTCAAATATTTTCCCTTTGAGGATGAGGGGAGACTCATATATTGGCCACTCCATTTATATGAACAAAACATATGGTAATAATCATGTTGATTTGCATAGTAATTTGTCTAAATATATGCATCTCTTGACCATATATGTGCAAGGATTTGCTTAAAGGAGGAATATTCTTCATTCTAGATTTGATGGTCTACATAAGGCCATTATGGATGATCACTCCTTTAGTGAATATGGGGAGGAGATTCCTCATGGATAACATACTTAAATTTCACATTACATCATTCTCCAGACTTGTGAAGAGATTGGGGCAGCAAGCAAATGGTGGGGAGGCCACCCATCATTTTATTTTCTATGGTAGTGGAAAGTCAAACTGTGTTGGCTACATTTGAGGGACCATTGTCCTTCTTCATTACTTCACATGGCAGCCAGAAAAATCATCCTTATGGTTCCCTTGGCTGATATTGCTAAAGATTTTATTGGGAGCATGATTGGAGGGGAGACACATTGGGTGAATGTGTCCATGGAGGGAGAAAACTCCCACACTCTTTTCACTACATGTTCTAAAGGGAGCATGGGAGATGGTATGGCCACTATAGTAGCTCATTTGTTTCCTTATGAGGTGAGCCATATGAGGAATGTGATGCCATATGATGATGACTTCCAACTCATCACATATGAGATGATTTGGGCCAACATGTTTCATAACGTTGGGGGAGAGATCCTTAGAGGTCTAATCTCCATCTTGCCATTTGAGGGCAATGTCATTGTAGCCCAGGATCAGCATACACTCTACAATTATCCTAAGTGGAGAGGAGGACAGCATGGGGTAGGCCATTTTGTCTACCAAGATCAGATTTTCAGTCCACCTGCATTTCCAGAGCCAGAGGTGGAAGATGGCTTTAAGGAGTTGCCATGTTGCGAGGTAACTCATTTTGCGTGGATGATTGCTTGGGGGATGGAGGATTCACATGAGGAATATTTTACTCAATAGATAGTAGACTCCATGCCTTTAGAGGAGGCTTTCCATTTCTGTCCTTGTAGTTGCTTGAGGACAAGCAACATTTGGGAGGGGAGGACATTAATATTCCAAAATTTTCCTACAATAATTTGGAATATTATTTTTTATTGATTTCACCTAAGAGGAGAATAAATGGGTAAGGAAGCCCATGCATAATGACAATATCAATAAAATCCATCATAGTGTGAATGGGGATCATCTTTGGAGCTAGTTTTCACACCCTCATGTGTGAACAGGGTCATTTCCAAGTGGACAAGGTCAAGTTTGACCAAGTCAACATCGCTGGGATACGAGGTGGAGAGCACTTAGAGAAACATCGCAGTATGAATGGGAATTGGGTTATTTGGTGGAGGAAACCCTAAGAGGAGTGGGACCCATGGAGAGGGGCTTTCACTTGTTTAAAATGAGGGCAAGGTAGCCATTGTTTCTCATGTTATGGATTATTGATCTCATTGTCTATTCAGACATTGTGCATTCTTTGCTGTTTAGCAAGAGTTTCCAGGGGGATTCCTGTTTAGGATTCCTTCTCCTTATTGAGAGGCCTCTTGAGGGATTGCACTAATTTTCCTCACATCTAGGCTTGAGGCCAAGCATCCTCCTCCAAGATGGAATTATTTCTGCAGCAGAATAATGTTGTGTTGCAGGGTGTTGCAGTGAGGGTTCACTACACCACCTCCATCATCTATTTTTCAGAGGAGGAGTCTCTCTTTCCTTTGAGATACTAGTCTGGAGGCATTTGGATCTGATTTCATATCATGGAATTGGGCCAACCCAGTCTCTCTCCCTTACAGCGCAGTTCCATCGAGTGACTGTGTTATTTCTAGTGAAGCATTTGCAGTGGGGCTCTTGCAGATTGTTTGGAGGGTGAGATCTTAGGTGAGAGGATCAGACTTTCACTCTAGAGATCCATTGGAGAATATCTTTTCATTGGTTGCAACATCTTTAGTCTTCTTCACTTATTTCCAGTTCTTGAGTTGCTGTTGCTACCCAACAACTCCGGTATTTTGCAGGTTTTGTGTATTATAGCCAATCCTTCCAGGATTGACTTGAGGTAGTCTTTGAGAGCTGAGATATTCACTCCCAATGTAGTATGGGCCATATATTTTTACATCTATGTATTTGGCATATGTTAGCATGTATTTTCTCTATAAAACTGCGTTGTAATAGCTTGGGCACAGATGTGTAGCAGTGTTTTATCATGATTTATCTACTTGTCTCTTGAAGCCGAGCATTGCCTATCTTGAGTAACCTTTTTCCTCAAGATCTTGTATTCATTTGTTGCTGCTATTATTTAATAATATGGGTATGGATTTCTCTCACATGTCTATGAGTTTAGTGTCACTGCTACTCCATTTTTGTGTTTGCATATTGCTACAGCTCCAACTTTATAATATCTTGAGATATTCTCATTGTTGTAGCAATTTCCTGATTTCGAATATTACAATGGAATTCTTAGTTGCTCCTTAGGCCCACCTAAGCTTACCTATTTCATTATGGGATTACTATGCTATTTTAAAAACATGATTTGTAGTAAGCCCTGTTTGTTTTATGCTATCTAAACTCTATCTTGAAATCTCTCTTTGATGTATTGATTGATTAGGTTAAGCCAAAGATGTCTTGTTTATATCTTTCCATTTGTATATGCTTATCAGTTTTCCTCAAAGTTATTTATAGCTTAATGAATGATGTTTGGGCATTCCCTCTTCATTTATTAATGCTATTTATCTCTTATATGTTTTCAAATCTTGAAAGTAGAATCATTGAAGTTAGATAACTTGTCTTACTTCATTTTCTCCACTGGATTGTATATCTTGAATGTGTATTTGTTCAAAAGTATTGTTATTGAGTAAATGGCGTGCCCTATCTCATAATTAGTATATTTTGCTTATTAGCATTTAATATTCTCTCTATTCATAGGTACTTGACAAAGGATTCTTAACTACCTTTTTCCCTACCTTGGTTCCCAAACTTAATGTCCATTTCACCTCACACATAAACTTAAAGATCCATTAACTACACTAGATTTTCCCTGTGATTTACCCCGATTCATTATTGCGATATCAATGACTTCATAGACTCCATAGCCCAATTGATTTGATAACATCTCACTCCACCTATCATACTTGATCATCTTTCCCCAACCAAAACAAACAAAAAACCTACACTTAACAACTAGCCTAAATCAACCATCCAAAGCGAACAAGTTCACATCCTTCGTGCATAATCGAGAGAGCCCTCTCTGAGTCCAGGAAGGCTAGGTCCTAGGAATCCAAATATTGGTCTGATGTTACCATGTCATTTGGTTTACCAATCAGCAAAATCATGGGACACTAACATAATGGCGATCACAGTGGGAATTTGAGTCAAAAAATCCTAGGGATCCCTTAGGAACTGTCAAATCTCAGTCAAATCATAGAAAACTCAAAATCTTAGACAAAGAGTAGAATATGGTTGTTTCACCATCCTAGAAAAATGATGAATCAGCTACAGGAAAATCATACAAACCTTAGGGCTACATAAAGGAAACTCAGAAAACACCAAAAACATCCCTAGGTTGGTTTTTGTCAGTATTGGTGGTGGACCATAGACACATATCTTCAAAACAACTAAAAACATCCACTTGGAAACTCCACTAGCCTCCACTAGGCCTATTACTTCAATAATCATCATAGAATCCCCTGGGAATGCATTGAGCAATCCTAATAATGCTGATGGTGGACAACAAAGTTCAAATCCTCCACCTAGAAACACCACAACCTTCAATAGACCTAATGACTCCACTGGTTGAAGAGATACACTGACCTCTTTCTGATTTACAAACATGGGTCGAAAAATACAATGAAGATATGCCCCAATGAATAGAGCTCATATCCATGGATTCCCACACAAAATACCTGAAATAAAATGGATGAAAAACCTACCTATCTTTCAAGATGAAAAAATTGATGACCCCTTGTTACATCTCATCAAATTTCATATACACATATGGAGGTTAAAGGTTGAATGGCACGAAGACTGCCTCATGAAAATGTTTATGGTAACATTAGAAGGTAAGGCAAGAAATTGGTATGAATGGCTAGAACCTGGCATCTTCTTTTCATTAAAGGATTTCCACAAGGTATTTTATAAACAATATATAGGGTATTTTCCATCTCTATCATTAGCTGAAAATTATTGTGATCAATCTGAGACCTCATACAATACCTTGTGAACATTGATAAAGATTTAGGAAATTGGCATCCTAAATATTTATTAGAATAGCTGCATGCATTTCATTCTCAAGGTAGCTATCATGACAGCCTAGAGGAGTTATTTGAGAAAGAACCCAATCAAGAAATAGAGGAAAACCCACAGGATCTCTCTGAAGGCACAAGTGATGGTTCACCATCTCTTCTAGGTGAGGCTCAAGAATACATTTAGCCTCAAAACCAACCTTAAAAAGAGAAATAGAACTATTGTATTATTATCCAGAGGAAGAGAAAAATGCCTCCTAGTTGAACTGAAGAGGAAATAAATCATATGATAAACACACAGCCAGCCTCTAAACCTTCATCTGAACAAAAAATTTATGTTCCTCCTCCTATTAATGCCATCTACCTTAAATCAGAAAGTAAACTTGTAGATCAGTTCAAAGAAGATCAAACTGGTAACCCAATATGTTTTATTGGTGAGATTATTTATGTTGATGATTCTCCAAATTTTGATCCAGTCTGATGATGATGACATTGTCCAAACATAAGCTAACCTCACAGAGCCATCATTAGTTGGTTTGTTGGAAGAAGATCAATATCATCAGCTTGAAAAAAATAATCAGCCAATACAAGTCACCTATGACACTGATGAGGAAAGCCTCGAAAGTTTAGAAGTAAGTGAGGAGTATCTAACTCTTTGCTCTAATTCACTTCATTCCATCAGAAATACTTTTCATGTGATTGGAAATTAGCAGTATTTAAGTTTTGATGATGAGGTTGGGAAAGCTAATGATTTTCTTGAGCCAGTTGATAATAAAAATCCCTTTCCTGAAAGGGATGAGGAAATCATTTTGGACACATAATCCTCTTTAGCTTCATATTTGCAACCACCAAGTCCCATTGAATTTCAAATTGCAGATGAAGGCTTGGAAGTTTACAATATCATAAGAGTTTTGCACTTATTTTTCAAGAATATTTACTGCCAATAAATACTCCTACTAATCAGCATGGTGGCCTTCACACTGAATTTAGCCCACTCAATAAGAGCATATCAGGTATGCTAGAATACAAATTTGCAATCTATGATGAGTCTACAAGTTTAGATGATCATGAGGAAGAAGAGTTTCTTTCCCAAAAGAGTCCTAAGCTCAACCAAGTGGAGGAAGAAGCAGTCCTGGGTCAAGCTTATTTTCCAAATCTCCAGGTATTATTTCATGGTCCCTTTGCTGATTTGTTAGAGACTTTTGAAGAGGGAATAAAACATTTCAAGAGCAGTTTGATGCAAGGTTTAAAGAAAATTTTAGGCACTACTGTTCAATTACAAGTGAGATGCAAGTGGCCTTTTGATTTCTTCAGCATCCTCAAAGAGTTGAACCAAGATCACCCATGCAATCACCTACTTGATTGATTATATTGGGAAAGAGATTTCACCAAGTAAATTTCTATCATGTATAGGTTTGATTAGGATATATAGGCATGAAAAATAAGCTCAGCCCTATGAGCATCTTTCTACCTTTAGTTTTATATTGTTTTGACCAAAAAGAGAGAAAAATAAAAAACAAAGAAAAAATGAAAAAGAGGGCAGATTTGAAAAGAAGGTACAGCCCCATACCCAAAAAATAGTGATACTGAAAGTGTGCAAGCCTAAATGCCACTACTTTTTCTGAAAGAAGGTCTTTCTCAGGCATCTAGCCTAATCATGGCTGAACATGTTTTCAATTTACTGTTGATAAGTTAGTGAAAGAATGCTGGTCAAATCATTTAAGCTTGAATTCTTAAAAGAAAATATATTATGAATGAAAAATAATGGTTCCACATTCTTAAATATTAACCAAGGAGAAGGATAGGGATGATTAGAAAATGATGAAACATAGCCCTCACACCTTCTAGTTTTATTTTCTTATGAAAACAATGTTTCTGTGAAACTTGTCTCAAATGCCACAACTCATGATGAATCAGATTGCCTAATCCTAGTTCAATTCATGCTTTAAATTTATTTTCAATAGATTAGAGAATGAATTCTGTCATACTGCTTAATCTTGACAGTCAAATATTCTAGGTAGAGAATATGAATATTTCACTAGCATAATTTGAAGTCTTGGAAGAAATAAGTGTAGAAGTAGATAGTTTGTTTTTGCTTTCAAAAGAAAAAATGTCAATGGGTTTTCCAGTTCAAGTGCACCCAAGGAAGAAAAAATGTTAGGAAATTATGTTGGGTAGGTAAATATGAGGTTGAGCTAATCATGTTTTCAGATTATTGATATCACTACTTCAATGAAGCAGCAGAAAATGAAAGAATAAAAGTCTTCCCAATGGATAAGGAACTGGTCTTCATAAACCAAGCGATCTAATGTTCTAGACACCTCCTGAAAAGGATCTACCCTCCACAAGTGGAGCCACTGTTAGTCATCAATAATTTTTTTCTTTCTATACATGACTAAATGTTTATCCCAGATTTCTAGAAACAAAATTCATGAATATTGTGAGTTATAGAAATCTCACTACCTTCATTATCCTTAGGCTAAATTCTTCACTATTTCATTGTCCCATAATGTCAAGGTCAGATCACTACTCCCAAAGGACCCATCATGGGCTCATGCCACTCATTATCACTATGTTTTTCCACCTTTGGCCTCAACCCTCTATTTTGCATTGCCTAACTCCTCCATTGTCCATCTAGGGTTTTTAAGGGCATTTTTCTTGGTTTCATGACTTCCATGGTTAAATCATAAAAAAATATTGTATCCTGATGCTCTTACACCTTCCCATATCCTTAATATATCTTCGTCAACACTTCCAATCACTTGTATCCATCAAAATCATCATTTTTCTACAAAGCCTAATCTACTTCCACAACTTGACACTTTTTTAGACTAGGCCTGTGTTTTTCCCTTTTGGACCCCTTCCCCTCACTAAATTCTTGAAATACCACTTTCCCATACTCTCTAACATCTGTCCCTATTCCCCAAAATTTCCCCGAGAATTTAGATAAACCTTAACCCCTTCATTCCCCTCCTCGACAAGGTAGTCCTAAATTCCCTACACCAAACCCTAATTTCCTCTTCCAACTAAGTTAGGGTTCACCATGGAAAAGAGGAATAGGAGCAAAGGATCCACATGATAGGTCATATCAGAAAGCATAAATCCATAACAACACATAAACATCATGCCTCCATCATTTTCCAAGAACTCATTCCAAGAGTCAAGCCATTTGTCACTCCTAGGGCTAGTTCTGCTTCAAACTATGTTTCTAACCCAACAGAGATGAATTTGACAAACGTGAGAGAGGTGTTTTTCCATCATAGGTCCAATAAGAAAATCCTCCTTCAATTTTTATAAAGGTATCATTGTTTGGGAGAAATGTTAAAAATACAGGTGTCACGGAAGAATTTTTGCCCTGCTGGAGTGACCTTGGGAAAATTAGGTTTTCTCACAATTGGAGTGTCCAAATGACTTTCTTGATGAGTCAAATGACCACTATACTTGAAGATATTTCCAATGAGCTATCATGAGCTCATTTTGGAGTTGTGGAAGGCATAAAAAATTTGTCTGCACTAGCGCTTTTCATTTCTGCACCATCACTCAGCACTTTTTGACCAGTCATGGGAAAATCAACTTTTGACAAGGAAAATAAACTTCAATCAGGAAAAAATGGTATATTTGGAAATTATACAGGTGAATATTTCCTACGAGCTTCATGAGCCCAATTCCAACATCAGAAAGGCCTCGAAATACCCTCTACAAAATGGTGTTTCATGCTCAGGAGTTGGTGTTGTGCTCCTAACAAGTTTTTCAGATATAAATTACACATGGCGATGCGCTCCTAGGAGATAGTGCTGCTCCCTTGGCCAGGAAGGATTCCTAAGCAAAGTAACACCTTAGAACACTTTAGATCCCTTTAAAGTTTCCTCCAAGGTTTTCTAAATCTTTGATAGAGATCAGAAGAACCTTCAAGGAAGACCTTCCTAATCAAGTTCAAATTCTGCAAAAGGAAGATACAAAGACATTGGCACTTTTGCAACAGTGTTATAAGCCATCAGAAGAAATAATTGACAAGGTATATAGTGTGCCCTAAGTCAAGAAAACTCACAGTTGAAGAAAGGGAAACCAGTTGTGCTTAAAGAGAAACTAAGGTTTGTTAAGCTAAAAGGTCAAGCAGTGTGCCAAACAGTGACAAATTGCAAAATGACCATAGAGGTGGCACACCAAGCCAAACATAATGGAAGTTTGTCAAAAAATATTGATCAAAGGGGGAAAGGATGAGGTGAACTCCATAATGATAGAAAAGGAAGAGTTTGAAGGAGTTGTTGTGTACAAGCATCAAAGGGCTACCAAGATAAGGTATCTCATTACTTCAAAGAACAAGGATGGAAAAAGAGTATCAGTGGAAGATAGGGAAGTTTTTACGACTGCTTCTATATCAAGATAAAAATATCAAACCCTCAGACTAAAGGCAGAAATGAAGGTCATCATACCAGTCACCTACAGAGTAAGAATGTCAAAAAGAGTTGGTGGGAAAGGGTTAAAAATCTTGAAAAAACATTAGAAATGGGTGGCAAAGGTTAAGAGAAATTCATAAGCTCATTAAACTCATTAAACACTTCAGCAAAACATTTCTCACTTGCAAAAAATAAATAAAAAACAGTCAAGGGAATAAATTCTAGGTTTTTTAGCCAAAATGGGCAAAAATGCCTTGTGTTGCGTGCCTGGAACTTCCTCTTGTGTATCTTTACACAGGGCGTTGTGCGCCTACATTTTTTTCTCTACAGGCCTGGAAATGTGACTCAACTGGCCCATGCACTACGCACAGAGCTCGTTTAGCAGCACCTAATAGACCTGACCAATTGCACACGTTGCGCTCCTGTTGTCTGCCTAGAGGCACCCGGCACCCGCGTGCACAGGAGACCCACCATCGTGCAAGCTTTGCCCAGGAGGCCCACCATCGTGCAAGCTTTTCCCAGCAGACCCTCCATCATGCAAAATTTTCCCAGGAGGCCCACCATCATCCAAGCTTTTCCCAGGAGACCCACCTTCGTGCAGACCTTGCCCGGGAGATTGAAACTACATGCAGAGGTGACCTGCTGCACTCCTGCGCATTTAGGAGTTGCCCGAACCTCGTGCAGAAAGCACCCAACTAGCCCGTGCTACATTCTTAGGAAATTTTTTGGCTATAAGGTTCTGAAGGTAACAACCATGAAGAAGATAGTGATGACAGAGAGGAAGAAAACAATGACCAAGATGAACATGGAAGTCATGAAAAAAGTGATTATGATGATGCAGAGGTAGTTGAAAGTAGTGAAGAAGACAAAGAAGGCCAAGGTAGTGAGATAGGTAAATATGAAGAAGTAAATGACATCTAAGAAACAAAATAATATTTTGAGGAAAAAAACAATCAAGATGAAAGAGAAAACAATGATCCTAATGACAATGATAAAATGGATAGTGACAAAGATGGAGATAACAACCAAGATAAAAATGCAGATTTAAAAGAAGAAGAAAGTATGCATGATAGTAACGCACATTCAAATAGTAAAGGAGGTACAAATGCAAGCAGTGATACAAAGGCAGAGCTTGAAAGTGAACACAGTGGATAAAATAATGAAGAGAAGGATAGTCATGAAGATGAAAATGCATCAAGCCATGATGAGGACACCTCTAATCATGACAACAAAGAAATTGAAAATGAAGATGATGATAGTTTAAGTATGGAAGATGACATTGTAGGAGAATTTGAAGAAGATAAAAATGATGAAAATATTGACAGTAGTACTAGCATGGGAGGAAATGAAAATGCCTCTCAAGAAGGCAAGCAAGGGTCAAGTTGAAGAAGGCTCAAGGCAAGATCCCGACACCAAAAGAGGAAAAAGACCAAGCTAGGATTGGAATCTTAGCCCAATATTCTCTATATGTTTCCCAAAACCCATGAGGCACTCCTCCACCAAATTTTGGAAAATTTTGACAACTTTTTGTCTTTTGCAAATTTTGAGGCTAGGAGTACAACACACCCTGTGATGTTGTTTTTCCCAAGGAATATAAAGGAGGAAAGGTTTTCATTTTTAGGTTCCTAATCATCCATATAGCATTCTCAGAACGTTTTAGCCAAATTGGAGTGATTTTGGTCCCCCACAAGGGTCAAAAACACCCATTTTTTCACCATTCTGCCTGCTTTTCAGGACATGTGCTGCGCTCTTGGCAGTCTTGGAAGTTTAATTTTTTGTACAGGTTTTAGAGATCAGACTGAATAACTAAAGGTAAATCTAGAAATTAGACTTCAAGGGCTTTCCAACGAGCCATCATGGAGCCTTTTCCAACATAGGAAAGGTCTCCAAAACACTGCTACAAGAACACCTATTTTTCCTGTCTCTTTGATGCGCTCCTGGCATAAATTCAAATTTTGACACAGTGTGCTATGCTCCTATGGTTGACAAGGAAGAATGTGCGTTAAGCAAGTTTTCAAAGGCATTTCAGGCCTCAAGGTTCAATTTATTTTCCACAAATGGCCGAAAAGATATTTATTTTGGATATTTTGTGCCTTGGGAATTGCAAGGCCTCAAGGACAAATTAGGATATTTCTTGTTGGCCAATAGGCTTCTAGATACTCTCTTAGATATTTCTTCTCCTTGCATGATTAATAGAGCATGGAGACTCATTTTAAATGGGGGACTTAATGTGTTTAAGAGTAATACATGGTTTTTGGAAGTTGAAGAGCAATTTAGTGTTGTGGAGCTTGTGGATGATTTGCCTTGATTGATGGTGATGAAGGCTTGCTTGGAGGATCCTAAAGTTTAGTTAATGGCAATGTATCTCTCATATTTTCATGTTTTTATTTTTTTCCATATGTCCATATTTGTATATTGCAATAGCTCAAAAGAGTATAGGATGAGAAATCTTGTTTGAGGCACCTCAATCCTCCTGTTAGCTATTGTTCTCATGTTTTCTTCTGCTGGGTTAGTTTAAGGAATTCCTAGTTACTCCTTAGGCCCACCTAAGATTTTCTATTTCATTATTGGATTAATATGCTAGTTTAAAAACATGATTCATGATAAGCCCTTCTTGTTTTATGCTATCTAAACTCTGTCTTGAAATCTCTCTTTGATGTATTGATTGATTAGGTTAAGCCAAAGATGTCTTGTTTCTATCTTGCCCTTTGTATATGCTTATCAGTTTTCCTCAAATTTCTTTATAGTTTAATGCATGATGTTTAGGAATTCCCTCTTCATTTACTAATTCTATATTTCTCTTATATGTTTTCAAATCTTGAAAGTAGAATCATTGAAGTTAGATAAGTTGTATTACTTCATTTGCTCCACTGGATTGTATATCTTGAATGTGTATTTGTTTAAAAGTATTGTTATTGAGTAAATGGTGTGCCCTATCTCATAACTAGTATCTTTTTCTTATCAGTATTTAAGATTCTCTCTGTTCATAGATATTTGTCAAAGGATTCTTAACTTCCCTTTTCCCTGCCTTGGTTCCCAAACTTAATGTCCATTTCACCTCACACATAAAATTAAAGATCCGTTAACTACACTAGATTTTCCCTGTGATGTACCCCAATTCATTATCGTGATATCAATGAATTCATAGAATCCATAGCCCAATTGATTTGATAACCTCTCACTCCACCTATCCTACTTGATCATCTTACCCCAACCAAAAAAAACAAAAAACCTACAATTAACAACTAGCCTAAAATAAATCATCCAAAGTGAACAAGTTCACATCCTTTGCGCATAATAGAGAGAGCCCTCTCTGAGTCCAGGAAGGTTAGGTCCTAGGACTCCAAATATTTTTTTGATGTTACCCTATCATTTGGTTTACCAATCTGCCAAATCACGGTACACTAACATAATGGAAATCATAGTGGGAATTTGAGTCAGAAACATCCTAGGTGACCCTTAGGAACTCTCAAATCTTAGTCAAATAATAGAAAACTCAAACTGTCAGCCAAAGAGTAGAATCTTTTTGTTTCACCATCCTAGAAAAATGATGTCTTAGCTACAGGAAAATCATACAAACCATAGGGCTACATGAAAAGGAAACTTAGAAAACCCAAAAAACATCCCTAGATTGGTTTTTGTTAGTATTGGTAGTGGACCATAGACACATATCTTCAAAACAACTAAAAAAATCCACCTGGTGACTCCACTAGCCTCCAGTAGGCCTATTGCTTCACTAATTCTCATAGACTCCCCCGGGAATGCATTGAGAAATCCTAATCATGCTGATGGTGGACAACAAAGTTCAAATCCTCCCCCTGGTGACTCCACAACCTTCAATAGACCTAATGAATCCATTGGTTGAAGAGATACAGTGACCTCTTTCAGATTTACAAACATGGATCCAAAAATACAACGAAGATATGCCCTAATGAATTGAGCTCATATCCCTGGATTCCCACACAAAATACCTGAAATAAATTGGATGAAAAACTTACCTATATTTCAAGATGAAAAAATTGATGACGCCTTGTTACATCTCATCAAATTTCATATACACATATGGAGGTTAAAGGTCGAATGGCATGAGGACTGACTCATGAACATGTTTATGATAACATTAGAAGGTAAGTCAAGAAATTGGTATGAATGGCTAGAACTTGGCATCTTGTTTTCATTAAAGGATTTCCACAAGGTATTTTATAAACACTATATAGGGTATTTTCCATATCTATCATTAGCTGAAAATTGCTATGATCAATCTGAAGACCTCTACAATACGTTGTGAACATTGATAAAGATTTAGGAAATTGGCATCCTGGGGATTTATTAGAAGAACTCCATGCATTTCATTCTCAAGGTAGCTATCCTGAAAACCTAGAGGATTTAGTTGAGGAAGAACCCAATCAAGAAATAAAGGAAAACCCACAGGATCTCTCTGAAGGCACAAGTGATGGTTCACCATTTCTTCTAGGTGACGCTCAAGAAGGCATTCAACCTCAAAAAAAGCCTTCAAAAGAGAAAGAGAACTGTTGTAGTATTATCCAGAGGAAGAGAAAAATGATTCCTCCTTTAACTTAAGAAGAAATAAATCAGATGATAAACACACAGCCAGCCTCTAAACCTTCATGTGAACAAAATTTTTTTGTTCCTCCTACTATTAATGCCATCTACCATAAATCAAAAAGTAAACTTGCAGATCAGTTCAAAGAAGAACAAACTGGTAACCCAATATGTTTGATTGGCGAGATTATTTGTGTTGATGATTCTCAAAATTTGATCAATCTGATGATGATGATGTTGTACAAATAGAAGCTAACCTCACAGAGCAATCAATAGTTGGTATGTGGGAAGAAGATCAATATCATCAGCTTGAAAAAATTAATAAGTCAATACAAGTCACCTATGACACTGATGAGGAAAGCCTTGAAAGCTTAGAAGTAAGTGAGGAGTCTCTGACTCTTTGCTCTACTTCACTTCAGTCCATCAGAAATAGTTTTCATGTGATTGGAAATCAATAGTCTTTCATCTTTGATAATGAGGTTGTGAAAGCTAATGAGTTTCTTGAACCAATTCTTAATAAAAATCCTTTTTCTTGAAAGGGATGAGGAAATCATTTGGGACATGGAATCCTCTTCAGCTTCAGATTTTCAACCACCAAGTCCCATTTAATTTCAAATTGCAGATGAAGGCTTGGAAGTTTACAATCTCATAAGAGATGTTGCACTTCATTTTCAAGAAGATTTACTGCCAATAAATACTCCTACTAATAAGCCTGATAGCCTTCACACTGAATCCAGCCCACTCAATCAGATCATATCAGGTACGCTAGAAGACAAAATTGCAATCTATGATGAGTCTACCAGTTCAGATGATCATGAGGAAGAGGAAGATTTTCTTTCTTAAAAGAGTCCTAA
Organism: Pinus albicaulis; assembly: GCA_034641835.2. Taxonomy (NCBI): domain Eukaryota; kingdom Viridiplantae; phylum Streptophyta; class Pinopsida; order Pinales; family Pinaceae; genus Pinus; species Pinus albicaulis. Next base: position 211,831,787 of record CM076583.1, on the reverse strand, counting down.
GCTCGACCAATTGGAGGAAGAAGAAGTCCTGGGTCAAGCTTATTTTCCAAATCTCCAGGTATTGTTTCATGATCCCTTTGCTGATTTATTAGAGACTTTTGAAGAGGGAGTAAAACATGTCAAGTGCAATTTGATGCAAGGTTTAAAGAAAAATTTAGTCACTATTGTTCAAGCACAAGTGAGGTACAAGTGGCCTTTTGATTTCTTCAGCATCCTCAAAGAGTTGAACCAAGATCACCCATGCAATCATCTTCTTGAATAGTTATATTGGAAAAGAGAGTTCACCAAATAAATCTCTATCATGTATAGGTTATATTAGGATAGATAGGCATGCATAATAAGCTCAACCCTATGAGCATATTTCTACCTTTAGTTTTATATTGTTTTGACTGAAAAGAGAGAAAAAGTAAAAAAAGAAAAAAGAAAAAATGAAAAACAGGGAAGATTTGAAAAGAAGGTACAACCCCGTACCCAAAAAATAGTGATACTGAAAGTGTGCAAGCCTAAATGCCACTACTATTTCTGAATGAAGGTCTTGTTCAGTCATCTAGGCTAATCATGGCTGAACATTTTTTCAATTTATTGTACATAAGTTAGTGAAAGAATGTTGGTCAAATCATTTAAGCTTGACTTCTCAAAATAAAATAGATTAGGAATGAAAAATAATGGTTCCACATGCTTAAATCTGAACAAAGGAGAAGGATAGGGATGATTAGCAAATGATGAAACATAGCCCTCACACCTTCTAGTTTTATTTTCTTATGAACATAATGTTTGTGTACAGCTTGTCTCAAATGCCACAACACATGATGAATTAGATTGCCTAATATTTGTTCAATTCATGCTTGAAATTTCTTGTCAATAGCTTAGAGAATGAAGTCTTTCATACTACTTAATCTTGACTATCAAATAGTCTAGGTAGAGAATAAGAAGAGTTCACTAGCATAATCTGAACTCTTGGAAGAAATAAGTGTAGAAGTAGATAGTTTTTTTTTGCTTTCAAAAGTAAAAATGTCAATGGGTTTTCCAGTTCAAGTGCACCCAAGGAAGAAAATTTTTTAGGACAGTAGGTTGGGTACGTAAAGATGAAGTTCAGCTAATCATGTTTTCACATTATTGAGATCACAACTTCAAAGACATAGCAGCAAATGAAAGAAGAAAAGTATGCCCAATGGATAAGGCATTGGTCTTCATAAACCAAGAGATTTGATGTTCTAGACACCTCATAAAAAGGAGCTGCCCTCCCCAAGTGGAGCCATTTTTAGTCATCAGTAATTTCTTGCTTTCTATAGACGCCTAAATGTTTATCCCAGATTTCTAGAAACAAAATTCATGAATATTGTGAGTTCTAGAAATATCACTGCCTTCATTATTCTTAGGATAATATTTTCACTATTTCATCATCCCATCATGTCAAGGTCAGCTCACTACTCCTAAAGGACCCATCATGGGCTCATGCCACTCATTATCACTATGTTTTTCCACCTTTGGCCTCAACCTTCTATTTTGTTTTGCTTAACTCCTCCATTGTCCATCTAGGGTTTTTAAGGGCATTTTTCTTTGTTTCATGAATTCCATGGTTAAATAATCAACAAATCTTGTATCATGACGCTCTTAAACCTTCTCCTATCCTTAATATACCTTCCTAAACACTTCCCATCACTCCTATCCCTCAAAATCATCATTTTTCTACAAAGCCTAATCTATTGCCACAATTTGACACTTTTTTACACTAGGCCTATGTTTGGCCCTTTTGGACCCCTTCCCCTCACTTGATTCTTGAAATTCCACTTTCCCCTACTCTATAACATCTGTCCCTATTCCCCAAAATTTCCCCAAGAATTTAGATAAACCTTAACCCCTTCATTCCCCTCCCTCTACAAGGCAGTCCTAAATTCCCTACACCAAACCCTAATTTCCTCTTCCAACTAAGCTAGGGTTTGCCATGGAAAAGAGGAATAGAAGAAAAGGATCCACATTACAGGTCATATCAGCAAGAATATAGCCATACCAACTCATAAACATCATGCCTTCATAATTTTCCAAGAACTCATTCCAAGAGTCAAACCATTTGTCACTACTAGGGCTAGTTTTTCTTCAAACAATGTTTCTGACCCAAAAGAGATGAATTTGACAAAAGTGAAAGAGGGGTTTTTCTAAAATAGGTCCAAGAGGAAAAAAATCCTTCAGGTTTTACACAGGTCCCATGGTTTGGGATAAATGTAAAAAATACAGGTGTCACGGGACAATTTCTGCACTGCTTGAGTGACCTTGGGAAAATCAGGTTTTCTCACAGCTTGAGTGTCCAAATAACTTGTAGAATGAGTGAAATGATAACTAGACTTGAATATATTTTCAATGAGCTATCATGAGTGAAATTTGGAGTTGTGGAAGGCATCCAAAATTCCTTTGCACCAACACTATGCATTTCTACACCATCACTCAACACTTTTTGAGCAGTCATGGGAAAATCTACTTTAGACAAGGCAAATAAACATCAATCGGGAAAAAAATGGTATATTTGTAAATTATGCAGGTTACTATTTCCAACGAGCTATCATGGGCCCAATTTTGACACTAGGAAGGCCTCCAAATTCCCTCTGCAATATAGTGTTGCACGCATAGGCGTTCCTGCTGCTCTCCTGGCAAGTTTTTCCCATATAAATTACACATGGCACTGCGCTCCTAGGAGATGGTGCTGCGCCCTTGAGTAGGAGGGATTCCTAAGAAAAGTAACCCCTCAGACCACTTCATAGCCCTTTCAAGTATCCTCCAAGGTTTTCTAAAGCTCTGAGAGAGATCAAAAGAACCTTCAAGGAAGACATTCCTAATCAAGTTCAAATCCTGCAAAAGGAAGATATAGAGATAGTGACACTTCTACAAGAGTGTTATAAGCCATCAGAAAAAATAATTGACAAGGTAGATAGTGTGTCCTAAGTCATGAAATCTCACAGTTGAATAAAGGGAAACTAATTGGGCTTAAATAGAAACTAGGGTTTATTATGCTTGAAGGTCAAGCGGTGTGCAAAATAGTGACAAATTGCAAAATGACCATAGAGGTGGCACACCAAGCCAAACATAATGGAAGTTTGTCAGAAACTGTTGATCAAAGAGGGAAAGGGTGAGGTGAACACCATAATGATAGAAAAGGGAGTGTTTGAAGGAGTTGTTGTGTACAAGCATCAAAGGGCTGCTAATATAAGGTGTCTCATTGCTTCAAAGAACAAGGATGGAAAAAGAGTATCAGTGGAAGAGAGGGAAGTTTTTAAGACTGCTTCTATATCAAGATAAATATATCAAACCCTTAGAATAAAGGAAAAAATAAAGGTCATCATATCAGTCACCTACAGAGTAAAAATGTCAAAAAGAGCTGGTGAGAAAGGGTTAAAAAGCTTGAAAAAACCTTAGAAATGGGTGGAAAAGGTTAAGAAAAATTCATAAGCTCATTAAACTCATTAAAAACTTTAGAAAAACATTGTTCACTTGCAAAAAAAAAAAAAAATCCAAAAACAGTCAAGGGTAGAAATTCTGGGTTTTTTTAGCCAAAATGGAAAAAAATACCTTGTGCTGCGCCCCTGGAAACCGGTGTTGCGCGCCTAGAACTTCCTCATGTGTATTTTTACACAGGGTTCTATGCACCTGCATTTTTCGCCCGATAGGCCCAGAAATGTGACCTGACTGGCCTGGGTGCTACGCACAGAGCCCGTTCAGCAGCACTCGATAGACTCGACCACTTGCATGTGCTACGCTCTTGCTGTCTGCCTGAAGGCACCCAACACCCACGTGTAGAGGAGACCCACCATTGTGTAGGCTCTACCCAGGAGAGCCACCATCGTGTAGGCTCTACCTGGGAGACCCACCATCATGTAGACTTTTCCTAGGAGACCCACCATCGTGCAAGCTTTGCCTAGGAGACCCACCTTCATGCATACCTTGCCCAGCAGACCGAAACTACATGAAGAGGTGACCTGTTGCTCTCCTGCGTGTTCAAGAGCTGCTCTACCCTTGTGTAGAAAGTGCTCGACTGGCCCGTGCTACGTTCCTGGGACTTTTTTCGGCTGTAAGGTTTTGAAGGTAACAACCATGAAGAAGATAGTGATGACAGAGAGGAAGAAAAAAGTGACCAAGATGAACACTGCAGTCATGAAAAAAGAGATTATGATGATGCAGAGGTAGTTGAAAGAAGTGAAGAAGACAAAGAAGGCCAAGGCAGTGAGCTAGGTAAATATGAAGAAATAGATGATAGCCAAGAAATGTAATATTCCAAATTCCGTGGAATATTAATTTTTGACATTTGCACTTAGGGGATGAATAAAATGGGTAGGAGACCCGTTCATTTTATCTATAGGGAATAAAAATCCCCTTATCATGAAGAAGGATCCCTTTTGGAGTTTGATTTCACACCTCCATGTGTGAAAAGGGACTTTTGCAGGATTACTAGGTCAATTTTGACCAAGTCAAACAACGCAGTGGTATGAGGTAGAGAGCACATTGTGGGACAACGCAAAGAAAGAGGAGGGAAGATTCCTGGAAGAAGGAAAACCCTAATGAGTGGGACCCATGGAGAGGGAGCTCACAATTATATAAGAGGAGGGCAAGGCAACCATTGTTTCTCAGGTTATGGATTATATATTTTCATGTCTGTTTAGAATTGGAGCATCCTCTTGTTGTTTAGCAGAGTTGCCGAGGGAATTTATATTTAGAATTTCCTCTCATTCTTGAGATACCTCTTGAGGGATTGTACTTCATTATCCCAAAATCCAGGCTTGATGCCAAAGCATTTCATTTAGCCACATCGCAGTCTCCATTGGTGGCTGGGTTGTGTTACTGGGTGTTGCAGGGGATGGTTCCACAACACCACTCCGGAGATTGATTTTCAGAGGAAGGGATCTCCATTTCATTGGGAGATCATTTAGGAATGTTCTTGGGCAGATTTGCAGATCTTGGCATCAGGCCAACATTTTGCAATTCACCTACAGTGCAGTATCACTCCCAGACTACGTTATTCTCATGGTGTATTTGTAGTGGGGGACTGCAAGATTGATTAGAGGGGAAATATTTGGTGAAAGGATCAGCCTTTCAATTTAGAGATCCATTGGAGGAGGATATTCCATATTGTAGATCATATTCAGCCATCTCCTTCTATTTGGTTTATGAGTTTCTGCTGCTACCCAGCAACTCCAACATTATTGTATTTTCCCATTTTGTACATGTATTGTAGCCAATCCTTCCATGGATTATTGTATTAATGTTTTCAAGGGTTGAGAGCTTGATCCCCCTCATTTCTGGAGCTATCATTGAAATATCATTATATTTTCATATTATATGTTGTTGTGTCTCCTATAAACAGCACTGTCATAGCTAGGGCATATTTATGTAGCAGTGTTTTGTCACATTTGGTGTACATGTCTTATTGAGGCTTTCATTGCCTAGTTTGAGTGAGTGATTCCTCAAATAATTGTACTCTCTTTCTTCTATATTATATATTTAGTAGATATTTGCATCTTCATGTGTCATGGCTCATTAAATAATGTTTTGTATTCAATCCTTTCTCAAGTATTGTTGCAGTCCCTTCACCGGGCACTTTCTGAGGACATATAAGTGTGGTGGATTTGTTTAACCACCTTAGAGGGATTCCTTTGGTCCCAACTCTTGGATTTTGTTCTTAGAAACATTTTTCTAAAGGATCCAGGTCTTGGTATCAAATCCTATTGCCTCCAATTCTAGAAAATACGTTTTCCAGCCATGGATTACTAGCTATTCCAAAAAGGGATATTACAGTGGTATCAAAGGACATTTCTTGGCTCAGCCTATGGCCTTCAAGCCCAAGAAAGAAGAAGATGATGATGAAGAATGTGAGCTTGATCTCATATATTTTCAGAACAAATAAGAGCCTCCCTAAGGAGGAGAAGCAAAGAGAAGAAGAGGAAGGTCCATGCACTTCCTATTCTTATGAAGGCAAGGAAGATAGGGATGGAGGATACTTGGATCATTTGATCTTAAGTAAGTACCTAGCTGAATATAAATATCACTCTAGAGAATTTAGGGGAACTACAACATTCCCATAGTTTATTCAACAGAAGGAGGAGAGAAGGCCCTACAGTAGAAAGGAAATTAGAGGCAATAGGTTCCTATTGTCTACATTTGATGGGTATACTTGAGCAAGAGCTTGGGTGAGGAAGCTAGAGGCATTTGTTCTGCTACATCCAGTGGTAGAGAAAGAAGTAGTGGATATTGTAGCACTGCACATGGAGGATGAAGCCATTTTTTGGTGGTTCAAACCCTTGGTCCATTCAAGGGTGAGTTCTTTTGCAGAATTTACTCAAAGGTTAATCAAAACCTTTGATGGAGAGAGGAAAAAGGAGGAAAGGCTCACACCACCAACGGAGGAGGATTGCACCAATGCTGCTGCAAATTTGGGGGAGCAACCTTCTATATCTATAGAGGAGGCAACCATTGCATTAGGAGGAAAATACATTGCAGCCACAAAATAACATCCCAAGATCCACCAAGGTATGAGTGAAGTTCTACTTTCCATTTTAGCAAATCATTTAAAAGATTGTGGAAATTCATATTTAAAGGTCCAAGAATATACACATATTGCTATTTTAGAGCACCATGATTGCACTGCGCTATGCAATGGGTTGAAAGAGGAGATGGAACCTCATCCTCATGAGCTGTTGATGAGTCTCATTCAGCCATTGAGGTTGGGATGTGAACCATCGGAGGATGAAACAAACCATGGCACCTTCGTGATAAACAAGGAAACATATTTTCAACTGGAGGTTGAAACATCTAGTACAGCATTGGAGGAAGTAGCAATGTTGTTAAACATGGGTGGAGAGGAGATATTACCTCTATCGCATTGGGATCCTCATGGAGCCAGCATAGTCATGGGTGAGAGATCTTTTCTAAGAGGTCTCCAAGGAGTTGCATTTCAAACTTCCATGAAATGCAAAGGGGAAGGTATGGCTTGGGAGAATGGTGATCCTCATGAGAGGGAAACCAATGGAGGAAAGAGGAGAAGACATACACAAGGATTTGAGTGGGTGTGGATGAGGAGAAAGAGGCTGATTAGCTACTTGCAAATATATGATACCGAGAAATAAGAGTCTTGGTTGCGTTGGCTCCTCTTGAAGGAGTTTGGCCATCACTTGGTGTATCCTCTTTTCAGGAGGGTGGGAGTGGAGAAGAGGTGGAAAAATGTATACATCATTGAGTAGAGAGTAGGGATACCTAGACATGATATGGTATATATATCAGTCATGATACCTTCATCACATGAGTTACATGATGTGAGCATGAGGAGGAAGCGAGCACTTGGATTGCTTGAACTATCTTGGAGAGAGAACAAGAAAATTTGCTATCATATGATGTATGGTGTTGCAGGAGTAGAGGAGAGCACTCTCATAGTGCAAAGGGATTACTCCTTGGCTTGGAATGATCAGGAGGCATCTCCATCTTGGGAGAAGCTTCATATTTGCAAAAAAATCACCAGAGGTGTTCTTGACAAGGAGCATGTCAAGAAACAAAGATTGGTATGGGCAAGAGCCTTTTTGCATGAGTTCACAGCGCTATCACTTGGGAGAAGGGTCACATACATGGATCCCTCTATCATCTTACTTCTAGCCTATGGTAAGATCTTTGTGTTTACATTTGCTGATTTACATACTCTTATCATTATGTTGCAGTGTATTGCTCCTCAAAGGGGCAGATTTCTCATGTTGCTCCATGGGAAAAGTTGGGCCAAACCATATGATGGAGACAACCATATTTTATGTGGCCTTGGGAAAAATTTTTCTCATTATGTGTATGTTCAGCCAATCCATATACTTGACCATGTATTAAGAAACATTTTGACATGTAAAACTCTGAAGCAGCAGTTTGAAAAATTGCACTGTATCTATTTGGGAGACTGTTGGTGCCATCAAGCATCATGTAAGACCACCACTAATTCCTCTATTTTATTGATGAGCACGTTTCCATTTTCTGATATTTTCCATATTATTATTTGGGTGATGATTGGTGAGTTGACACATGAGTTGAATGTGTCTTTGAAGGGACATGATCCCCATAGTTTATGCATTGCATGTTCTAGTGGGAACATGAGGGGAGGCATGGCCACCACAACCACCTATTTGCCTTCTTTTGAGATGGGACATGAATTTAATGATGTTATCCATCCATTTTATATATATGGGCATGTTTTTTATTGTGTATTTATGATTCACTCATCTATCTACTATTCAGTAGTAGAGGTGATATTCTCTATACAATGCTTGCCATGTTATTTTCTCTAGCTATAGTGGATGAGGTTGCGTTGTAGCCCTATGATACATTATTTGTATCTTGTTTCAAATGTTATAAACTACATAAAACATTCCATTATGGTATTCTATGATGATCATGTCCTACTCATCATGGATGAAATGTCTTGGGCCAGCCGGATTATCATTGATGGAGGAAAGACCCTTGGAGGATTGCTCTTCATTTTTCCACTTGAGGGCAATATTTTTGCAGCCCATGATCATCAAAAACTCTACAATTATCACAAGTGGAGAGAAGGACAACATGGAGAAAGCTATGAGACATGCCATATTCATATTTTCAGCCTACCTTCATTTCTGGAGCTCAAGGTGGAGGGAGATTTCTATGAGTTGCCATGTTGGGAGGCAACTTATGTTGTATGGATGATTGCTTGGGGATGGGAGATTCATATGGGGATGATAATTCCCATTATATATCATATCTCATGCCTCAAGGAGGCCCTTATAAAACCCATTGTTTCCTCCATGGATATTTGTTTCGACATGATAACTATTTGGGGATGTTCACCATGTTGGTGTCCCGTGTTTTGATAGTTTGGAAAATCAAAAGACAAGGAAACATCAGAACCAATATTTAGAGCCCCAGGATCTAGTCCTCCTATTCTCAGAGAGGGATCTCTTGAATTTTTGTTTGCAAAGGTTTATCTTGTGTGCTTAGAGTATGGATTTTAGACTAGTTATTAAGTGCAGGTGTTTGTTTGTTTGTTTGGTCGGATTGATACAGCAGAACATGTAAGACCTAGGAAAGATATATAGAATGGAGGAACATCTGTTTAATTGGGAAATGGAGTAAAAAAGAGGTCATAACATACTTATCAATGGATATGGGATATTAGAGGGAAAATCTAACTTGGCCACAGGATCCTCTGGTTTTTGGAATGAGATGGACATCAATGATTTGAAAAAAGAAGTTTAATTCTAAACAAAGGGAATTTGACAACATAGGTTGAAAAATAAAGAGCTTTTTGATCGACAGGGCTAACCATGAATTCTACAAATCACACCTTTAAGCAAACAATGATTTCAAAACAAATTTTAAAATGAAATCTAAGATTCGGGGAACACCTTATTTCCTCAAAGATTTTATTTCAAATGACTTAGAAAACATAAAAGATTCACTGATAATTACGATCATAGAAGAGGGAACACCTAAATACATCTATGATAACAACTATAAAGACCTTTAAGCCAATTTTTCAAGAAAGGAAAAGGGGCAAGATCAGAACCGACCTCCTTGACTTACTATAAGCAAAGAACTACAAAGGGAGACTTCCATAACAGACTTTAAGTGGCAAAAGACAAGCAGGGAGAACCATAAATCATGCTGAAACCAACTGTTTGAACTATTAAGGAAATAAACAAGCATGAAGACTAAAGAGAGAGATTAAAGACTCTAAAATACTTTAGCAGAAGAAAAAATGAAACAGTGAAGGATGAATAGGTCTAAGGTGCTTCAAGGAGTCATTTCTTAGCCTAAAATTTTCAACGTATTGCAGTAAGAAATCATGGAATAGAATGAAAATAGGGGAAAACATTAAACAGTTCAGAATACTTCACCAATAGCTAAGATCATGGATCCAATGATAGAGCCTTCTCAAGAAAAAGCATGCAACAGCATCATCAAGGCTTCCAAGACTTCAGTTTCTTCTTTAACTTCAACAGACTATGTATTATTTAAGAGAGTTTCAGTATTACAACTAGTGATCAACCAACAATTTCTCATCTTCTATAGCATTATTTATAGAAAAATGAGGAGGTGAGATGTGATAAAAGATCTCCCAAGATAATTAATACAGTCTTAATGGCTTCTCAGCCTTTGAGGGGCTCGATGAAGAAGTTTATAGATGTCCTATCTATATTAACTGATTTAAATTTATGAATTAAGCTTGGTGGGAGCTTTTGTTGACTTTGAAGCTCTGTGTCATGTTGGAGTAACTCTGTAGATGTTTTTTGCATTAATTTCTTTGCAGAAGTAACTCTCTGGCTGCGCAGAGGTGAATATCTTCGTTTGATCAATAACTTCAGCCTCTATTTGCATGTTTTGAGGCACAGGTGGATTTGTGGTATCTGGGAGTAATCAATTCACCTCAGATGTGGTGGTGGAGGCCTTTCTGTCTGATAGATCATTATGATTTCCTTTTAACTGTGTTTTAATTTGGGGGATTAGGCTTTTGATAATCAATCTTAGCCATAATCCCCAAATTTGTCTTCAATCTTTTGTTCTGCTGTGTTCTGTCTTCAACACTGATACTCTTTTAATTGTGATTTAAAATCACAGTGTCTTGTTGATGTGCAGGCCATGCAGGGCTCGTATGGCATCAATGCCTCATGAAGCATTAACGAGATGTGGCATTTGAACCCTGTGAATGGTATGAGGATCGTCACCCTCGGCTTTGTCTTTTTTTTTTTAAACATTTTGAAATTCATTTGAACCTGCACAATACACAAAAAGGTTAATAAATCCTACGTTTATTTTGTTTTACTGCTTCGGAGGGTGTGGGGAGAAGCGTGGTCGTTGGATTGAAAAGATGAGCGGCTAGGATTAAATCCGAGGGTTAATGGAAATAATACAATGGAGGAGGACGGGTTAATAAGGGTCGTTGATATGTAGAGATCAATAGTCAGGATCGAGGAGGACGATGCGATTACGCGTTAACCATTGATCTGAGGATTAGATCAATGGCGGGGAATGAATCGGAGGAATGGTTGATCAGGGGGAACAAACAAACGCGCCCGATGAAAAATTACGATGCGATAATGCGCGGGCTATTGGATCGGCTCAATGATCAACGACGGAGATCGTGTTTAAAACACACACTAGCGGAAACATTTATAATAAATGAAAACTCAATATTTAATAAAATACAAAGGTTTTTACGCTTTGGGGGTGGGATATATATATATATATGGAATGGTCATGGAACCCGATTGTGGGGCCTTTGACTATATGAAATGATAATAGGCCTAGGGTTTTATATGATAAAGGGCTAATCGCATCAGAATGTCGGGCTCGGTCTTTCAATCTACCCATTTTAAAACATGCGATGCGATTGGCACTGGGACCTTAATTCTTGGTCCTGGGCATGAGTATATATGAATAAAGCGGAGGGAGAAATTCATGTAAAGGGGCTCAATCGCATTGGAAATTTTGATGCGGTCTTTCAATCAACCCATTGAACTTTTCCGATGTGATAAGTGCTTCAGCCTTTGCGCTTGGTTTTACAAAGAAAACAAAGGATCAGGGTTCATAAACATGGGGCCTAATCGCATCGGAGTTTTTGTAATGGAAAAAAGAATTGCGCACTTGGATGTTTGCGATGCGATAAGCACTGAAAAGGGTTAGTGCTTGGTCTTAGCACCATGGGCATACGGTGGGAAAGTGGTTAGGACTTAGCCCAGGGGGCTTAAGTTTGTAATACAAAAAGGTGTATTTTTATGATTTTTTCATAGTTTTTGATGTATTTTGGGGTTTCGTTATAGTTTAAAAATGTGTTTTAAACTATGTGAAAATGATTCTCATGAATGGAAGAAGGGAAAATCATGAAAAATAGAGGAATTTCATGGAAAACGGGTAAAAAATGGAGGTTATTTTGTGAAGTGGAAGGAGGGGGAAAATGGTTTTTTTGCAGCAGTCTTTTTCTTTGAAATCGACAGGATTTCTGAGTTTTGAAATGGAAACAAAAATGAAGATTTGGACAGAGGCATGAGGCCTTCAAGAGTCTTCAAGATCCAACACTTTTTAGCAATAAAATTTGTTCCTTGATGGCTCCAAAAGTTTTAGCCACCTTTTTCTATAACAAATTTTATAGGTGGCTAACACACCAAAAGCTAGATTACATATGTTGGAGGGGCAACTTGGACACTTGATTGATGATATGGCATAATTTTCTTGGATAATTTTATCATGCATGTCTGCTAGAGGGAAATTAAGGGGAAATAAATCAGTCTATCCTTGTACTTTCTTGAGGATAAGCAATCTTTGAGAGGGGAGGACTGTAATATTCCAAATTTTGTGGAATATTAATTTTTGACATTTGCACTTAGGGAATGAATAAAATAGGTAGGAGACCCATTAATTTTATCTATATGGAATAAAAATCCCCTTATCATGAAGGAGGATCCATTTTGGAGTTTTATTTCACACCTCCATGTGTGAAAAGGGACTTTTGCAGGATGATTAGGTCAAGTCTGACCAATTCAAACAACGCAGTGGTATGAGGTGGAGAGCACATTATGGGACAACGTAGAGAAAGAGGAGGGGAGATTCTTGGAAGAAGGAAAACCCTAATGAGTGGGACCAATGGAGAGGGAGCTCACAATTTTATAAGAGGAGGGCAAGGCAACCATTGTTTCTCATGTTATGGATTATAGATTTTCATGTCTGTTTAGACTTGCAGCACCCTTTTGTTGTTTAGTAGAGTTGCCGAGGGAATTCCTATTTAGGATTTCCTTTCCTTCTTGAGATACCTCTTGAGGGATTGTACTTCATTTTCCCCATATCTAGAATTGAGGCCAAATCATTTCATTTAGCCACAACACAATTTCCATTGGTGGCTGGGTTGTGTTGCTGGGTGTTGCAGGGGAGGGTTCCACAACACCACTCCGGAGATTGATTTTCAGAGGAAGGGATCTCCATTTCATTGGGAGATCATTGAGGAGTGTTCTTGGGTAGATTTGCAGATGTTGGCATCAGGCCAACATTTTCCAGTTCACCTATAGCACATTATCACTCCTAGACTACGTTATTCGCATGGTGTGTTTGCAGTGGAAGACTACAAGATTGATTAGAGGGGAAATATTTGGTGAAAGGATCAGCCTTTCACTTTAGAGATCCATTGGAGGAGGCTATTTCAGATTGAAGGTCATATTAAGCCAGCTCCTTCTATTGGTTTATGAGTTTCTGCTACTACCCAATAACTCCGACATTATTGTATTTTCCTATTTTGTACATGAATTGTAGCCAATCCTTCCATGGATTGTTGTATTAGTGTTTTCACGGGTTGAGATATTGCTCCCCCTCATTTATAGATATCATTGACATATCATTGTATTTTCATATTCTATGTTGTTGTGTCTCCTATAGACAGTGCTTTCATAGCTAGGGCATATTTATGTAGCAATGTTTTGTCACATTTGGTGTACATGTCTTATTGAGGCTTTCATTTCCTAGATTGAGTGAGTGATTCCTCAAAGCATTGTACTCTCTTGCTGCTATATTATATATTGATCAACTATTTTCATCTTCATGTGTCATGGCTCATTAAATAACATTTTGTATTCAATCCTTGCACAAGTATTGTTGCAGTCCCTTCACTCGGAACTTTTTGAGGACATCTAAGTGTGGTAGATCTGTTTAACCACCTTAGAGGGATTTATTTGGTCCCAACTCTTGGATTTCGGTCTTAGATACATAGGTCTAAGGGATCCAGGTTTTGGTATCAAATACTACTGCCTCCATTTCTGGAAAATGTGATTTCCATCCATGGACTGTTAGATATTCCAAAAAGGGATATTACAAGAAATAAAAGAAGATTTTGAGGAACACAATAGTCAAGATGAAGGAGAAAATAATGAGCCTAATGACAGTGATAAAATGGACAGTGAAAAAGATGGAGATAATAGCCAAGAGACAAAGGTATATTTAGAAGAAGAAGATAGTATGCATGATAGTAAGGCACATTCAAACAGTAAAGGAGGTACAAATTCAAGTAGTGATACAAAGTCAGAGGTTGAAAATGAACAAAGTGGATCAAATAATGAAGAGAAGGACACTCATGAAGATGAAAATGCATCAAGCCATGATGAGGACACCTCTAATCATGACAACAAAGAAATTGACAATGAAGATGATGATAATGTAATTATGGAAGATGACAGTGTAGGAGACTTGGAAGAAGATAAAAATGATGAAAATATTGACAGTAATATGAGCATAGGAGGAAATGAAAATGCCTCTCAAGAAGGCAAGCAAGGGTCAAATTGAAGAAGGCTCAAGGAAAAATCCCAACACCAAAAGAGGAAAAAGAAAAAGCTAGGCTTGGAATCTTAGCCCAATCCTATCTACAGGTTTCCCAAAACCCATGAGGCACTCCTCCATCAAATTTGGGAAAATTTTGACAACTTTTTGTTTTTTGCAAATTTTGAGGCTAGGAGCCCAGCACACCCTGTGCTTCACTTTTTCCTAGGGAATATTCAGGAGGAAAGGTTTGAATTTTTGGGTTCCTCATCATCTATATAGCATGCTCAGAAAGTTTCAGCCAAATTGGAGTGGTTTTGGTCCCCCAAAAGGGTAAAAAAGACCCATTTTTTACCCTTCTGCCTACTTTTCAGGACATGTGTTGTGCTCCTGCCAGTCTTGGGATTTTCACTTTTTAGATAGGTTGCAAAGGTCATATTGAAGAAATAAAGGTATATTTGGAAATTAGACTTCAAAAGCCATCACAGAGCCTTTTTACGACATCGGGAAGGTCTCCAAAACACTGTTAAAAGAAGACCTATTTTTCCTGTCTCTGTGCCGCACTCCTGGAATAAATTCAAATTTTGACACAGTGTGTTGCTCTCTTGTGGTTGAAAAGGTAGAATGGGTGTTTAGAAAGTTTTCAGAGGCATGTCAAGCCTCAGAGGTCAATTTCTTTGCCACAAATGGCCCAAAAGATATTTATTTTGGATATTTTGTGCCTTGGGCCTTACAAGGCCTCAAGGACAAATTAGTATATTTATTGTTGGCAAATAGGCTTGTAGATACTCTCTTAGACGTTTCTTCTCCTTTCATGATAAATAGAGCATGGAGACTCATTGTAAATGGGGGACTTGATGTGTTTACAAGCAATACATTGTTTTTGGAAGTTGAAGAACAATTTAGTGTTTCACAGCTTGTGGATGATTTGCCTTGATTGATGGTGATGACGACTTGCTTGCAGGATCCCTGAGTTTAGTTAATGTTGATGTATCTCTCATATGTTAATTTTTTTCTTGTTTTCCATATTTCCATCTTTCTATATTGCAATAGCTCAGAAGAGTATAGGATGAGAAATGTTGTTTGAGGTACCTCAGTCCTCCTGTTAGCTATTGTTTTCATGTTTTCTTCTGCTGGGTTAGTTTAAGGAATTCTTAGTTGCACCTTAGGCCCACCTAAGATTGTCTATTTCATTATTGAATTAATATTCTAGTTTACAAACATCATTCGTGGTAAGCCCTGCTTGTTTTATGTTATCTAAACTCTGTCTTGAAATCTCTCTTTGATGTACTGATTGATTAGGTTAGGCCAAAGAGGTATTGTTTCAATCTTGCCCTTTCTATATGCTTATCAGTTTGCGTCAAAGTTATTCATAGTTTAACGAATGATGTTTAGGCATCCCCTCTTCATTTATTAATGTTATTTGTCTCTTATATGTTTTCAAATCTTGAAAGTAGAATCATTGAAGTTAGATAATTTGTCTTACTTCATTTGTTCCATTTGATTTTATACCTTGAATGTGTATTTGTTTAACATTATTGTTATTAATTAAATGGTGTTCCCTATCTCATAAATAGTATCTTTTTCTTATCAATATTTAAGATTCTCTCTGTTCATAGGTATTTGACAAAGGATTCTTAATTTCCCTTTTCCCTACCTTGGTTCCCAAACTTACTGTCTATTTCACCTCACACATAAACTTAAAGCTCCATTAACTACACTAGATTTACCCTATGATGTACCCCGATTCATTATCGCGATATCAATGACTTCATAGACTCCATATCCTAATTTATTTGATAACCTCTCACTCCACCTATCCTACTTGATCATCTTACCCCAACCAAAACAAACAACAAACCTACACTTAACAACTAGCCTAAAATCAACCATCCAAAGCGAACAAGTTCACATCCTCCGTGCATAATAGAGAGAGCCCTCTCTGAGTCCAAGAAGGCTAGGTCCTAGGACTCAAAATATTTGTCTGATGTTACCCTGTCATTTGGTTTACCAATCTGCCAAATCACAGGACACTAACACCTTCCATACAGCTAAGAGTGCTTACTAACACATTCCCTCACTAAGGATATGTGGTCACCCAAAATTCCCAAAATACTCTAGCTCCTCAACCTACATAACCTAGGAATGGAAATTATTATACTATCATGATGAATTTTGAAGATATCAACCTCCAAACTCAGTCATTCCAATTTCAAAATCCTCTTGACAATTCATGACCAATTATCAACCCAAAGTTTCCATTGAGCCCCTTTCATCAGCAAAAGGTATCTTGTAGATCCCCCAAACTAAGGTATAGGTTCACCTAGATATCACCAAAGGACCATTGCATTGAAATGTTGCTAGTTATTGATCCACCCACACCTATAGTATAGTAGATGACTTGGTGCAATCTCCTGCTACCATGTCAATGCTAAAATTCCTCAAGACGTGCTCATCTTAATAGAAAGATCTATTTTTTACCTTGGGAATTGTGGATACTTTAGATGATCATTTGATCATATTTGACATTAATAAGGTGGATCATCCCCCTCTTCCCTCCTTCATTTCTTTTCATATAACAATATCTATAAAAAACGCCATTGTTCAACAATATATAGTAGATGAAGGTGCCTCCACTTGTGCGATGGTCGCTAGTGTCTGGAAGAAAATTGTCTCCCTCACACTATCACCATCGACCATCACTATTCATGCATAAGACACTCACCCCTCTCAACCTCTTGGTTTGTATAATAATTTCCCCATAATTATTGTTGGCAAGATGGTCATGATTGGTATCAAAGTTATCGATACCCCTTTAGATTATAACATATTTCTCGATCGTACTTACATGTACGCCATGACATTTTCACATCTTTTGTGTTTTGTAAGATGATTTTTTCCAATAATGGAAGTATCGTCACTATCGATCAACTAACTTACTATGACCCTCAATCTCAAACCTCTCCTCAAAACATCATTTCATCGATGGAGGAAAAAAATACCACCTCTAAACTAGTGTGTCACCTAGTGTCTACAAAGATTCCATGCTACTTGGGGCTTATTATGGCCCACCACTTGCTCCATCTGAGCATCTCTCTTTAAGTGTTTCCATGCTTCAAGCATCACGAGCCATCAACAAGCAGTCTAGTATGTCTTCCTAGCAGCCAACTCTCCAACACTCTATTGCTCAAGACTTAGTTCATCATTCAGGAACAATACCTCTAGGCCATTTCCCTTTAGGATTATTTCCTCCCAACCATCCTTCTTCAAGAGTAGTTCCTCCAAGTCATTAATTCTTTGGTCAAATACCTTTTTTATTCTCGCAACTAGGAGTCTTGTCTACTTTTGTAATGGCTATGTTGAGTCTCCCTAACATGACTTTGGGGATCCCATTTTGGTACATTGATCCTATTGTAAACACTCCATCTGACCAACTCAAACCTTACATGCATTTGAATATTGTTTAAATCTTCCCTACAACCCCATCCTTTGCTTCAATTCCACAACAATATTAATAGGAATCTACTCCTCTTGAGAAAGCATCTAGTGGTGGGATCAAAACCCAGAAAATGTGGGAAAATCTAAGGTAACCAAAGAGGATCCCACATCTTCTAAACCACCAAAGCTTACTCCTCCATGGTATTTATGTGATTTTACCAATCATGCCACTAATAATTTCCTTGATCTTCTACACATTAAGATAATTATTTCAAAATATGATACTAAACCCAATCCTAACTTTCCTAAAGTGCATGTTACTATACCCGCATCTTCCAAGAAGATAAAATCATTAAGCACAAAATACTGTTGTGATTTTTCCGATACATACAAACATTATTTTCATCAGTTTCCTCGTCTCAAATAATTTCATCATACGCTCCATGTTCTTTGTGATCTAGTTTTCGTTCCTAGTGACTATCCTTATTCTTTACTTGTAGGTTCTTGCACCAATTATTCCCTAGGAGAGGATAATTCAACACCCATCCTCTACATGTCATGATCCACAAATATAGATATATTCATAATCCTTAGGAGTTTCTTAATGTGCTTCTTTTGAACCATCTTTAGAAGACAAGTTTGTCACAACATCAATGAATGTCACATCCACTATTCCTCTTTCCCCTATTGCATATGATGCATATGTGAACCATGTATCCCATGATGATTTTTGGTTCCATCCCCATTTGAACATAATAATTTGAACCACATTGACATTTTCACCATTAGAGTGCCAAACAATGTTTGGATAAGGGGAATCCACTTTTGAGAGTCTAGGAGAAGCAATTATCCCCTAGCCTCCATGTGCATATGGGAGTGATGACTCTAGTACCATTATTATTCCCCATCTAGAAGAGCCTCTAAAGTCCCATATCACTACAAATCACCATTGGGATGACCCACATAATAATTCATACATCTCACATCAACATCCATGTCCCTTACTCGTTGTTATTGTCCAATATCTGTGTTGTCTATGTGAGAATCAGTTCATTATATATTGTTAGAGTCAGAATATGCATTCTGCCATAAATGATCGATATCATTCTTTCATCTCTTATTTTAGGTGTCTCATTTTGAAAATTTTATATCATTCCATTAGGTCATGCTAAAAATTATTTCACCGATAGTAGCTTTCCTCAATAAAACTTCACCCTCCATCAGAGAACCATATTTGTTGACTCATTCCCATGTCTTCTTGAGAATAATAACACCTATGACTATGCTCATTTCACCATGTATTTTCTCAGTTAATGTCAGTCATGGAGATCAGGTCCTAAAGTCTCATTAGGTCATTAGGGTTTTGATTTTCAAGGTCAAAAATACATTACTCCATCCAAATAAAGTCAGCAAATATATGAGAGTGACTCAAAGACATTTTATGTTCCTCTACAAAATATCATTCACTATGTAACTATTATATTTTTCAATTTGTAATTTTGATTTATATGATTTCAATATCAAAATGTCATTTTGATATTAAAATAAAAACAAATGAAAAAATGAAATAAAATAAAAAATCAAAAGAGGGTATATGTTATAAATAAAAAATATAAGATGTGAACCCCATAAAAAAGAAGAAAAACAATAAATTATGAAAGTGTCGCGCATTCAAACGCCATTAGTCTTAGTTTAGTTTTATTATGGATATAAATTGTGTGTAGCTTGTTTAAAATGCCACAAAATTTCAATAGAATTCAGTCATATAGTTTAAGCATGGTTGAATTAGGTTTAAATTTCTTCTCCATAGGTAGCGAAAAATAATTTTTCAAACTGTTTAAATTTGACAAATTAATTAGTTAGGTGGAAAATAAAAACCGGTTCAATAGTTTAATCTGAACCAAGGGAAGTGTTGTAACATAATTTATTTTGATAAGTTAGCATAATTAGTTGAAATAATTTTAAAATGATAAGGTAGGATGTGGATGCAGAAGCGTGAAAAAGTTAAAAATGTTAGGAAGATTATTATTTTTGTAGGCATCCTTGTCAATAGAATGTTAGGCTGTAGATGCTCTAAATAAAGGAGGAAAATGAAACAAAATGTCAGGTGGTAGATGCTCTAAATAAATAAGGCAAATAAAATTTTAGGGAAGCAAGAAATAAAAAGAAAAGCTTCATTTTGTTTTAAGGGTTTTTATTGGCTGCTAGTCTAAATGCACTTATGGAAAAGTTATCTGTATCGTTTAAATTATGATTAATAATTTTTATCTTAAAGTTTTAAACCATAGCATATTTTCCCCTCCCACTCTCATTTCATTCATTTCCCTTTTCGTTTCCTTCCCCTTCCATATTTCCACACATTTCATTAAAAAATACCCACATTCCACTTTTCCCATAGACCAAAACCCACTTATCTAAAAATTTGAATTTTTTAGATATATTACAAGCTCCGCCACCCATCGAGAGCCATTTTATTTAAACCTTATACCCTATTGTTATATATATTACATATTATATATATAACAAGAGCCGCTCAAACCATTGGTGGGACCCCTTGTGCCTCATTGCATATCGCCATCACAAAGATTTGTTATAAAAATCAAATGCCAAACTTATAAAATCGCCGATGAGATATGATGTGGGACCCATTCCCTGCCACGCTTCCTTTTTCCATTTCATTTTCATTTGAAATACATTAAAACCTTACCTTTTTCCAACATTTTCACTTTACCCTTCCCCCCTCACTGTTTCATTGATTTTCATTCCCTGATCAAAATCAAAGTGGGGCCCTCATCGCATTTCGTAGATTTTATGTGTTTTCGCATTGGAAACTGAAACTTAAAATATGCGATATCTAATTTTGCGATATCCAATAGCATTTGAATTACCTTTGTGAGCACCCGCAACCTGTTCATTTTAATTTGAGATATGGTAAGTTGGGCCCACCTTCACATCTCCGCCCCATTTCATAGCCATCACAATACATTGATATACCACATAAACTTCATAATACACTTACTGCTTAAACAATTTCCGTCGATTCATAAAAATCTACCACATTGCTAGTGGGTCCCTCTCCCTGCACATCACAAATGTTAAAAGTTAACTCCCACAACTTATAACTAAAAGCTAAAAGTTGCAATATGCTTTGCGGTCACGGTCCCAATTCTTCCTTTCCACGTCACTCATCTCCTCCCTCGGGCGTCGCACGTCACAGTTTTTAAAGTTTACATTCCCCATGCTTATAAATCAATACTAAGAGTTGTGATATGAGCTATCGTCTAGTCCCACAACCCCTCCATGTTATCTACCCTCCACGCCACCTCCCCATCGCATCACATTGCCAATTTTATTCTTTGTAAACTAAATTATAAAGGTTGCGAAGTGCGTGGATGTGATGCTAGTTCAGAATTAAATTTTAAAAGGTCTCGAGTTTGGGTATATTGGTTTTCATGATATTTTTTTCATATAAGGGTTTTAACATGTCAAAATGATTTTTGGTAATAAAGCAACAGAAAGGTCGAGTCGAGGCAGCAAAGACATTCAACACTCTGTTTTCACAACATATCTGCCTTCATAGCTCTCAGCTCATCTGCCAACATATCAGTGAATTAAGATCCACATCCTAAACTGCTCCACTACATCAACACATTAGCAACAATGTAGCACAAGCAAAAAGGGTTGATTCATCTCAATAAAATATATTTTCCCTGTTCTCAAGGTGCATATCCGCAAGGGAGGTCTTTCCAAATGCCTCCAAATCATGGTTTCGAAAACTTAGGCAAGCAATTCATTTATTTTTAAACAGTTTTAGGTTCCTAGAGGTTAGGAATTAGTTTTTGTTATCTGAAATAATTCTGGATCTGAGATTTGCCTCAGATTTTGTAAATTGGTCTATAAATTGCATAAATTCAATGTAATAGTGGTTGGAAATTGGAATAGTTCATTTTTTTTAGTTGATCAAGGATATTTGGTACTCAGTTTTGGCCATTAATACAAGAGGAGTTGCAGTTATATTTATGGGATACCTGTGGTATTGAATGTTTTTCATTGTTTCTTCTCTAATGACATATGTGTGAATTTATTGCTCATAATTATTTCCATTTTTCTATATTATGATCTTTTATAAGTGTGAAATTCGGAATACATGCTTGCATTTCTTTGTTTTGGGTAATTGATCATACTTTGTTTCATATCTTCTGTCTGAGAGAAATACATCTCTTATTCTTCCCTCGGCCTCCTTACAGTTTCTTAACCATTCCATAACCATTTCCCCCAAGTGATTGAAATTATTCCTACCTTGTCTGATTCATTCATGCAACCCTCATTCTTTATCCCTAACCTAGTTTTCCTTGACCTATTTTCATTATCTGCTGATCTACCCAACCAAATAAATTTAAAACAACCCCTGCACTCATTATCTATCATAAAACCCTAATTTCTTTGATCCTCCTGGCTGCGACCCTTTTGGAGACAGCCCTCTCCAACTTGATAGGGCTAGCTATCAAGTTAAAAGCTTAGTTTTTGGTTACCTCTGTTGGGATTCCTTCCTCGGCCTTGGGAATCTAGTGGAGTGATAACATATTTGAAGCCACTCTTTGGTATGGTGAAACCATGTATGAAAACCTATAAATTTAGCCCATTTGACTAATTTAGACAGTTCCAACGTGAGATTGGAAATCAACCATTTCCTTTCTCCTATTATATTCATTTAATTCTTCCTATATGAATACAACCATAAGTAGAAAATGGAAACAATATCATAAAACCATGCATAATCATATTATGTATCAAAATATCCATATTAAAAGTGTTTACAATCCACTACTATAAGTACACATGGCATGTCCATAGCATGTGACATCCTTACATACAAAATTGGGGGCACATATGCCCATGCATTAACTCATCATCCTCTTGAGAATCTCGTGCCATTCGGGTCAAATGATTGAATCCATTATTCGATCACTTGTAACGCAATCATGATGTAGAAAATCATTCCCACCTTTGCACACCTAATAAGTCCCCTACATCATTTTGTGTCAGGGGGATATATCTCATGCTTGGGGGTGTAGCCACACTCCTCTCATGTTTAACCAAGATAATAATTCCATTGGGGTAAAATTGTAATGAGAGGCTACTATGATGTGATTAAAATCCCCATGTATATTTAAGGAAGTGGAACTAACATAACTAAGCCAAACTGACCTTCCACAAATTCTACAAAACCTTTAGGAGCTAACCAACCCTTCCAAGTGGCCAAATCTTAAGAAAAATTGAAATTTACTAATATGGATCTTCATTTTCTCCCATGACGATCCATGCACGCAACTGATGCCTTCTAGACACTCCCATAGAAAGGCATGCCAATGAATGTGGATTTTTCCATGTAGTTATGTGCCAGTGACCCTAGATTCCGAGCCACTTTTTGAAGGCTAGGTCTCAAGGCAGTGTCCAGAACTCCAAGAAACTTTCAGAAATTAATAATAACACAAGAAAAAAGCTATTAATGCAATAATTGGTGCAAGTACTTGTTCTGACCCCTACTAGTCATGAGTGGAATTTCGTCAAACATGTCACAAATATGTAATCTACAGGTCATAACAAGACATTTGAGTATAGGGGTATCATACTTATCTGAGATTCCTAAGGAAGAATTGATGCCTTATCACAATAGCTACATTATCATGTATTAGGTTATATATTCTGTTACACAAATTTTTGGTCATCTAACTTGTTACTATTATATGGAAAAAAGTACACCACGTAAGACCAATTTTACCCTAGTAAAATTGCTTTCACTATGAAAAATAACTTAGTAATCCATAATTTATTAAGTTGTATATGGTCTAAACAGGAAACACCATGAGGAAATATTGAATAAATCCCTATTTGTTTGATATTCCTCAAGGTATAATTAATTAAACATTAGTTTAATTAATATTCCTGGTCATATTTAACCCAAAATAGGAAAATTAATTAGATAAACCACTATTTGTCTTATTATTTTCTAGGAATAATTATTTAAAACATTATTTAAATAATATTCCTTGTTAAATTTGACTAAATCATTTATAAATAATTGAAAAAATCATTATTTATTTAATTATTACTCAACCACATTCTTAAAATAATAAATAAATATTTATTTATTTATTAGTTACAAATAAAGGGATTCGACCAAATTCAAATTCTTTTTCCCTCCAATAGAAATAATAAAATATTCCATAAAATTTGGATCTAGATTTGGTTAATAATATTTTAATTATGTACCAATATCTAGACTAAATCAATATTTTTTTTATAAATAGAAGGCTTTTTCCATTCATTCACTACCTTTTTTTGCCTAAAGATTGCTCTGGATCTATACTTTTGGTCTGACTTTGATCCTCCATCATTGTCATATTTTTCTACTTTTTTCTTGTGAACTCCCTTTGAGTTACATTTTTGTTTGGGTTTTCTACAGCATGAAGAGAGAGAGAGAGAGAGAGATCTTATATCTGAAGCGCTAAAGACATACAAGAACCTATCCCATTGAGGGGGACTGGTAACATCTTTCTATGTTCCCTTGCCAGGTGTCATAACACAAAAATTCTTTAAAAAACATTATTGTCTTGTTCCTTGGATGCATGGAGAAAATCTTTCTTTTATTTTCTATTTAATGTCTTTAAATACATAGATCTATATTTCTGTAGCATTTATTTTGATCACTAACTAAAGATCTAAGTAAATTGATAGCCCATCTACTCTACAAGTGCTAGAATTGATCTAATATAAGAGTACCTTGCTACTAGAGAAAATTTCTCCCCATAATAAATTCCCTCCACCTGAGAAAACCCCTTGGCCAGAAATCTTACCTTGTGTTTCTCAATGCTTCAGTATGTTGCTTGCTTCACCTTGTAGATCCACCTCAAACCTACTACTGAACTGTTCTTTGGTCTTGGGACCATTTCCCAAACCCTCCTTATAACTATGGAATTATATTCCTGTACCATGGAATCAACCCATACTGGTTGGTGCACTACATTCTCAAATGAGGATGGTTATCTATCAACTAGCTCTCTCATCAGAGAAATGTACCCAATGTACCGATCTAATCACCTCTTTTTTTGCGCTATGATGTGGATCCTCTCACATTATCTCTAACACAATGCAATAATTTGTCAGCTTACCTGGTGCACTTCCTTCCTTCTATGGATGTCTCTGCATGAGTGGTGTCTCCACTCTCTGCTCCTCTACTTGTGGCTGCTCCACAAAATCACGAGGTTCTTCCTTCGGAGCCAAAATCCCCACATTTTCATGAAAGTGAAGTTCCCTCTCAAGGGAACACCTCATTTCCTTATCTTCATCGAAATTCACATATCTATGAAAAAATTTCATCCTGAGAGATGGAAGGTACACCTGATAGCTGTGAGGATTATCAGTGCACTCTAAAAATATTCCTAACTCAGCTATTGGCTCTAGCTTTTCCTTGATTCCTTGGAAACATGACAATAAATTGATGAACCAAGGCCTTGAAGTGTGACACATCTGGTTTCTTCCCTGAAAAAGGTTCTTCTAGTGTACTAATCCTGATAATTCGATGAGGACTCCTGTTCTGCACATATACTGCGGTGTGGCCTAGGAGTCTAGAGGTAGGCCATGATCATGCAACTCCCACAATACGTATGTTCTTCCTCTTAGGAACCCCTTTCTATCGTGAGTTATGAGGTGTTAGTAACTCCCTTCAAATTCCTTCCTTTGCATAGAAGTTTTTAAACTCATTCGACACATATTCACCACCATTACCACTCCTTAGAGATTTCAATTTCTTGTCGGTTCCTTTCTCAACAAGTGCTTTAAATTCAAGAAATTTGGAGAATGTCCGGTCTTTATTTTGCATGAATAAAATGCAACACTTACATGATAAATAATATAAAAATATAACATAATACCTATTATTAGACATGTAGGCTATCGAGAAACGTCCACAAACATCTGAGTGAACTCTTTCGATGACGGTTTGTGCTATATTTTCCTTATCATGAAAGGTGAATTTGGTGTACTTCCCAAATGTACACCCTTTGCATGTATCTCTTTTCTCTAGTGCACCTTTAGGAATTCCTGTAGAAATATGTTACATGATCTTCAAGGATCCATTATGCAAATGACCAAGTCTCCTATGCCATAATTCAACGATGTCTCATCTCTGATTTTTTGATAAATGCTGAACAATATTCTACATCTGATTTGTAGAGGTTCTTAACTAGAACCCAAATCCGCTTAACTTGTCCCATGGTGATGTTTCTAAGGAAATAATTTCCTTTGCTAAATATCACATCATAGCCACGGTCTTCCAACATAAGAATTGAAACTGAATTCTTCTTCAGACCTAGAATATACATGAAATATTTTAATTTTGAGAGGGGAGCTAGACTCCCTTTGAAAGGTAAATGTACCAATATGGGTTACACTATACCTTCCATTATCTCCCATCTCGATGTGAATCTGGAGGTCCTTCTCCTCCAAGCCACTCCGAATTTCATTGTTTCGTGTCATATGAAATGAGGCTCTACTACCCCGATACCACACACTACCTATCACCAAATGCACCATGCATACGATCAGGGTGAAATCCAACTCAAATTGTGAAGCTAGAGATTCACCCGCTGGTCCTTCTAAGGGCTTCCTTCTAGCCTTCTTTTGTGGACACTTCGTGGCATATTGTCCCAACTCATGACAATAAAAGCACTTGATTTTTGACAAGTCTTTCTTCTTTCCTACCTGGGTAGATTACGCTTTGGATTGGGATTTATTCCCTTTCCCTTTCTTTTCCTTTCCAGCAAAGACACAATTCTCCTCATCCTCAACCTTTGATAACGTCCCATCTCTGTTTCTCCACCTTATTTCTTCCTGCACTAGATTTTACCATGACCACTACCAACTATTGATAATTTTCTAGGGTGGTGATTAATTCAAAATCTCTTGTTGATAATTACTTGTGAGCTTACTTTTATTACTTATGTATTCTCTTCTAAGCTTATTATGTCTTTCATCAAGTCAATTACCAAAACACACGAGAAACAAATATAGCTTCTTCAAGCCAAGGTCAAAACCTCTCCCTCTTGGAGAGGAAAACTTGCAAGGAATTATTCTTATAGACTTTCAATTAACAAGTACCATGCCCATGACTCATACCCTTGACCTATGTATGCTTCCAATACATTGTCACTGATTTATTCTTGACTTCTTCTTTTTTATCCTCCCTCTAGTACTACTCTACACCAATACTATGAGGCTCAGTTCTTAGTGAATTCCTTTATTCCTCCTAGATATTCTTCAACACCTTGTAGTATCTTCTTATTGTCTCTTCCTTATAGTTATAATTTAGCATTTTGATCACACTGTATTATCTTTCGACATTCCTTTATGAATATATCTGCATTATAGAGAAACTCGGTCTCTATTTAGCAACACATAGCTCAGTTATTTTTTCCTTCAAAAGTATTTCTTTTCTACATTATATAATACTCCTTTTAAAAATTCTATTTTCACTTTCACCTTGCATCATCATCCTTGTTCTACACTTGCACCAAGTAGCATTAGTCCTGAAAAATGTTCTCGGACTTCTCTATAGTCACAGGAAACATATCACATATTTTTACTTCAAAATTATAGTGAGCGTTCCTCAAATTACTCAATAAGTATCTTCACTTTATTCATTTTTCTTTATATATGTGATCCACACCTTTTTGTTGCAGACTTGTCCAAATTTGTGTGTGTAAATGAACCGCAAACCTATACTTTATATAGTGACTTCCTTCTACATTTTAGACCGACCTTCCAATCTGAGTGTAGGCCAACTTGTTCAGAGGTATGTAGTCCGTATTTATCCACTACTTGTTTTTTTCCTTATGAGATGTTTAACGTTGGCATTGAACATCATATGGAGCTATATCTTTAAGGCTTATATGAAAAGGTCTTGAGCACACTTCTTTGACTAGATTTTTCATATACATGACTATTAATTAGTACATTTATGAAATGATGAAAAAACCATAAAATACATCAAGAAGAAGTTTTCTGAAATATAATAAAACTTTTCTCATGAAGCCCATGAAGAAAGAATAATAAAAATAAATTTTATTATGTTTGTCTTGTTCATTACATAAATACATAATTACATAGTCAATATGAAGACCGAATCTAGTTACACTTTCCAACACCAACCTGGTAGTTTCTCTCTACCATTTATGGAATCTTGATAATTGTGCCAGCTCTTAGGAGTACCCAACAGAGCTATATATACCAAATATTCTTCTAGAACACTATACCGACCCCGCCAAGATCATCACGACACTGTGTAAACTTGCTCAAGTACTGCAGAATTGATTCAGTGTTTTGCATCTTAATAATATGAATCTTGTCCTTGAGTGCCAACTTCCCACGATCATTATTGTTCTCAAACAAATATGTCAGTGTTTTTCACATAGAAAATAGAGTTTCTTTCCCATGGATATTCGATACAATATGATCTCGAAATCCATCCAATATGATTTTCCACACTTTAGCCACATCCTTCTTCCACTCAGTGAGATCGTGGGCATCAGATGCTAGGGATTTTGCTACATATATATTGATCTATTTTAGAAAACTATTGTCATCTAATACTTCCTCCATGTGGATCTTCCATGCCACACAATTTGTGGTTCCTTACAAAGCATACTCAGGCCTAATTTGGTTGGAAGTCATCTTATCAGTGATGGAGAAAACTTTCAACAATGATCTTGAAATTCCAACCTCCTGCAAAGATAATTTGAAATGATCTTACCCACTGTGAATATAACTCTGATACAATGTAGAAAATAACTGTAGATTAAATATTTCTCATGTAATTAAAAAAAAAAATACTCCAATCTACTCAACTCATTTACGGAAAGAAATTCATGATTGAGAACATATAACAAAAGCATGAATCATGATTTAACACACATATGTGAGGATTTATCTAGGAGAAATAAACTGCTTAAAACCCCTTCCTATTTGTATTACATTAACCAAAAAATAGAGAAGAAATACAATGCTTGATCAATCCTGAGCAACCCTTGCACAAGTATAATATATCTCACTGGCTCATAGAATGACTCTAGAAAATACTTAGCGAATTTTCTTGTATTCCAAGCTCCTATTTACTTGTGGTTTTTCTCAAGGAATTATCCCCATATTAATTAGGTAAATCCCCATCTAGAACTGCGTAAACCCTATAGGACCTTCTCTGACTACATGCACCACATGTCAACCTTGGATAATTATATAACTAATAGTACACTACCCTTGAAATCCAATCTCAACTGGGAAACTCTAATTTCATGTATGCATGAGTTAATTATTATTTTGTTGATCAGTTAACTGGTCAAACAGTGAAGCTACACCCCACTACTATACCTCCTAATAGTTACTCCAACAATTGGAACTAGTTTGAATGACCTTAACTCAATTT
Organism: Pinus albicaulis; assembly: GCA_034641835.2. Taxonomy (NCBI): domain Eukaryota; kingdom Viridiplantae; phylum Streptophyta; class Pinopsida; order Pinales; family Pinaceae; genus Pinus; species Pinus albicaulis. The sequence continues at coordinate 211,802,587 of CM076583.1, read as the reverse complement.
AACTGAATTAAGTTGTTACAACTGAAATTAAACTCAACCTAGGCTCCTAAAATTTAGGAATCACTATACAAAACTCAATTTAAGCCTACAACATGAATTAAATAAGATAACTGAGTGATAGAAAATCATTTAACTCATTCAAGTCGTCTTGTGATATGGAATTTTGATTTTCTCCTAATTTAATTCAAGGGGAAATTAAATCAGGATATTCCTTGCCTCCATTTTTGAACAAAATGTAGCTCTGTTGATTTGACTGGCTTGGTTTTCGCTCATCAAAAAACCCACAAAATGAAATTCTCTTTCAAATAGTCCATCCAGATCTTTTGATCCATTTCCTATTTAGAATGGCTTCTTTGGTTGTGATCTCCCCCTCATTTAAACTTTGGGGGCATTATGTCCTATGTACTCAGGTAAAGAACTATTATTGTATCAATGCCCTCCTTTGTATTCTAGGCACCTTATGTATATGGGAATCATTATGTCATTGTATCATTTTCTAGCCCAATTGATGCCATCATATTATGTATTATGAAATATGTTTCTCAGACCCACACTGTTGGGCACATCATTATCATTTTTACTTATTTATCTCAACATGTATGGGTATGCCTCCCTAGCCTCATTGAGATCTTGTACTGACAATAAAAGAACACTTATATATGAAAAGTAGGTCTCACCCCTTCTATTTTTAGTCCTTACAATTTCTTCAACGATCTCTCTCTCTCTCTCTCTCTCTCTCTCTCTCTCTCTCCCCGCCCTTTGGTGTCTTGTGAAAATGGACCTACAATGTATTGTAGTCATACAATGTGCTCCTAACACTCTTACATTGGGGGGAAATCCATTATCACCCCAAAATTGACCACCTAGGCATTTATTACTAGGTTGATTGGAGTACACCATGTAGGATGAGTTTTTATGCATTAAAATCCACTTTCACCTTAGAAAGTAATTGAGTGAGCCATTTTCCTAAATTATTTCTCATTAAAGAGATAAAAAAAATCAGAATAATTAAATAAATCATTATTTATTTATTATTCTATCGAAATAATTATTAAATCATTATTTAATGATTATTTCTAACCATTTTTTACTGAATCACTTTTAAATAATTAAATAAATCTCTATTTATTTATCATTCCACATTTATTCCCTATTTTCTCTCATGAATAATTATTAAACCATTATTTAATAATTATTTATAAATTGTTTTGACTTAATAAGCATAAAGTAATTAATAAAACATTTTTATTTGTTAATTACTTTAAGCATTTCAAAATAAATATATTTTATCATTTTGAATATATATATCCCTCTAAAAAATAAAATAAAATACTCATAACAACTAGATTCTACTTTAGTCTATAATATTTTATTATTTTCTAAATATAAAACTATCTCAGTATTTTTCTATAAATAAAGTGATTTTCTCCTCATTTTTCACCGTGACCATTCTCATTCATCTCATTATCATCCTATGACATTTGAGCTCCCACCACGGAAAAATTTAGGGGCTAATATTCACAGGTGGGCTGATTTTCCATGGTTTTTCCAAAAAGAAGATTCACCAATTTCCATTTTTTTATAAAAATGATTCGCCGAAATTTTACAATATAAAATTATTTTACATTAAAAATTGCCTACATTATATAGAAAATATATATAAAATAATTATAAATTTGAATAATTTTACAAATACATCAATAAACATTTTATAGTTTTCATATTAGGGACTAGTGAGATTTGCCAATTTTTTAAATTTCAAGATAATTTTCCATCCTTAAAATTATCCCTGGCTCCCACTTTACGTTGAAGACATCATTACCATATTTTTCCCATAGCATACAACCATTGAGAGAGAGCTAAATTTCTTGTTGAAGCAAAGGGTTACAAAGGACCCATCGCACATAGGGCGTCCTATAGACTAAGTCTACATATTTCTTCTCATCATGTTTATTTTTTTTTTATCAACAATAATACAATCAAGATTATTCCATTAGGTTGTTTTATTGTCTTTTGTTATTAAATTTTCTATTTGCATTCCATCTTTCAATCCAACTATTTTATTGCATATTTGAAGCATATGGATAGCCATATTTTGTTGTTAAGGTTTCTCACCACCAACAAATTAAGTGAACCATTTTTGTTACACTTGCTAATATTTTTCACAGTAAAAACATGGAGTCATATATGGAGTTTGATAAGGGTGACATAGAGCTATGGAGAATATACACTACTCATTGCTTCCTTTTGTTTATGTACCACTCAGTGAATATGGCTAAAGGTTGCATATAGATAAGTTTTAACTGTCAGTTTAATGAAGTTTGTGCCTAAGTTATTATTTCATAAGTTCTAAATATTTTTTATGGTTTATCTGAAAAGCATCATGCACTTATGATGTAAGTATAAACTACTAAGTTGTCCAACGTAAATATATGAGGCTAACTACAAGAAACATTAACATGATAATATCAAAGTGCACAACATCAACATAATAGAGTTCAATATCTCAGAAACTGGGGCATTGCAATGGTCTTTGAAACCTATGATATGCATTTATTTCCATATGAAACATCATGACTAATATAATTGTGTCATTAAAGTAAGGTAGAGAAATGACATGGTTATGAAGATTCTTCTTGTGAGAGGAATCATTGCCAAGATATGGATTTTGTAAGGGACTAAGAAGCAGAGAAGGGGTTTCTTGAACATGGAATGTGTGTGACTACAAGGAAAGGAAGATTGAAGTGAAACACTTTCAAAAATGTCGTGTGCATTACTCAATGTGATCAGACATACATTAGGGAAAGAAAAGAGACATTTTTTCTCTTATGAAAATATTAAGGAAAAAAGATGGCATAACTAGACATTGGAGGAATACTATGCTAAAAAATCAAGTGATCTAGCTGCAAAAACTGCAATAGAAGCATTTCGAGCTAAAGGAGGCCCTTGGAAAATGGCGGATTGAATGGGGATATATTACCCATTTTTGTTTCCCATGTAAATGAATGTAAGATATTTGTATATATAAATCTCAATGTTGAATTTTTTTTCTTATAGGTATAAGAAAACCAAGGATGGTGTTCCTTTATGGTAGTGGGGCATGTAACAATCCATTTTCTACCACTCTCGTAAATGACACTATGAATTGTAATTCATGTAAAATAATGTGGAAATGGAATATCTAGCTAAGTTGGAAGATTTTAGTTCATTAAGAGATTGTGCAAAGTTTAAACCCAAACCCAAGCCACGTCATTTATTTACCTACCAATGTCGCCAACAAATTAAATGGTATTTTGGTGTAGGAATTGAATATGTTTATGGGATGCATATAACAAATGGCATGCCCATACTGTGCTTAATTTTATGGGATGTGTTGAGGAATTCAAAACATAAGAGAGGGATGTGAAGAAGTTGGTGAGGGAAGTGAGGGAAAAATGAGACAGAGTGAGATGGTTGTTAAAATAATGACGGTGGAACTTTGAATGAGTATGGATAGAAGGAAAACGGGATACAATGCCTATTGTTAGAAAAGAGTGATTCTAAAGAAAGATGGCTAAAAATTGTTTAGATTTCCCCATAACATGAAGGGAAGAAGGGGTTGTTTCTTGAGAAATCAGAGTGGAGGAAATTGAAGCTTATGCATAAGAGTGGGAGTATTCATTGTGATGTAGATAACCTATCTATCTACTTGTGTTAATATGACTAGGAGAGCTTAGGAAAATATTGATTCACTCAATGCTTGGTTTATGGGTGAGAAAACACCCTCTAGAGTAAGATCAAGTTCCTAGAATGAGAAAATGTTTCTTGAATCTTGGTTGGGTTTTGTGATTATTTTCCTTAGATATAAAGTGAGTCACTATCGTATTTACTACTTGGGAGGATTTTATAAACCACGCGAGAAGCTGACACCTCCTATTAGCTACTTGTTTGAAGGATCAATTATGTGGATACCCTTGATAACTTAAATCCTTGAACTTTGAATCCAACTCGAGGTTATTTAATTACAAGAAATATTGTAGTGTATCTAGCCTATAATTGGGTGGAGAGTTAAGGTCCCCCCGTCTAGTTTCCATCCATTACAAAATTAACCAGATAAGTGTTTATTCTTTTATATATTCACATCATGGATGATAATGAGTATTCTCATAATATCAAAGTAGGAATGTATTAAAGTTATAATATAACCATGGATGACTAGCTATCTAGTGTATTTATGATGAATAAAAGCTACCTGAGCTATGTGGTTATAACCTTATTAATTCATTACAATAGGTTTAATGTCTAAATTCTTGATGTCCTAAAAGAAAACAATAGTCCTCGTATTATTTTATGCACTTTTAGTCATATTTTTTGGTTATGAGATTGGGTGGCTACCTATTATAACCATACTTGTGTGTCGTTTCTTAAGTAATCTAGTTTATATGTTGTGTGATTGGATTGCCTCCAACCATGAAGGAACTACTAATGTCTCTATATGTCTGTGATAAATGCCTAATGCTATGTTCTCAAGGTGAGATGTAACTCATAGACCTTTGTGCTTGTTGTAGGTTGAATGAGATACAAATTTAATTAGCTAAAGATGCATGGTTGTTCAACATGCTTCATGTAATTTCTTATGCATTTTTAATGAAGGAATAGGTATTCTTGTGAATTTTCATTGAGATAGTTGTATAATTGTTTGCATGGATTGAGGGACTTGTAGGTATCTATAAATGTTGATATGCTTCTTGTATTGTAGAACTATTTAGATGATTCGTATGGTGGTCTAGTAGACCCAATTAAGTGGTCATGTTGTATTAAATTCCATGGCTTGGATGTTATAACAGTCAAGGATTATTTGCTATATAAGAATTAATGAGGCTCATTGTTAATTTTTTTTATATGGTATGCTAAGAACTAGTTGATATTTTTGTTATATATGCTTAATCATTTGCATTTATTTTCTAGTTATGGTCCAATACTGAAATAATGCAGGGTACATCAATGGATATAGAGAATTTGTTTATATATGATATTAGAATAAAATGGTGCATTAAGTGACATTTGAACTACAACAAGGCCTATTTCAATAGTCAAAATCCTCAAGGCTTCAAGCTTGAGTTTCCCTGAGTTACATGTCTTTAGTCCAGGATAATTAAGCCTTGTTAAGTTGTAAAGGAGATTTATAATTTTGCAAAGTGTGGAGGACTTTACATAACCCTCATGATTTACTATTCATCACATGGTTGATTGACACTTAACAACTTCGCTTGGTGCTAAACAATGTCGCGTGTTCCATGCTCAATATTTTTTATAGGCTAAACAAATATTATTTCTTTTGACGAGAGGTGGAGGTTGTGATGGGAATTTTACGTCTCATGGGAAGGAAATTTGTATGTCTTAGGGGACAAGAATTGTATGTCTTGGGGGACGAGAATTTATATGTTCCAATGCACAAATTTTTTTATGTTCTCAGGAGTAGGAATGAATCAAATAGTGTAGAAGGTCATAAGTTGACGAGAAAGCTTTATAATAGGAAAAATTCATTTGCATGGAGTTTTAGGGCCTAGTGGGACCCACGACATGGGGTTAGGTGAAAGCTACCACATAAGATGGCTAGAGCTAGTTGGACACCGCATTGGAATATGGAGGAGTGACATGGAAAAGTTATTGAAATGGTGTGATAACAGTGTGACACATGGCATCAAAATTTTTATTTTTCAGATGGAAGTGGTGTCCAGTTTTACATGAAATGTGGCATTGTTGGAGGATGTCATCTTGTAGGGTGATGTCACCCTAATGTCAATGTGGAATCAAAAATATGTAGTGGAAGCGGGTGACATGAATGCTAGCATGGAACCTAGGTGACATGTGGTTGTGGTTTTTCGGTCCCACTTGGCTTGGGATGTAACATTATAGAGGTTAGGATGGTTCTCTTTGGTTTCTTTTGTATTGAGGGCATGGTGATCCAGTGGACACAATTTTTAGAATGGGAATGTGCACATTATTTGGCGTATAAATTCATGGTGCCTAACATTTTTTTTTCCACAAGGCGATAACGTGCCTTTGCTTTATAGTTCAGTGGCGAAACAAGGAAATATTTATCCTAGGAGATAGAACGTAATGGTTTAAAATGGAGACTATTTCTTTTTGACCCCTTGGATTTCTTATTTCCAATTATAACTTGAAATAATAAAATAAAATGCTAAGGGTTGGACTCCTTGGGCCCATGGTCTACGTGATGTGGAAAGTTCCAAGTAGACTTAGCCAAGTTCACATTGGAATCCAAGGTGACTTGGAAGCACCTAGGTGAGATGGGTTGCAATGAGGGTGCCATGTGGATGATACACAAATGACATGTGGTTTCCACGTGGTAGGTTCTTGCTTATGTGGTAAGTATTGAAATATTACTTTTTAATCTAGGCATCGAATTGGGATAACATTTCTATAATTAGAAAGCTCGCGATGAGATAAACGTGATGGTATTTTCTAAAGCTATGTCTGTTAGCAATACTAAAGGAGAAATTTTGTAACCGCACTTCCATAATGAAAGCACGGAGTTTAGGTTAATTATAAGTAACACCTCTTATTTAACCTATAATTTCTAAAAAGGTATGAGGAGGAATTACATTAAGTGTTATAAATTGACTATAATAAATACCTTTTAGTTACCCGATTGACATAAGTAGGCCCAAGGGAGTTTTCATCATCATGATTATGCTCTAAATCAGGATTGGAATCCAGAGATCTTTTGTATATATAGTCTTCCTTTCCATCATCCTGACTATACCTAACTCTTTGGTAGATCCATTTTTTTCCCAAAAATCGATGAAAATCAATAACATTATAGGCATGACTGGTATTTAAATTAGATTTCGTGTTTATTTTTATTATTATTTATAATGTATAAATTATACTCAAAATCATATTAGTTTTCAATGATGTTTAATAAAAAATCATATTATTTAACATGATTCACCAATGGTTTGTAAGGCTTCTTATTATATATTTTTGGATCATGAACATTAAATTAAATGTGAACTTCACTAATCATAAATAATTTTAAAAATTAAATAGTTTTAATTTTTTTCCTAAAATTATGAAAATATTTTAATCTAAGTACTATTGTAAACTATTAAATATTAAGTTTTATTAGTACAGTAATTTTTTTTTATTTCCCAATATAGTTAATATATTATCTTTAAAAATAATAAAATAATACTTAAATTAATTTTTTTTATTTCCCAATATAGTTAATATATTATTTTTAAAAATAATAAAATAATACTTAAATTTAAAAATAGAAATTTTTTATTTTTTTAAGTCAGTACTCTTCACCATCAAACCAAAGCCCCGTGGGCTAATATTTTTTTTTTAATATCAAACCATAAACAAAATATTATTTTTACATATAAATTAAAGATAAAATAATTAAATAATTAAATAAATAAAAAATATTTTATTTCTTTTTATTAGGAGAGATATTTTAATATCCACATTATGGGTAACTCTCGTCTAGTTCTTCAAATGACCCAAAAGATCATCAATGGCTCGGCCTCCTGGAAATTAGCCAAAAGCTGGCATTTGGAAGACTAAATCAAACATGTCCAACACCTGTTGATGACCTTCGAGTACGCCTAGACAGGTTATGTTCTATGTTCGAGAAGCAAAGTGTGGGGATTTTCTGGCATACGAAGCACGTTTGGCTTCCATGCGCGCAGGGCATTCAATTTAATAGAGGGTGACATGCAAGTTAAGGCCGCGCAAGTGGGATCTCCTCTCGTGTGTAGCGACATTATAAACCTTTGGTATTATGCTATGTGCCTTATTGTTTTATGTTGGCAGATGATGATTGGGCCAGCGGAGAATTTGGGTTCTGAGTTTGCCTGAAAACAAGTATGGCTCTGGGTAGGCGAGAAAGAGGTGTTATGGAAAGTGTTGGTGCATGGTGAGCTTTCGACCTGGTGTGGTCCATGGCATCCTGGCACGCTGTGGATGATAATGCTTCAGTTGCTCCGTCGGGGTGTCTGGATTGTGGAAATTGCCTTCAGATTTCTGTCAGCGGAGGTGATTTCAAGCTTTGTTATGTGCGTTCGGTCCCTCCACCAGTGGCTCTTCCCCAACACGGTTTTCGGTGGGGATCATCCTCAATATAGCGTTGTGGGCTATGGTACGTTAGTTTAGTTCATTTGGGTTTTGGGTCACCCCTCTAAGTGGAGGGGCACTACTTATTTTCGTGCGTGGAGCATGGCTTGCACACGGAGGCTCTTGGAAGGTGTGAAGTATACTAGCAATCCGGGGTCCCGCACGTCCAACCTTGGCCTATCAGCGACTAGTATTGAGTTCAATTTCCTCATGTTTAGTTTAGTTTGGTCTTTGTGGTATCGACGCTCACATTGCAGGTCTTGTGGGAAGTCGCTCGGTCTCGGTTTCATGTATACATTCTAGGTTTGCCACTTTCGACTTGACAAAATGCATTGACGGAGAGGTCATCCACGATGCGAGGGGTTGTTCCCTGACCTGCTCGCCTCCAGCCCCTCGACGTTGGAAACCATTCATCCTCTGATGATGCCACCAGCCAAGACTCATTAGCAGATGCGTCCATTTGGCTGGTCCACTCTCTAGGACATATTGTCGCACCAGTCTCACTGGACACAATTGCAGACTGGTTGTACCACATATAATTGAGCATTGATATTATGAGGGACCAGGGATACTCAGTCCAAAATGAGATGGTGGCTTGTATAAATTACCTCCAACATGTCCAAAATGAAATCGTGGACAATTTGGAGAGCCTATTATGCTATCACCGGCGCACCAACTACCATCTTCGCTTTTTGTAGGCGCAAATTGAGCACATAGATTTTCATATGCATGAGTGGGATGATTTTTTTTCACCCCCTCTATTTTTCATCCCAATCAACCTCATTGAGGGACTTTTCTTTCTAGTTATATGGCTCCTTTTTGACAACTCTATGGTATGGCTTGTAGGCCCAGCGGAAATAAATGGAAATAGTGAATGAAAATGGTCTCCTCCTAGCCCTTTGTTTTCAAAATTTGTCTGGAAAATGAGGACAGGGCTCTAGGAGATCATATTTTTACTTAACTTCTTCTTGATAATATAATTCAATTTTTTTATCGAAAAAAAAGAGAGATATTTGAAGGAATTGACAAGTGGTATCTAAAAATAGAATGAATATTAAGAAGTAAAATGAAAGTAATTGTAAGTATAAATATTCTAATTTTGTGTTTTCTACATTTTTGTATCAGGGAAATGTGTAATTCCATCATTACTAAATATGGAGTTCACATTTGTCATTCAAAAATAATTTATATTGAGAGATAGAGTAATTGAAAAAACATATATATAAATTAATGTTGTTTATAATTGTTTTTTGATTTTTAGTAAGGGGGAGATGTGCAATTCCTTTATTGCTTATGATCTGAATGAGAAAATTAGTTTTTTTGTGCTAAATTCCTCTTCGGAATATAAAAAAGTCCTTTAGGTTTATGGGGTAAATTGCAAGTTAACATTGTGTTTTTTTTTTAATGTTTTTTATGGGAATTTCTTGAACAAATTAACCTAAACAAAAAACTAAACAACAACATCTAATAGACATGAACATCACCATAAACAGTTACACAAAAACACATGATGAATGACTTCACCCCTCCTGGGAAATGTCTCCTTGGTCCAGCTTCCAATTTCTTGGCCTTCTTCTATTATGCTCCAAAGTGTGATTACATAAAATTGAAATGCTCAAAGAGCTCTGAAACCTGTTCCCATAGCTTTAGAATGCCAAAAAATGCCCGGGTAGCTTCTTTCTGCCTTGAATTTGGTCAAAAACTGAATTAGTTACGACTTCCCAAAGTTTTGCGATTAACCGCACCAAAAAATCCACCAAATCCGACACCCTCCTACAATTTCGCCTCCAAATCCACTAACCGAGCTCCAAATTGTCCAATTACCAAGTGAAATTGTCGAGGCATTAATTTGGCCAATAACATCTAAAGGCCGAAAAATCAACATTAAAGTTGGCATGTTTTATAATTTTTTCAATAAGATTTCATCGGGAGGTTAACTAACCACTGATGGTTATGCCAACTTGTACACATGGGCAACTTAGTTGCAACAGTTAACTTTATGGTGACATGACAATGGTTAACTCTGTGGAATCAAAAAATGGTGTCATATGGCATGGTTCCCCGCAATGGTTTGTGTTACGGTTATGAAACAAATTGGGGGGGGTGGGGGGGTTGGGGGGCGCAAAGCTCCCACCCATGGTCTTGGCCCCAGGCATGGTGATAGGGGCTGTGGCTAGACCTCGGTCGCCACTCCCAAACAAAAACCTTTTAAACCTTAATTATTTCTTGCAACCATAACATATGAATAACTAATGTGATGGTGCAATGTTAAAGGCTTTGTGGAAGTTTCTTGGAGGTCGCGGGTTCAAACCCTACCCGCTTCACTTAGACATTGACCAAAATTTCTTTGGCCCTAGGAATGCCACGTGGCAGCCCTTGACTGGGCCATGTGGCAACCTATGATTGTCCACCCCAGACCAAATCAAAACCTGCCACTTAAAACCAATGGAAATGTGCCACTTGGCACAAAATAATTCTCTAGAGAATATATCATTGACGAGTCAAGCTGCCACATGGACTGTCCCTACACCTTGTTTTTCAAAAAAAAATCTTGTTTGACAAAGTCGACATAACACGCTTCTGGGAGTATATGGAGTCGGTTTTCCGTGAAACTAGTTGCGACAGATTCAAAATGATAAGATCTACATGGATGTTTAGGTTCTGTACCATTCTAACAACTTTCATTTTTTAGCATAATTTGAGCACTTGATCACTCCTCCCCACTGGAATATTTTGGACCCCAAAATATCTTTGATCACTGAAAAATTGGATGAGGGTACATTCCCTTCACCCTTCCAGTTTCAGTCCACTGGAATTTACCTGATCTCATCAACTTGAGATTTTCTTGGATGCTAATCTTTTTCCTTGATTCTGGAGACCCTATCTTGCTGTTGTAGATACCATCATGCTACAATTTCCAGAATTTGCAAAAAAAAAAACTATCCTTGAATAAACAAACATGTTCATTCCTTGTTCTTCAATCAATGGAAACTTGAATGACTTGAAATCTTGGTCACATCGAACACTGTCGTCATGGTGATTTTTAGCTTGTCTTAGCTTGTACTTGCATCCACCTTTTACCAAGTGTTTTTGCTATTTCCATGTACTATTTTGAAACCCAAAACAAGTAATTTTGGAACCTATACCTTATTTTTCATCTTGGTTTGGCATTTTTTCTTTTATTTTTTCACCATTTAGTATGGACATCTTGTTCCCATCATTGTTCAACAATGATGTGGGTTGCTGCAAAATTTTGACATCTTATTTACCTATTTTCAAATGTAACATGTTAAAGGCCTGAAAAATATTCTTACAACCAATAGAAACTTCAATGAAATCACCTTGTTCATTTGATGCATCTTCCTGAAAGGTCTCATTCAAAACATCATTATGCTTGAACATTGACAAAGAATTTTTTTTACTTGCATTCATTATTCTCTTCATTTCTTGTGCATACATCAGAGACAAAATCATATTCTTCTTATGCGCTCTTACTATGTACTCATTCCATACTTGAACAAGTGGTACTTATTCCCATGGTGATGAAATACTTCCCTCCTATCATAAAGATAAGGACTTGCCAAAACAATACCTGAAATCTCAAGCAGAACTACATTAAGTTCAACTTTGTCTAGAAAGTTTGAAATGATTGCAAACCTTAGGATGCACTTCCTTGTTACTTACAAGTTTTTATTCTTGCATATTCTGCCTAAAGCATTAGGTCACGGATGTACAATAATTTCTACATTTAACCTCTTAACTCATTCTTCATAAATAAAATTGGCTTGAGAACCACTATCAAATAATGTGTCTATTTTGGTATGCTTTGAAACAACTCTAATATGACAGAGTTCAATTATTGTATCATCATCTTGAATTACATTAGAAAAAAATGAATAAATAGTGCTTTCTATGTTCTTATATTTCAAACCTTTTGATGTAATCTTGGTTTCATCTCTTGAATCTGAACCTAAGTCATTTTCAATGATTTCAATTGTTCTCTCCTTCTCTTTGGTTTTAAGTTTTTTAGGCTTCATCTTTGGATGTAGTTTCCAACAATGGTCTTCATGATGGTTGTTATCACTCATTAAATTTTAAAACTTTAATTGATAGGGTCATGCAGGTCATTCACCAAAATTGATGAGGTCTCCTAAGTCATTTTTTTGAGATGTCTGAAAATTTTTGCATAGTTTTTTTTCACAAAGAAAAAATTCGTAATTTTATTTATGAGAAAACAAAATTACATGTTGTATGAGCTGGTATATGTCCAAATACATTCAAGTTGCCACAAATAAAAAAGCAAAGGAGATACAATTAGGCTTTTCTCCCCTTCTTCTTTTCAACCTTACGCCAAGCACCAAGTGTTGGCTCGGTCTCGATAAGGACAAGCTGATTTTCTTCCGTTGGTGCTCCATTATCCTTATCTGAGTCTGATGTGTCTGATGTATGTGTTCTTTTATATCCCCCACTGTCTAGTGTTCCAGGTACCATATCCTGCTGAGTCTTTGTGGTGGTGTTGAGAGGATCTTGCATCTTTTGTTCTTGTGTGCCCAAGGAAGTATTTGTTTGTTGATTCTCATGAGGTATTGGTTCCTCCTCTTCTTCCTGTATTTCTGGCTCTTCAGAGGGAAATTGCCAACCTTTTGCCGCTTTGCCCGTTTTCTTCTTTTTCCTGTTATCCCTTTTGGCTGTCGGGCATGAGTTTTGTAGGTGTCCTGTGCACCTGCATATCTGGCATCTGAAGGCTGTGTTCTCATAATCTAAATGCTCTGTCCATCTCTGTTGTTTGTTGTTCAGCATAATGGACTCTGGGAGTCCCTTGCTCAAATCAACCTCCACACAGATTCGTGCAAAGGTGAATATGCGCTCCTCCAAGTGTTGAGTGTCTGTTTTAATGTATCTACCAAGGGTGTTTCCAATGTAGCCAAGAACATTTTCATTCCAAAAATGTAGCGGGAGATTGTAGAGCCTTACCCAGACCGGCATCTTGGTCACCTCCATGGTGTTGGCATCGAAATTTGGGAACCATGGTGTAATGAAGAGTCCCGTGGAGCCCCAGAACCATGGTCCCTGGCTGATAATGGCATCTCTAGCCTCAGTAGATGAAAATTTGACAATGAAGAACCCCTTCGAACATAGGTGCATTTCACATTCCATGGTCCAGTTTGAAAAAATCCAATGGAACAACTCCATTGGTTTGGGCCAAAAGCAGTTGAATCTGCCAATAATTGCTTGGGATTCGTAGGCGGTTCTAGGCATATCAATGTCTAGACTGTCTATATTTATTTCTGGCACGCTGTCCTGCATTTTTACAATGTATGGCTTGGGGGAGCTTTCAGCAGGGGCAACAGGTACTGTGGGGTTGTTTTTGTCCCCCTGTAATATATTCCTGTATGAACCTTTTGAGGGTACTGTTTTGGATGCACCAGCTCCCATGGAGGCTCCATTTGCTCTGTTTTGGCCTATCATTCCACCCCTCAGTCTAAGGTTGAGGCAGATGGAAGACCCGATAACAATGGCGTAGTCTTTAAGTGTGCAGTGGTCAGCTAGAGCTTTCCCCCCAAAAATCAGTGACTGTGAATGAACTGGGTACCCCGCCACAGACTGGATTTCTTCCTTCAGATGTAGTATAGAGTCTGTTGTTCTAATCCATAGGATAACACTGTTACCTACAGGAAGCTTAATGAAAACTTGATATGGTTTCGAGCCTACCTGAGGGTCGCTGTAGCAGATATGCTGGCTGCAATTTTTCTGTATAGGCACATCGTACTTGGCGTGGGCCTGTGCTAGGCTTGGAAGGTCCGGCAAGCCATTCGCACCGCCACACCGAAGTGCCGCACCCAGATCCAAAAACCCACATACTGTACCTAATGGGCACAAATCGGCCACAGAGAAATGGCGCTGCCGTAGAGGGCGTGCACAGCACCTTGCCTCGCAAACAAAAATCGAGTAAATGCAGCCCTCCTCACCAGATACCCGAGAGAAACTCACACAAATGTAGGTGAAGAACTCACCCTCTCTGTCTGATAGTGTCCATTCCAGGGGAAGAACACATCTATTCAGTCTGCAGGGGGCCTCCGCCAATGATACAGAGTCCATCCCTTCCAATCTGTTGGTCCGACCGATAGAAATCCGGTCCCTCTGCCACACAGAAAAGACTCCACGAGGTTCAGTAGGTAAGTCGTTGAGCTCCTGGACATGATGGCACCTCCAGTAAGTTGTAGACCTGCAGGCGGCAGCAACAAAATTGGAAGCAGAAAACCCTAGGGTAACGAAATCGCCAGAGCACGCCATTCTTTCCTCTCCAAATTTTTGCATAGTTATGAAGTCTAACCTAAGTTTAAATCTCACCTCCATCCATGCCAATTCAGTCAAATAAATCTCAAATAATATTATTTGTCTTTCTTATGCATTTAATCACGAAAGTGCACACCTGTCAATTTTTCAGAATTTCGTAGCGAATTACAAATGAAATCAGTAGATTTCGCTACGAAACTACCCAATAGTTCCATAGCGAATCTGTCAGTAGCCAAATTGTCTTCGCTATGAAACAACATTTTTTTAGCCAAAGTTTTCAGAACGATGTGAGGTGTTAGTTTATGATAATATAAATAAAGGGTAAGGTCTCTCAAGGTCGTTATGATGATTTTAAATGCGCACAACCGTAATTTCTGTAATCATGATCCTTTTTGGTTGCTTCTGTCATTATCAAAATCCGAGTTGTCATTTAACCTTTTAAACCTTATCTCACACCTGCCATTTGTCATATTACTATTTAATCCTTGCATGTGAATCGATCCTTGGAGAGTTGCTTCATCACTCCAAGCAAGTTTCTATCGAATTCAGTTCTGCAGGTGTCACCAACAAGCGAGGCAGCGAAGAATATAAAGAATTCATGGCTTCGAAAAGGAAAACAAACAAGGGTGGTTACTGTCTTAGGTATGAACCCATTGATTTGAAATTTCTGAGTAGAGACCCTACTGTTATGGAAGTTTTCAAAAAGACAGGCTTCCTACAATTCTACCAGAAGTTGCAGGGTTTCCATGCACAGGTTTCAAAGGAATTTTCCACTAATTTTAGAGGGACAACATCAAAGGTTGGGATTTTGAATGTCACAGTAACACCAGAGAGCATATCACTAGCTACAAAAATCCCTAGAGGTGGTGAAGAGTGGTTTAAAGGCACAAAGTTTGCAATGCAAGGTTGTGAAGAGTTTCTCAAGCAGAAGCACATAGGAGTTGATTTAGCCAATGGCATCCCCAAGAGTTATATGAAAGAAAATTATGCAAAGCTGCTTACGGTGACTCAAAAATATTTCACCTGCAAGGGGATATTCCACATGGTTTACTCTTACCATCTAAGATTCCTTCTGGACTTTGTAGGTAAGAAATCACTTGACTTACCATTCCTTTTATAGAGGACTTTGGGAAATATGCAAGATAGAGTTCAAGTCAAGTCAGAAGGTAATGAGACATCTTTGTTTCACCATGGTTTCATAAATATGTTAGTGTTGGAATAATTGAGAAGGCTAAACAGAGATTTGAGTTATTTTCTGTTTATGAGTGGTTATGAAATAGATGTAGTCACTCCAAAGAAAATATTAAAACCTAGAACTACTACATCATCAGCTGCAATAGAAGAAGTTGAAGAAGAAAGAAGACAGTCCCCTGTAGAACCAATTGACATAGGAGCAAAACCTCTAGACGGAACTGATATCCCTCGACCAACACCTACAAAATAGAAACGTAATATTATCAAACAAAGCAATAAGAGGATAACTAGAAGCCAGACATTGGCCAAAGGGAATCTAGAAGATATCGTTCATGCAATTGATAATGAAGAGTCCCCAATAGTGCAAGCATAAGATATTGAAGGTGATGGAAGAAAAATGAAGAAAGGTAAGACTGCTAAGAAATTAGATTTTGCAGGAGAAGATGTTGGCTTTATATTTAAGCCAAGGAAGCCAATGACCAGATTGGCAAAGGAGGCAATGGAGAGAAAAAATACAGAGAAAATTAGTGAAGCTATGCAGCCAGTGAGCATCATAGATATATCTCCAATAGCAGAAGATGAAGTTGTCATCAGGAAAAGAAAGAGAAAAGAGAAGATAATTGAAAAATTAGAAATAGAAGTCCTCAAAGAACAACTGAAGGAAGTAGGTAAAGAAATATTTGAATTGAAGTTAGAGGCAGAGAAGCACGAGTTTGAAAAGGTTTAATTTGACCAGATGATAAAAATATGGGACAATCAAATCTCATGTGTTTCAAAATCTATGGACAATGCCAAAAGATTTTTGAAAAGGACTCAACCATTAAGAATGGTGGCTAAACATACCAGGAAGATGAAATTACACTTGCAAGCTAAAAAAATATCATTAAATGATGAAGTGGAAGATCTTGAGGAGCAGCTGGACATGATTCAAGATGAGCTGGAGAAGAAAGGATTAAGGATGAAAGTGCCTGGAGAAACTATAGGTCAACCAATTGTAAATGAAGATGAAAATCCTAAAGATTGAAGAATTGAGTTGAAAATTTTTCCACGAGGTTCATGTCTTTCAAAGAACCTAAATTTTGGTTTCGATCAAAATTTGAAGAAAATCACAAAATCTGCAAATTCTAGTTTATTAGGCAGTTTCATAGCATGCTCCAGGCTTGAAGGCCAAAAAACACTACAGAATTTCTAAAGATGCTCTTTTGCTTTAAAAATAAATTTTGTGAAGTATTAAGGAGGGAGGTTGGTTATTTTTAATATATTTTGGAATAAAAAAAGTTTTTGACCAGCAAAGGTGGCAGGGAGATGGATGAAATGACATAAATTAATTTACTACAAAACCATGCTACGAAACTACCTAAACTACTCTGTTTTGTAGCGAAAGCTTTTTGGAATATTTTTGGAGGTTCAAATAGCACATAGAAGATCAGTCAGCCATCTAGATACATCCAACCTCTCAGTGGGCCATCCTAGTATAGACTCACTACTCGATATAAGTGTCACTCATCCAACTCAACATGAAGACCAAGACTAAAGTGAATTTGATCTATTCCCTAAAAATAGGACCGTGTTTCCTAAATCTAGGGGGTCCTTTAAATATGCTAGTGATGGTGAATGTTTCCCGAACATGTAATACTTATCATGTAACTGTTTAACTGTTGAGAAAACTGAATGTAATAAATATGAAGTAGAGTCCTATTAGGAATGTGACATTTTAAGGGTTAGTTGTTTTTTCTATTCCAGGAAAGTAATTTTTAGCTATGTTAGGTGTCAAAGTTATGGTTCGAAGATCTAGCGAGTTGGGTATATCATTTTCAATGTAAAGAAAGTATATTTATAGACAGAACATCGAATATCAAAGGGTTGGATAATATTGCATCAAATTGCTACTTTGTAATGTTTTTTCAGTTTTAGTAATATACAGTGACATTTTACTTCTAGGCCTGAGATTTGAATGAGGTGTTCAATGTTTTTTTTTCTCTATATCTTTCATGTTTAATCAGCTACAGTGAATTTTATCTCTAATTACTCAAAACTCATGGTGACATGCTCTCACTTCCTTTACAGGTTAATTTTCTATGTTTTTCCTATGTTGTATGAATTTTCCATCTATTATTGAAACCTCTATTTGCCTCAACTTCCATAAGAAGAATTGCTTCCATTGAGTTTATTTATGTTGACCCCATAACCCAATGGTAGCAAGCCTTTCATTTTTCATCCTGCAATCAATCAAAACCAATTTACAGTTCATAGAGTTAGCCATCTAATAGTATTCCTATTGAAAATCATAAATCCCCTTTGAGAGAGCCCTCTGAAACTGAAGAGGCTAATCTTCAGTTAAAAGTGGGTTGAAAGAGTTACATTAAGTTGATTTATGAGTAGCCTATCATGATCAATTTGGTGATAACTATGGCGATTTTTCAAACAATGTTTGCATGTGAGTTTCTCTATATCTAATTTAATGCAACCATTTTTCTTTCATTTTCCATTAAACTTACCCTTTCCATTTCCTCCATACTCAAGGGAAATATTGTTTTTATCATCTGCACTATGTTTCTCTATATGTGTGGCTTTCACACAAACCTCATATAAGTTTTTGTGATTGAACATGAGAATAGTATGTCTAAGATAGTTGTGCAAACCCCCAATATACTTTAACAAAGTACCTTGAGAAGATAAATTGAAACCCAAAACTAGTGTTGTTCTCCTAACTCTTGAGTATAATTTTGAACATTTTATCCCTTTAGTTATCTAAAATTATTCCAGTCCATAATAGCTTTATATGTATAAGCTAGAGGGTAAAATTGTCTTTTAATTGTAGCAATAAAATCAAGCCAAGATATTGAAAACTTGCCATGGTTTTTCATCACTTCTTGTGTCTTGGATTCCCCCAATACTATTGTTTCACCCTCCAGTCTCAAGGAATATAGCTGAATCTTTGTGTCATCATATTGGATATTTTGAATTATATATTAGACCTCCAACTAATGAGCCCAATTGTCAAGATTCTCTGCATTCACTTCACCATTATACATAGGTAGCTCAAATTTAATATCAATTTTTAACAAGGGTGTTTTACCAATTCAATTTGAGGTATGTTGATGAGTATTAGTAAGGGTTGTAGTAGTGGAAGAGGATGAATAGGAAGGTGAAGATGGTGGTTAGGATGATAGTGGAGAAGATGATGGCTTATCACCATTCCAATTACCTCCTACTCTTTGAGAACCCTCTCCTCTTGGAGGCCTGGAGCTTTCACCCTGCAACCTTGTATTCCTCTCTTTATAAAGGACTTTCACCATATTTTTCATGTCAAAGAAAGTATTCCTAAAATCCTTATCATCCTCTATCATGTTATCATTTCCTCCTTCATGATACATGCTTACTGAAGCCTCAGGTACAACAGGAGGTGAATCTTGTGGTGGATACTGTGGTAACTGTGCCCTCCTTCTCCTTGCTCCAACTTGAGAACTAATGGCTAGAGGATATGCCAAGTTGTACACATGGGAAACTTAGTTGTGACGGTTAACTCTGCAGTGACGTGGCGATAGTTAACTCCGCGGACTCGAAAAATGGTGTCACATGGCATGGTTCCCCGCGAAATTTTGTGTTACAGTTATGAAACAGTTGGAGGCAGCACAGGGCTAGCCCTCTACCCATGGTCCTACTCCCAGGAATGGTGACTAGGGCTGGGGCTAGACCTTTTTCCCACCCCTAAACATAAACCTTTTAAACCTTAAGTATTACTTGCAACCATAACATATTAAGAACTAATGTGATGTCGCGGTGGTAAAGGCTCTGTGCTAGTTGCTTGGAGATCATGGGTTCGATCCCTGCTCGCTCCACTTGGACCTTGACCAAAATTTTTGTGGCCCTTGGGCTGCCATGTCGTAGCCCCTAGCTAGGCCACGCGACAGCCTATGATTGGCCACACCAAAACCCAATCAAAAGCTGCCATTTCAAACCAATGGAAGTGTGCCACTTGGCACAACATCATTTGCCAAAGAAGATACCATTGACCTGTCAATCTGCCACATGGGCATGCCCAGTCAATACTATGGATTGCTGACTTGAAACTCCCTACACTTTTTTTTTTCAAAAAAATTGCCTGTTTGACAAAGTGGAATAAACATGTTTCTTGGAGAATATGGTGTCAGGTGTCCATGAAATGAGCTGCGTCAGATTTAGAACGATGAGATCTACGTGGTCATTCAAGTTGCACACCATTCCGACAACTTTCATTTTTTAGCATAATTTTATGCACCTGATCAACTTAATATGTAGATGACATGTGGAATATTGATAATACCATTTAGACTAAAGGAGATGTGTAATTGTTTTTTCACTTGACATGTTATATTTAAAAAAATATATATTAACAACGCAAATATTTTAGTGTCACCCATCTGACTCTAAAATATATCAATGTCCATAATAAGTAACAATAGCCCAAACATATAGATTGTATGGATGGTAAATTTATGTAGATATTATCCATAATACACATCAAAATACTTATGATATATCTCATTTCTAAAACTTAAAAAATGATAAAAACTAATTAAAGTATGACTTTATTATTATTTTTATTATTAAAAATTTTAATGTATATAAGGTAAACATATATACATTTAAAGACATGGACGAAGATTCATAATCATGATGATTTAAGTATACTTAATCATGGATATTTTTAATTTTTAAAGATGTTTTGTTAGAAAACCATTAACGAAATATGATGATTTTTCAATATCAGATGTCAAAAAACACCATAACTACTTCATATGACACTTGCTCATGTCACATTTTTTTAAAAAAAGAAAAGAAAAAAGGAGTAATTATTTTGGAGATAAGTCTCAACCTACTAAGAATATTCTATGGAGGTTAAATCCCTTGCTTCCACCTAATAATTATTATTGATGTAATTAAAATTATGGAAGCCATATTAAGTAATTAGAATTAAAAAATTTCATAAATTGTTTTTGTACATTTTTAGGGAAATATGTAACTTATTCAATTTTCATCATGATATTGATATATCGCATTTAAAAAATTTTAAGAACAAAAAAAATTCCAAACATAGGGGGTAAAATTTGTGGAGGTTAAATCCCTATCTTCCACCCAAGGTAAAAATGTGAAGTTGGGTTACACTTTTTTCCCTTTTTTGAGAAAAAAAAATTCATTTTTTTTCAGTTCTTCAAGTTTCTTCAAGCTAAAAAAAATTTCTGTTTAGAATTTCATTTTGTGATAAAAATAAAAGTTGTCAAAAATTTTGTCAACTTAGCGTTTCCTTGAGTGTGTGTTTTTTAACAATCAACGGATTCATAAGAAGTCATGTTAATACGCAATGTTGTATTCTTGTAAAAATTGTGTTTTTGAGAAACAAAATGTGTTACAAAAATCTAGACAGAGTCTACTTCGGTTTCGTCATATTTAAAAAGCGAATGGATTCATATCATAATTACTAAATTTTTTTGAACTGGTCCAATATGAAAGAATGACATATTTTGAATATGTTTCGCAACGCCGGAAATTTCTTAATATGTAAGTTACAAACTAAAAATCTAAAAGCTACCCATTATAGACGACGAACCAATGTAATGTACCATAATTATTTCAATTTTTTTACAATGTATTTTGGAAGATACAGAATTTTGATTTCACTGAACACAATGACGTTCAGAAATTGTTTACACCCATTTTATTACAAAATTAATTAAAATTAGTAAATATTTATAAAATTCCATAAAAGTTGTATTTCCTGAAAGTAGATTCAATTCTTAAAATTCTTGTCTTGGTTCCAACAGTTAATTCAGAATGTTTCATGGAGTTTAATCAATCCAAAGTTGCCGATACGTATTCAGGGCTTGCTTCTACGTAACTGGTGATGTGTTAGTTCGGCCGAACTCTTAAACAACATTCGGTCGAACTGTTTTTTGCGTCGATGGCCTGTTAAGTCAAACGAAAACAAAGTTCGGTGAAACTAATGATAAAAATTTCAGCCAAAATTGTACCTAGTTTTTTGTCGGCCGGAAAGTACAGCTGAGCCCCTTCAGAAAAAAATTTCACGGCAATATAAATTACCATGAAATCATTCATTATTTTCGCATATTTTCGCACATTTGGTCTGATTTTATAATGTTCTTGTTCTAATTTTGCAAATAATTGTTTTGGGTTTAAGGAATTTTCTTGGAGGTACATTCAAAGGACATTTCTTGGAGGCATTCATTATTTTTGCATATTTTCATACATTTGGTTTGATTTTGCAAAGAATTTTTTTGGGTTTAAAGAATTTTCTTGGAGGTACATTCAAAAAACATTTTTGAAGACTTTTCTTGGAGGTACATTCAAAGGACATTTCTTGGAGGTGTGTGATACAGTTTTTTGGATGTCTTTTGGGCTTCATTTTTTTTTAGAGTATGGATTTGGGCTTAATTTTCATTATTTTTGAAGGTATGGATTTGGGCTTAATTTCAAAAGGACATTTTTTGGAAGTATTTTTTAAAGTGATATTTTTTGAAGTATTTTTTAAAGTGGCATTTTTTATGAAGTTGGAATTAATTTTCAATGCACATTTTTTGGAGGCATTTTTTGAAGTGACATTTTTTTTAGAATACGTGTTTTGGGTTGAAGTAAATCTTTTATAATGATTTTTTACAATGAGGTTTTGTCTAACTTTTTAAATAAAATTTAATTGTAGGACTTGGAAGGAAATATTTTGAGCTTTGTTTCATTTTTACAAGACATGTTTTTTCTTGAATTGTTTAAAGTAAGTGTTTTGGATTAGAGTATGTAATTTTTGAAAAAAAATTAAATTGAGTTTTTTTTAACTTAAATATTTTGTGATGTTTTTTTTAAATGAGTTTTGTCTAAATTTTTGAAGGAAATTTTTTGAACTTCATACTCTATTATCATGGGAAATCGAAAGAATTGCACGAGAAAATATGATTGAAAAAGAGACCCTGAGAAACGTAGAGAAGAGATGAGACAATCTCGCAAAAGAAAGATAGAAGCACTCTCAAATATTGAAGGTGAAAATCAACCTCAACTAGAAGTTGAAGCAAGTATGTAGATGTAAATATTATGATTTTGCTATATTTAAAATTTTCCTAGTGTAAAATGTGAAGCTTAATTTGTATTTATTGAACTAATTTGAAAAATATTTTGCAATGTAAACAAAGAGAGATATTCCTAGAAAGATTGATGATGAGATACAAAATTTTGAAAGAGAAAGTGAAAGAGATATTGAACCAATGATTGAAGATGGTGAAAATGTTGAAAGAAATTCAAGTGAAGAAATTGAATCATAAGGTATGTATGTGTGTGTGTGTGTGTGTGTGTGTGTGTGTGTTGAACATATGCACGTATTATTGAAATTATACATATATTTATTAATTTAGTTATTTATTGAATATGTAAACTTATTATGTACTATTCATTCGAATATGTACAGATGAAATCAATGTCGATGATGAGATGTTAGAAAATGTTGACACTCACACATATGGAGATAAAAAAGCTGACCATTATATACGATATCATGTTAACCACATTTTTATGAGTATTTAATAAAGGAAAAGGTGGCAATTCAAGCCCAAATGTTGAAAGGTCTCCTATCATTAAGGAAATTAAAAGAAGCTATGACTTTATTTGGTATTCGAAAATCAACCAAACATAAAAAATGAAAGAAAATGTGATACAAAAGATAAATAGTGCTATAAATTCAATTAGAAGATCTAGACAGAAAAATGTTTCAGATGTAAGTAGAGAAATACATATGGCAGTGGTTTCATCAAGTACTAAAGAGGATCGCTTGGTAAAATCTATGGCACGAGCATTAGGAATCTCGTGAAAAAATTTGCACAAACATTGGAAATTTTGGTTGCAAATAGATGTAAATGATGAACTCGTGTTGGAGAGCTATTTGGAGGCAAACATACAAAGATAGACTTGGAGAAAATGTTAAAAAAATAATATATTAATATTGGAAGAACAATTTGCGTGTTTCACCAACTGCAAGGCATGTGATGCGAAGAAGAATAGCAGGAAGTCAGTACGAAGAACATGAAAAACATTTCTTGGAAACCACTCAGATAGAGTTGTTCAACAAGTTCAAAGAAGAGAATCATGAAATTCATGTTTCAATTAGCGCTTTTGTTCAAAAAAAACCATGGTATGTAAAACCTATCACTGTACGTGACACTTGTTGTTTCCATTATCATGTGGAATTTGAGTTATATTATAACACATTCCTTGATTTTGGTAGAAAATTTCGGAAGGATTCACCTCCTCCTTCCACTATCCATGATTTCATATCTCGAGTTCTATGTGAAAGAGAAAGCGATGAACTATTTTATAAAAAGAAATGTATTGGTGGTAAAAAATGCAATGATTGTGGAAATTTGACTAAATTTCCAAACAAATATCGTACCGATATAAATGATCAATCATTGTCCAACATGAAAATGAAATGGAAGAGATATGAATATATCCATACATCAATTCAAGGTGAAAATAGTAAAAAAATAATTCAATTATGAGAAGAAGACATTTTTGTGATAGAATTTTTGAGAAAGTTTGAGGCAGAAATTTACAAATACACCAAGCACTCCCATAGAGCTCGATGGCAAGACTTGCCATTCAAAAAATCTCGTGAATTTTTTCCACCAGGGACCATTTTGGCAGTAATTAATTTTGCATAAAACTACATATTTGTTCCACAAAAATAAATTTAGAGTGAATACTATCATTCTGACCAAGCCTCCATGCTCGTCCATATTTTATATAGAAATTTTGAACAAAACATCGATCATATAGAAAGCACCAGTGAAAATCGACATATTATTAAAGAATATCACTTTTATATCAGTGATGATCACACGCATGATACATATTTTGTACAACATTGTTTTGGAAAAAATTATGATTCCTTGAAAAATCGTGGAATAACATTCAATGAACAATGGATATGGTCATAGGGATGCATAGGTCAATTCAAATCTGCACGATCATTCTTTTGGTTTTGTTTTCTTCATAAGAAAACCTACATTAAACATTGTTGGAATTTCTTTGAGACCGGCCATGGAAAAGGAGAACATGACGGTGCAGGGGCATGCATAAAACGAGCACTTCGAATATATCAAATGAACCCCTCTGCAAGCTAACTTGTGGATGCGAAAGAATTTTTTCAATGGTGCATCGCTGCTCTAATCATTGAGACTAATCGATCAAGGGAAGTGCGAAGGTACATTCAATTTAATTTTTATTGGATATATAATTTTAAATAGTGTACATTTATCACAATTATTATCTTTGATTGTATTTTGATATCATATTTACATTATACTTTAAATTTTCCATATAAAGGTCTTTTTGGCATATTTGGATTGAAGACGCAGATAGATCAATTGGAAATGACATTGAAACAATAAAAGAGACTCGAAAATTGCATTAAATTAAAAAAAAGTCGTCCATAAATGTGTTTGCATTGGATAAAAGAAAGTATTCTTGTTTTTTTTCATGTTTTCATAGACAACAGAAAATCCAATGATGTTTGTGAAAACAAAATGTATGTAAAAGATTGGAAACATATAGAGCTAAATACAAATGGCAAAATTTCCGTTGCAATGTTTGAAGAAATGCAATCAGAGGAGACTACAATATCATCCGATGGTGATTGAGTTTTTGATCTTGTTAGAGAAGGTAACATTTGAATTGCTTTCTAATGATAAATATCTAGAAATAAATTTAAATATGTATAATTTTGTTAAGTTTTTTTTATTGTGCAGGAGATGTTTTTGCTGTAATTGCACCTACTGACAACGATGAAAATGTGAAGTATTGTTTGATGCGTTGCACTAAATGAAAAATGAAATTATTAGAAGACTACAATGATCATGGATTTGCATATCAAAGAGGATCTATTATACTAAGAGGTTATTTTTTCAGACAAACTAATCAAAGTGGGGATTTTTTTTACTTTGAAGACTATGAACCTGATTTCATAAGTTGTCAATATAGTCACTTGGTGGGTGCAGCATGCATAAAGTTGATAGAGGTTCAATCAAAGAAAAAAATGGAAATTAAGAAATGAAAAATGTCAAAATATGATCATGAATGGATTATTAAAGATGACATTCCATTGGAATTTTTTATATTGAACTACCTAACGATTTATTCTCTTTGGATTATATGTTTTAGAACTTCCAGTACTCAATTAAAAATTGAGCTACCTTGTTATGTTATCTACGCAAGTGTTTGCACATGTACAAATTATTTTGGTACATGCACATTCTAGTATCAACTGAAAGTAGCTTTTCTATACATGCATTGATGAAAAATGTTGCATGTATTGGATATATATATATATATGTTCTAGAATGAAATTAACTAAAAGTAGATTTTCTATGTGCATTGATGAAAAATGTTGTACATACTGGATATATACACGAACTGAGTGCACACCTAGTTTTTCTTGTGGGATTTTCTGATAAAAAGTATCCATAATGTAAATAAATCATCCACAGTATAATTTTGTATGAATATTCCTTTTAGACAAGAGACTCAGAGCACTTCTCTAACTTTTGGTGGGATTTGACCCACATCTCTATTCTTGATTGAAAATCTAGTACAAAATTTGTCTGTCCAATGGTCAGATATGTTCTATGTGCATTAATGAAAAATGTTGTGCACGTATTGGATATATATATATATGTTCTAGAATGCAATTAATTGTTCAAATAGTTTTCCCATGTGCATTGATGAAAAATGTTTCACATACTGAATATATATGTTCTAGAATGCAATTAACTGAATGTCATTAATTTACCAATTTATAAATCAATAAGGCTACCTAGTTGAGTGCATTAATGAAATTGACCCCAATTCAACAAACATATATCTACTTCTTATATTTCCAATCAAAATTAAAGGGATTTATATGGGAAAGAGGCAACTAAATATATATGTTCTAGAATGCAATTAACTGAATGTAATCAAATTTACCAATTTATAAATAAACAAGGCTACGTAGTTGAATGCATTAATGGCATTGACCCCAATTCAACAAACATATATCTACTTCTTATATTTCCGATCAAAATTAAAGGGATTTATATGGGAAAGAGGAAACTAAATATATATGTTCTAGAATACAATTAACTGAATGTCATCAATTTACCAATTTATAAATCAACAAGGCTACCTAGTTGAGTGCATCAATGACATTGACCCCAATTCAACAAACATATATCTACTTCTTATATTTCCAATAAAAATTAAAGGGATTTATATGGGAAAGAGGCAGAACATATAGCCCATGAATTACTTTTTAGAGGTCAATGAAGGTATAATTATGTGGGAAAATGTTTTGAACACTTGATCGTACTTGAGAGTAATATTAAGATTGTTTTTGATCTCTACATACTACATAATATTGTTTGAGTGAAAAAAAAATTCCAATGAAAAGAACATAGCTTTTCAATCCCACTAACCATATTAATTAAGCTCTATTTGAAAAATAAATAAATAAAACCAAAAAGCCAACAAAATAACATCCTTGGTTGTTATTTTTATTGGAATAACTAAATCATATTAAGGATTCTCTTCATTGAAATTGCTTTTGGATGGAGAATCATTAAAATATGATTTAGCTATTCCAACAAAAATTACAACCATGAATGTTATTTTGCTGACATTTTTTGTGGCATGTTAACTTTTCTTTACACTTTTTTCAATTAGAGCTCAATTTATATGGTTAGTTGCATTGAAAAGCTATGTTCTTCCCATTGGAAAATTTTTCACTCAAACAAGAGAAGAGTATGTAGAGATCAAAAGAAATCTTAAGATGCCAAATGTACTTACCATCCAAAACTTGAGTTTTCAAAAAAATTTGATTATGTCAGAACATTACTTCACATGTCATGCCAATTGTAGTTCAACTATCGAATAAAAACATTAGACATTTAACATTATATCACATGCAAAATGTAGATTGACACCATCAAAAAATTTAGTTTTAAAAACTTTTTGATTATATCACAACATTACTTCACATGGCATGCCAATTGTAGTTCAACTATCCAATAAAAACATTTAACATTATATCACATGCCAAATGTAGATTGAAACCATCCAAAACTTGAGTTTTAAAAACTTTTTGATTATATATCACAACATTACTTCACATGCCATGCCAATTATAGTTCAACTATCCAATAAAAAAATTTAACATTATATCACATGCCAAATGTAGATTGAAACCATCCAAAACTTAACCTTTAATTTAACAAAAAATTATAGATCACAACATTACTTCACATGCCAAATGTACTTCAAGCATTCAAAACTTAAGTTTTAAAAACAAAACAAATTATAACACATCATTACTTCACATGCCAAATGTAGTTCAAAAGCAAAATATTAATTTATAGATGACAACATTACTAGTAGTTCAACTATCCAAAACTTAAGTTTTAAAAACCAAACAAATTATATAACAACATTACTTCACATTCACATGCCAAAAGTACTTCAACCATCCAAAACTTAACTTTCAAAAACAAAACAAATTATATTAACACAATAAAATATGTCCAAAAATTGTAGATCTCACAAGTATCAAGTATCAAGTTATATATATATATATATATATATATATATATATATATATATATATATATATATGACTGTGCATCTAGATAATATATAAAAAAGTAAATTTAAGACTAGAAATTTCAATCAAATCTACAAATCATGTCCATCAAATACAGATGGATGTAGTGTTTTTCTTAGCAGAGTCTCAATCCGCGCGCTACCTTGTGAAGCATGGGAAACCTGTACACAATTCACGTACAAACATTGAAATTTGATGTTTTAAAAATGAGTGAGAATATGTAGAACTTCATGTAAAAAAAATATATATAAAAAAAAATCATGCAATACCTCATGAGGTTCCCTCTCCATTTGTTGCTCGCCTGCTACAAATTCCCCCATGGGAACATCTCCAACAGTAAAATGTACAATATACATGTACAGTTATATATATATTAAAAATTTTCAGATGAAAATGCACATGTATATATAAACTTATTTTCAATAATATTAAAAAAAATTAGACAACTTGGTCAAATGGCTGAAATGGTGTGGATGTTCCTATCTCCCTCACTAGAGTCCGTGGATCAAAGAAATCTTTTATGGAAACCTAAAATTCAAATTTTCAAAAGTATAAAATAACTCAAGATCAAGATCTCAATTTATAATAAAACTTTTAAACTTCAATTTATAAATTATAACTTTAAAAAAAAAATATGTATTTAAAAGTGAGAAGTTGAATACTTCTGCAGGTGAATTTGGGACATCTCCTAAGAGAGGCTCCAAAAGAAAATCTCCAAAAACCTAAAATTCAAAAAATTTAAAATAACTCAAGATACAGATATATATCTCAATTTTTAATGGAGATTTTTGAGGTGGAATATATATAACTTAAACATAAATTTCAAAAGTGAAAAATCGTCCATACTTGTTGTGGATCTGGCACATCTCTTAAGGAAGTAGAAGGTACATCTCCGAAGGAAGAAGAAGGTACCACCATCCAAAAAACATCTGACAGAATCAGAATCTGTTAAAACATTTTATTATTATATATGTACATGTACATGTATGCACAATTATTTATTTTAAAAATATCAATTAAAAACACTAACATTTTTCAACATATCTTGATGGTGAGACCCATCTTGATTGTTTGAACCAGAGGCCCTGAACGTGATATTAAAGTTTTCTTCATTCATCATGCATGACAATTGCAAATGGTGTTTTAACATATAATGAAACATTTTTTTTAGATTAATGTACATACAAATAAATGTATACATATACATACATGTATACATATACATACATGTATTTATTACAAATTGAACATGTATGTGTTAAAATAATTGAACCCTAGCCATTAACACATACCGTTCCCATGCCCTCTTCCTCATGAAGAATTAGGTCTTGCCAACCATTGCGACAATTCTTTGCATATATTCTGAGATCTTCAACACTCATGTTGTCAATATCTTCATCTGTACAATACAAAAAATTGGCACATGCATTCTCATGTGCTCTTTGTTGATTTAGACAAACATCGACTCCACCCAATCTACTGTGAACATTGTCGATGCTAGCATCCCTTTCTTCTCGACTTATTTGAGAAGTGGCATCCATCTTTGATCGCAAATTTTTGACCCGAAAAGGTTGACTCACCAATGGTGGATCAGGGCAAGGAAACTCAACATCACGCCTAGCGCCCCTACGGTCACACAATCAACCTTTCCCAGGACCAAAAAATTATGACGGAAGATCATTGTAATTGGGTTTCATTTCCAAAAATAATTCTGCGTAAAAAAATTTCGCAGATTAAAGAGGAACCTCGTCGTTCCATGGGAGTATTCCATAGGTCGTAAGGTGCCTATTATACAAATAGTGAGCTATATTAGGGTGCTTGAAATATTGCACCTTTAGCATCTTTCTTTTCGGCCCTTCTTTGAAATTAAACATTGAATTCGCCATTTATTTTGTAACTCTTTGTTTTACATCCTCCCATTTATCGGGACCCATTACTATTTCCTTTCTTTTTCTCATGAATTATAAAAATGTATCAGTCATTGGCCCAAGATTTTTGTATGCAACTACTAGTTCTTCCAATGGATGTGTAACTATTTCGAGGCTTTTTCGACAATCAACAGGTAGAGTCAAAGCCACGAGATCTCTCTGCAATTTTTCATGAAGTTTTCGACACCTTTCTAAGGTTCATTGCGCCATGTTTCTTTCCCATGGTATATCAGAAATGTCAGTCGAATAAGTTGTGTTGGGTGGA
This sequence comes from Pinus albicaulis, assembly GCA_034641835.2. Lineage (NCBI taxonomy): Eukaryota > Viridiplantae > Streptophyta > Pinopsida > Pinales > Pinaceae > Pinus > Pinus albicaulis. The sequence goes on along the minus strand of CM076583.1, from coordinate 211,772,109 downwards.
AAAACTTCTTCTTGAATGTAGCGTTCTACCCTGCATCTTTTTTAACCAACATTTGGAGCATTTTCATCCTCTGCATCAATATATATAAAATTTTGTATATTAGAAAAAAGACATGTAAACAAATTTGTACAAATTGAATGAAAAAAATATTGAAATTGATGGCAACCTCAACGTGGTTGGTTAGCATCTTCTCTACCCTGAAATTGTTGAGAACCAGAATGCCCCTGTTGAGAACCAACACCACCAGTCGTTGATCGGCCTCCGGGGGAATAAATATCACCACCTTCACGCAACCTACTACCACTTATTGACGGTCCTCTAAGGGGATTTGAGCCACCACCAACCTCTCGAGAGGAGAGAGAAGCTTCATAAACAAATACGAATTTATAATCAACTAAAAAATACATTCATACATATAAATGCAAACGTACATATTCATTGATTAAATTGCATTCAAACCATACCACGACTGGGTGAACCATGGGCATGCTTGATAGATGGAGTAGAGACCTTTCTCCTCTTATTAGCTCCTAAAAAATAAAAAATGAAACTTATTGACAACCAATTTAACCCAGAAAGTTGATAAATAATAAATTCCATATATACACACATGTACGGAGATTTAAGATTATATTTAAATACCATGAACATCCCTCGATCCCTAATCCCCCTCTCTCATAGAGATATGGAATTCTCTTGATCTTCGTATTTCATCCTCCATGATATATATATATCTATGGTGGACATTTACAATTTTTTTTTTTAAATAACTAATTTAAAATAAATTGAAAATAAATTTCAGAAAATTAATGTAATTTACTGTAAAAAAATTATGTAAAACACAACTTTAAAAGCACTAATTGATGTGTGAAACTCAATTTATGAAAAAAAAATTATAAAAATGAGAAGTTCACCAAATTGCGCTTTACATGGTGAGAGGACACTTGGTATAAAATTGAAAGAAATACATTGTCATTAAAAAATAAGTGAAACTCCATTTAAAAAAAAATTGCTGAAGTCCCCCCATTTTAATTTTATAAAAATGTGAAGTTCACCACTTGTTGCAAATGTGAAGTTCAGCAAGTTACGCTTTACATGGTGTGGTGGGAGCACACTTGGTATATAATTGAAAAAAACACATGGTCAATAAAAAAGATGCATTTATAAGTACACAACACACACATATCCAAGATATGTTACAATGTCCATCAATAAATTTTGAAGGAGAGCGTCTCAACACTAATTCATCTTTGAGAGATGAATCTTGAATTTTTGAAGAAGAGCATCTCAAAACTAATTCATCTTTGAGAGATGAATCTTGAATTTTTGAAGAAGAGTGTCTCAAAACTAATTCATCTTTGAGAGATGAATCTTGCATTGGCATTGCCCCGTATAATTCTAATTCATCTTTGATAGATGAATCCTGAATTTGCATTGCCCCACGCAATAAATCAGCAGACATCTTATTCACATTTGTACAATGCCTTATACTAAAAAATTGAAATTGGCTAACAATATTGTTTGCTATTCCATGCAGTTCTTTTAGCCTCTCCTTTTTAACTTGGCACACGCCATTCATCTGGTTGCACACAAGTTCAGAATTGGTGAAAACTACAATTCAATTTGATCTGTACTTCATCGTTGTTCCCAACCCTTCTATCAATCTAATATAATATGCCTCGTTGTTTGTTGTTCTTCCCGGTATATTCATTTTCCTTTGGATGACTTTGCTAGTCGCAATATTGGAAAGCACATATGTAATCACTGCTTTCCCTGGATTGGGATAGCAAGAAACTTCTATGCATAATTTCCATTTTTCAACCATATTTAATGGTTTTCTTATCCCTGAAAAAAAAAACAAATTCAATAAAAATATATATTAAATTGACATTTATTGCAAATGCATGGGAGAAATGACACAAGATCATGAGATAAATGACATGTGCATGGTTTATCTTAAATTTTGACTTAAAAATTTTATGGTAGAATTCACATCTAGAATTAATGGGAGGAAGCCTTTAGTTTGTGGGAGAAATGACACATGTACACAATTTACCTTAAAGTGGTTGTGTTTTATGGATATTAAAATGAAGAACTTCTATTTAGATCTATTTCAGAGATTGATTGTAGGGGCATTTACTAGATATGTCACCTTTCATAAAACATGAGATGTAGAGGCTACCTGGCCCTTTATAGACTCTGCCTATAGAACTTGTATAAGTTAGTTCACTAGCTGTCCCAATTATACCCTATGAAGGGTGTAGAGGACCTGTGAAATCACTAATAGTACTTTATGTAGACATAAGGGTGTATAAGAATGCATTTGTTTTACATTGGATATTCCAGAGATTGACTTTAGGGGCATTTACTAGATATGTCACCTTTCATAAAAGATGAGATCCAGAGGCTAGCTAGCCCTTTATAAACTCTACCTATAGAACTTGTAGAAATTAACACCACCTGTCCCAATTATACCCTACGAAGGGTGTAGAGGACCCATGGAATCACTCACACTACTTTACGTAGACATAAGGGCTTATAAGAATGCATTTGTTTTAAATTGAATATTTTTCATTTTGAATTTAGAATCTATTTGAAGCAATTACCTATATAAGGTTAAAACCTATGTTTTGTATCAAATCACTTTTGGTTTCAATGGGAAACTTTTATGGCTTTAATATGTTTTTCTCGAAATGTGATGCACCCCATTAAAATGGGAGATATATCGAAATGATTCCTATGGTGTAATAAAATATAGATGCATAAATTCAATGAGCATAGTTTTGAGATATAAAAGTCCAAAATGGAAGAGTTGTTTGTGAACAAATATCAATGCCACTATGGATATAGATCTGCTTCATTAAAAGGGATTTTTCTAGAAGGATGTCAAACTAAGTTCGAAAGAAGGGAAAATATCACAATTATATGTTAATACATGTGTTTTACATTGACTATTTTTCATTTTATTAATAATTTATTTGAAACATTAAACTATATATAAGGTTAAAACCTAGATGTTTTGTATAAAATTACTTTTGGTTTCAATGGAAAACTTTTATGGTTAATGTGTTTTTCTTGAAATGTGATACACCTCATTAAAATGGGAGATGTATCAAAATGAATCCTATGGTGTAATAAAATAGTTTCAAGTAGTTTAAAAATATAGATGCATAAATTCAATGAGCATAGTTTTGAGATATAAAAGTCCAAAATGGAATAGTTGTTTGTGAACATATATCAGTGGATCACTATGCATATCACTATGGATATATCTTCTTCATTAAAAGAGATTTTTCTAAAAGGATGTGCACTAAGTTTGGAAGAAGGGAAAGTGTCACAAAATTATATATATGTTAATGCATATGCTTTACATTGAATATTTTTCATTTTAAATTTATAATCTATTCGAAACAATTACCTATATAAGGTTAAAACCCTATTTTAGTAATATTTAAATACGTGATCCATAAATTGTGAAAAAATCTTTGAGAAAAATCACATCCGAATAAATTTGGTCAGCGTTTTGAACCAGCTAGTGTGGTTCATCATTAGAGCTTAATGAAAAATCTGATCACGAAACCCAATTAAATAGATCTGAGTCAACTAGCCATTAGAAAAATAACGCCTAGTTTGACTAAATCAAGGTCATACAATCAAAAAGTCAAAAAATATATAAAATGATTAAATATTATAATATGAATATTATTTATTTTTAATTATTATACAATAAGAATTATTCAATATATTCTAGAAGATTAAATAAATATTGAATTATTTCTATTAATAGAATGATAATAAAAATATTTATTTTGTTTAATATTATTTAAAAACAAAAAGGAATAAATGCTACTAATATATATATATATATATATATATATATATATATATATATATATATATATATAATGAATTTAATAAACCTATGTTTTGTAGAAAATTGAACTTTTGGTTTCAATGGGAAATTTTTATGGCTTTAATATGTTTTTCTTGAAATGTGATGCACCCCATTAAAATGGGAGATATATTGAAATGATTCCTATAGTGTAATAAAATATAGATGAATTTAAATTCAATGACCATAGTTTTGAGATATAAAAGTCCAAAATGGAAGAGTTGTTTGTGAACAAATATCAATGCCACTATGGATATAGATCTGCTTCATTAAAAGGGATTTTTCTAGAAGGATGTCCACTAAGTTGGAAAGAAGGGAAAATATCACAATTATATGTTAATGCATGTGTTTTACATTGAATATTTTTCATTTATTAAAAATCTATTTGAAACACTAAACTATATATAAGATTAAAACCTAGATGTTTTGTATCAAATTACTTTTGGTTTCAATGGAAAACTTTTATGGCTAATGTGTTTTTCTCAAAATGTGATACACCCCATTAAAATGGGAGATATATCAAAATGAATCCTATGGTGTAATAAAATAGTTTCAAGTAGTTTAAAAATATAGATGCATAAATTCAATGAGCATATTTTTGAGATATAAAAGTCCAAAATGGAATATTTGTTTGTGAGCATATATCAGTGGATCACTATGCATATCACTATGGATATAACTGCTTCATTAAAAGAGATTTTTCTAAAAGTATGTCCACTAAGTTTGGAAGAAGCGAAAGTGTCACATATATATGTTAATGCATGTGTTGTACATTGAATATTTTTCATTTTAAATTTAGAATCTATTTGAAACAATTACCTATATAAGGTTAAAACCTATGTTTTATAGAAAATTGAACTTTTGGTTTCAATGGGAAAATTTTATGGCTAATTTGTTCTTACTCGAAATGTGATATACCCCATTAAAATGGGAGACATATTGAAATGATTCCTATGGTGAAATAAAATAGTTTCAAGTAGTTTAAAGATATAGATACATAAATTCAATGAGCATAGTTTTGAGATATATAAGTCCAAAATGGAATAGCTTTTGGTGAACAAATATCAGTGGATCACTATGGATATATTTGCTTCATTAAAAGGGATATTTCTAGAAGGATGGACTTAAGTTGGAAAGAAGGGAAAATATCACAATTATATGTTAATGTGCATGTGTTTTACATTGAATATTTTTCAGTTTTTTAAGAATCTATTTTCAAAATATTTAAAACTATATACTTGGTTAAAACCTAATTTTTGTATCAAATTAATTTTTGTTTCTAAATACTATACATGTTTTACATCGAATATTTTTAATAAATTTTTCATTTTATTAAAAATCTATTTGAAACAATTGAACTATATAAGGTTAAAACCTATCTTTTGTATAAAATCCCTTTTGGTTTCAATGGGAAACGTTTATGGCTGATTTGTGTTTTTATCAAAATGTGATACACCCATTAAAATGGGAGATATATATGGGAATGATTCCTATGGTGTAATAAAATAGTTTCAAGTAATTTAAAGATATATAGATGCATAAATTAAATGAGCATAGTTTTGAGATATAAAAGTCCAAAATGGAATAGTTGTTGATGAACAAATATCAGTGGATCACTATGGATATATTTGCCTCATTAAAAGGTATTTTTATAGAAGGATGGACTAAGTTGGAAAGGAAAAATATCACAATTATATGTTAATTTTCATGTGTGTTTTACATTGAATATAAAAGGTATTATCTCTCTCTCATTGTTTGAGACCATGGATATGAAAATGAAAAACTTGAATTTAGATCTATTCCAGAGATTGACTGTAGGGGAATTTACTAGATATGTCACCTTTTATAAAATATGAGATCCAGAGGCTACCTGGCCCTTTATAGACTTTGCCTACAGAACTTGTAGAAGTTAACATTACATGTCGCAATTATACCCATGAAGGGTGTAGAGGACTCGTGGAATCACTGAAACTACTTTATGTAGACATAAGGGTGTATAAGAATGCATGTGTTTTACATTGAATGTTTTTCATTTTAAATTAAAAGAATATATTTGAAACAAAATTTACCTATATAAGGTTAAAAACTATGTTTTGTATCAAAAAACTTTTTGTTTCAATGGGAAACTTTTATGGCTAATTTGTGTTTTTTTTCTCGAAATGTGATACACCCCATTAAAATGGGAGATATATCGAAATAATTATTACGATGTAATAAAATAGTTTCAAGTAGTTTAAAGATATAGATCTGCATAAATTCAATGACCATAGATTTGAGATATAAAAGTCCAAAATGGAATAGTTGTTGGTGAACAAATATCAGTAGATCACTATGGATATATTTTCTTCATTAAAAGGAGTATTTCTAGAAGGATGGACTAAGTTGGAAAGCAGGGAAAATATCACAATTATATGTTAATATGGATGTGTTTTACATTGGATATTTTTAATTTGATTAAGAATCTATTTTCAAAACAATTAACATAGTATAAGGTTAAAACCTATGTTTTGTATCAAATTAATTTTTGTTTCTAAATAATATTTGTTTTAGATTGAATATTTTTCATTTTGTTAAAAATATATTTGAAATAATTAAACTATATAAGGTTATAACCTATCTTTTGTATCAAATCACTTTTGGTTTCAATGGGAAACTTTTATGGCTAATGTGTTTTTCTCGAAATGTGATACACCCCATTAAAGTGGGAGATATATCGAAATGATTCCTATGGTGTAATAAAATAGTTTCAAGTAGTTGAAAAATAAAGATGCATAAATTCAATGAGTATAGTTTTGAGATATAAAAGTCCAAAATGGAGGATTTTTTTGTGAACAAATATCAGTGGATCACTATGGATATATTTGCTTCACTAAAAGGGATTTTTCTAGAAGGATGTCCACTAAGTTCGAAAGAAGTGAAAAAATCACAATTATATGTTAATGTGTGCATGTGTTTTACATTGAGTATTTTTTAATTTATTAAAAATATATTTGAAACAATTAAATATATACTATTAAAACCTATTTTCTGTATAAAATCAATTTTGGTTTCAATGGGAAACTTTTATGGCTATTGTGTTTTTCTCGAAATGATTCGTATGGTGTAATAAAATAGTTTCAAGTAGTTTAAATATATAGATGCATAAACTGAATGAGCATAGTTTTGAGATATAAAATTCCAAAATAGAATAGTTGTTGGTGAACAAATATTAGTGGATCAATATGGATATATCTCCTTCATTAAAATTGATTTTTCTAGAAGTATAGACTAACTTGGAAAGAAGGGAAAATATCACAATTGTTTGAGTCCTGATCTTATAAAAGGTTTCCACTAAATCCATCCCTATTACTTTTCATGTGAACCGCATTCCCAAACCCACACATCTATGTACCTATGAGCCAAGCCAAGTGTAAAAAGGGCTTATTTGATATTCTACTTTAACACATATATGTGATTAATTATCGTTAGAATTTATATGGTAGAAATACATATAAAGAGTAATCCTTCGAATTTATATGGTAGAAATACATATAAAGAGTAATCCTTAATAAAGATCTATTTTGAATTTAAGGAATAAAGGTAATTTTTTTAGAAATTTTATCTTAGGAGGTAGAACTAAACCTTCTATAACCCACAAAAGAAACCATGGCCCGTGAGTATCATATGCAAACACAAGTTACTCCCATGTTTGAAACACCACCTCACACCATCATAAGGGATCAAAACCACTAAGAAACCCATACTAAGTTCCCTGGATGGGATGACTATCATATTTAATTATTGGGTTTATCTCCACGGTCAAAAGGAAAATCAAAGCTAGGAAAGAGAATTAGAATATAAATTAAGGCAAGACCATGACCTTTTACCCAATATTGAACGAAGGTGAGCAACCATATATATCATGAAGGAGTTTCAAGAAATATTAAATGAAAATCAAATTTAGGAAGTTAGGAAATGGAATTAGAATAGAAATTAAGGTAGACCATGACCTTTTACCCAATATTGAAAAATGGTGAGCAACAATATATATCATGAAGGAAGTTCAAGAAATATTATGATAAGAAATATTAAATGAAAATCAAAGTTAGGATGTTAGGAAAGGGAATTAGAATAGAAATTTTAAGGTAATACCATGACCTTTTACCCAATATAATGATTCGGTTTATCTCCAAGGTCAAAAGGAAAATCAAAGTTAGGAAAGGGAATTAGAATAGAAATTAAGGTAAGACCATGACCTTTTACCCAATATTGAAAAAAGGTGAGCAGCCATATATATCATGAAGGAAGTTCAAGAAATATTATGATAAGAAATATTAAATGAAAATCAAAGTTATGAAGTTAGGAAAGGGAATTAGAATAGAAATTATGATAAGACCATGAAATTTCACCCAATATTGAACGAAGGTGAGCAACCATTTATATCATGAAGGAAGTTCAAGAAATATTATGATAAGAAATATTAAATGAAAATCAAAGTTGGGAAGTTAGGAAAGGGAATTAGAATAGAAATTAAGGTAAGACCATGACCTTTAAACCAATATTGAATGAAGGTGAGAAACCATATATATCATGAAGGAAGTTCAAGAAATATTATGATAAGAAATATTAAATGAAAATCAAAGCTAGGAAAGGGAATTAGAATAGAAATTAAGGTAAGACCATGACCCTTTACCCAATATTGAATGAAGGTGAGAAACCATAGATATGAGGAAGGAAGTTCAAGAAATATTATGATAAGAAATATTACATGTTTTTTGCAAATTCTGAGTAAATTTAATTTAACTACTTTTAATATGAGATATGAACAATCAATTCTTAGCAGAAGAAATGAACCTTAATGAGGTCTACGGGTCTAATAAAACCAAAAATAGCATGTTTAAAGACCATTCATCCCAGTATTGTGATTACTGTGACTAACATAAACTTTTACCTATTCTAACAAAGGTTGTACATATTCCATAAGGCTGAATACACTGTAACCACTTGCATGATACTAGAAGCTCTCATTACACTAGTTAACATGGGGAATAGATCACATAGACTAGTGTAGATTACATAACTAGTATTCACTATTCTCTAAGCAATCAAGAAATAAATTGGCTATTCTTTAATATTGAACGAAGGTGAGCAACCATAGATATCATGAACGAATTTCAAGAAATTTTATGATTAGAAATATTAAATATTTTTTTGCAGAGGCTTAAATTCTGAGTCAATTTAATTTAACTACTTTTAATATGAGATATGAGCAGTAAATTCTTAGCAGAATAATTTAGCCTTAATGAACAGGCAATTCTTAGTAGTAAATGTTTTTTTAGTGTCTAGTTTTCCAGATGGTCAAGTGACTTGAAACATGGAATACTTCTAATAGCTGTTGTTGTGGTTGTATTAGAGTATTTTAATACAAAGGTAAATATGAAAAAACCACTAGATGAATTGATTGAGTTGGCCCCACTCTTGGTGGCTTGGGCATTCTAGCATGTGGCGCACATCTGTCTGTATTGATAGTTGTAACTTTCAGGAGGGAAAAGTTTAGATATGATGGGAATAAATACTTTGAAAAACAAATATTGAAAACTAAAGTGACCTTAAATTTAGATGAGGGATATGCTACACCCAAATATTTTAAAGCTGGGGGATGTTTATTGAATTTCTATTCTGACAAAATAACTAGGCGGAAAAATTTAAATGGAAGGGAGGGAATCTAATGAAGGGGATTAGATTAAAATTCTAATTTTCCAAGTAATTGGTAGTGAAAGGGTAGTGGTTAAGCAATAATAATACTAAAAAAAAAATTATTCCATGGAAACTATAATTTTATTACTACGGTTAAAAGATAATTTTATTACCACAGTTAAAATAGTGTTCCAATTTAGTCTAAGCTATTCTGCAATACCATTGTCTGCTCCTAAATAACGGTAGTAAGGGATTTTATATTGATGGATGCATCTGCGGCTAGGGACTATAACTATGACGATGTGACAAAATACAAAACAAGAAGAAATTTGGTGAGAAATTTGGTGTTCTAGTGGCCATGATATAATATTTCTTCACAGGGAGAATGTTAAAAATATGAATATAAAACTATAAACTGTAAGAACTTTGGCAATTTCTTTTAATATGTAACACAAAAAAATTGACAGTCATAAATTTACTGAAAACATAAATTGACAGGCATGGAAAACAAACAACCATCTTCAATTTTTCAATTGACAAGAAAAACATATTTAAAATTCTAGGCCCGATTGGAATCATCAAATTTGATTCTATTTTTCTATTTGAACTTGCCAGAAAGAGCACGTCTGGTACTATGCCTAAAGGGGATGCTCTTTGTTATTTTATTAAAATCTAGTTTATTTTCGCTGGAACATATGTACCTAGAAAGTCGCAGCAGAAGACACTGAAGACGCTGAAGACGAACCCTGAAGACACTGAAGATGTTGAATACGTCGTCGTGGAAGAACTCTGTGAACAAAAAAATCAAATTAAAATCAAATTAAAAAAAAAAAAAAAATTACCAGAACTTACCTCCTCAGCACAACGCAAATCCCGCGGTGCAATAGCAAATCAACTAAATTCGTGTGGGACAACAGAAAATCGACTAAATTCATGTGGGACAACAGAAAATTAACTCAAATCGTGTGGGACAGATGTGAGCATGCGAGACAGATGTGAACAACAACCCGGAATAGTTTGTGGGCGATATAGTTATAAAATAATAGTTCGGGCAAACTTTGTTTGCTGGTTTTCCAAACTCCAGAGAAAAATCTGTTTGTCATTTTCGTCAGTACGCCATCAATGTAAACAACAAAAAAAATTTGGCTGACCTAAATTCAATTGTTCGGCCAAACTCCTGAATACTTTGGCCGAACTATGGAGGAAAAAAGTTTTCCACCCCGAATTCTCACAAAAGTGTTACCATCTTCACATTTTCACCCATGTTTTATTTTTAAAAATATATATTCATAACAAAAAAAATATTTTTGTGTTTAATACTATAATATTTCAATATCCATATTAAGTATCATAATTTCATATCAAGTTTATAGAGAGCTAAAGTAATTTAAATTAAAATAATCTTATATTTTCACTTTCCATTTTGAGAGAGATGTGCAATCTATTCAATTTTCCATATAGAGTTTATTTGTGACATTTGAAAAATACTAATCACAAAAAAAACAAATTAAAAGTGGTTATAAATTAAATATTTGAATACGCACATTTTACAATATCACATAGAGAGAGATGTTTCCACCTGTTAAATCCCTACCATCTATTCAATAATGATTGATAATTGGATAGAGAGAAGCTATACAACCCAATATGGGAGAGATATTATAGATAAATAAAATAACAATATATTGAAAAACTTTAAAATATTTAATAACAAAAATTTTAATAATATATTAAAAGGACATAATTTTACATCAACTTTATATATAAAAGATAATTAATTGATAGTAAAATTTTTGTAGGATTTATTTTATTACTTCTTACCTTTTATTATGCCTGAGATGTATATTTCAATATGAAAAATAACTAAAATATTTCAATATGAGAGAGAATTCTTATTCTATTAATAAGTGATTTTTAATTTAGGATATGCGTGAGATGTGTAATTCTTTCATGGAGTCGACGTGCAATATTTAAATACAATATTAATAACAAAGGAAAATCAATGTATATATAGAGAAAAATATATTTTATGGATAAATAATTTTCACTTTTCAATAGGAGAAATTTATTTAAAAATAAAATAATTTTCCAAGAATATTTTAATGTTAAAAATGTGAACCATAAATAAAATATTTCAAAATGGATATAAAAACATTCTTATAGTTAAAATATTTTATTGATGTCTTACTTGAAGTAAAAATAAATTTGTAATTTTTTTTATCCATAAAAAAAAGTTGTCACATGCACACATACACACAAGCATATAAATAACTATCATAAATCCATATTATGTTTGGATCTATCAAATGTTAAAGGGATCAAAATTCTTATAACGCAAACTCTTTTTGAAGTTTTACATTATATTTTTTTTCTATTTTATTGGATTTGATTCCTTTAAATACTTAATAATTCCAAACTTAAAACAAATTTATGCTCATTAAGAACAACTACAACACCAGATTTTTATACTTCGAAAAATTGTATATAAATCCTTTACACAAAAATAAGAACCTCTCCTTTCAATTATATGACTTTGAAGGTAGCTTATATAAATCCAAAATTTGATTTGGATGATAGGTAGGAAGTGTCAATGTCATTATTTAATGAGTGTGTGTTTTGAGTTTCTTTGGCTACATTTGATTTGTCATTTCAATCCTTTCTTTGCACTAAAATGTTTCCATTGCTATACACCATCAACCCATTCTTTCCATTGATTACCTGTTGGGCTTTGTCCTCATCATCCCTCCATTGTTGGGATTCATTGTGACCATTATTCGCTCTATGGGAATGCCTTATTCTTGCTACACATGCTTGCATCATGGCCACACCATTATAAATCTTCTAGGTCTAAACTATGTCGTTGTGACCATTCTTTGCTCTATGGGAGTGCCTTATCTGTGTTACACACAAGAATTTAAATAACTATCATAAATCCATATTATGTTTGGATCTATCAAATGTTAAAGGGATTAAAATTCTTATAACACAAACTCTTTTTGAAGTTCTACATTATATTTTTTTTCTATTTTATTGGATTTGATTCCTTTAAATACTTAATAATTCCAAACTTAAAACAAATTTATGCTCATTAAGACCAACTACAACACCAATTTTTTTTTATACTTGGAATAATTATATATAAATATTTTTCACAAAAACAAGTACCTCTCATTTCACTTATATGACTTTGAAGGTAGCTTATATAAATCCGAAATTTGATTTGGATGATAGATAGGAAGTGTCAATGTCATTAGTTGATGAGTGTGTGTTCTGATTTTGTTTGGGTACATTTGATTTGTCATTTCAATCCTTTTTTCACTAAATTTTTTCCATTGCTATACGCCATCAACCCATTCTTTCCATTGATTACCTATTGGGATTTTTCCTTGTCATCCCTCCATCGATGGGATTCATTGTGACCATTCTTCGCTCTATGGGAATGCCTTATTCTTGTTACACATGCGTGCATCATGCCCACACTATTACAAATCTTCTAAGCCTAAAGTATGTCATTGTGACCATTCTTCACTCTATGGGAGTGCCTTATCTGTGTTACACACAAGAATATAAATAACTATCATAAATCCATATTATGTTTAGATCTATCAAATGTTAAAGGGATCAAAATTCTTATAACACAAACTCTTTTTGAAGTTCTACATTATATTTTTTTCTATTTTATTAGATTTGATTCCTTTAAATACTTAATAATTCCAAACTTAAAACAAATTTATGGTAATTAAGAACAACTAAAACACCAAATTTTTTATACTTAGAAAAACTATATATAAATCCTTTGCACAAAGATAAGTACCTCTCCTTTCACTTATAAGACTTTGAAGGTAGCTTATATAAATCCAAAATTTGATTTGGATGATAGATAGGAAGTGTCAATGTCATTAGTTGATGAGTGTGTGTTCTGAGTTTCTTTGGCTACATTTGAATTTTCATTTCAATCCTTTCTCTGCACTAAAATTTTTCCATTGCTATACACCATCAACCCATTCTCTCCATTGATTACATTTTGGGCTTTGTATCCTCACCCCTACATTGTTGGGATTCATTGTGATCATTCTTCGCTCTATGGGAATGCCTTATTCTTGTTACACATGCCTGCATCATGGCCACACCATTATAAATATTCTAGGCCTAAACTATGTCGTTGTGACCATTCTTCGCTCTATGGGAGTGCCTTATCCATGTTACACGCAAGCATATAAATAAATATCATAAATCCATATTATGTTTGGATCTATCAAATGTTAAAGGGATCAAAATTCTTATAACACAAACTGTTTTTGATGTTTTACATTATATTTTTTTTTTCAATTTTATTGGATTTGATTCCTTTAAATACTTAATATTTCCAAACTTAAAACAAATTTATGCTCATTAAGAACAATTAAAACACCAATTTTTTTATACTTAGAAAAATTATATATAAATCCTTTGCACAAAAATAATTACCTCTCCTTTCACTTATATGACTTTCAATGTAGCTTATATAGATCCAAAATTTGATTTGGATGATAGATAAGAAGTGTCAATGTCATTAGTTGATGAGTCTGTGTTCTGAGTTTCATTGGCTACATTTGTTTTTTCATTTCAATCCTTTCTTTGCACTAAAATTTTTCCATTGCTATACACCATCAACCCATTCTTTCCATTGAGTACTCGTTGGGCTTTGTCCTCGTCATCCATCCATTGTTGGGATTCATTGTGACCATTCTTTTATCTATGGGAATGTCTTATTCTTGTTACACATTCCTGCATCATGGCCACACCATTATAAATCCTCTAGGCCTAAACTATGTTGTTGTGACCATTCTTCGCTCTATGGGAGTGCCTTATCCGTGTTACACACAAGCATATAAATAACTATCATAAATCCATGTTATGTTTGGATCTATCAAATGTTAAAGGGATTAAAATTCTTATAACACAAACTCTTTTTGAAGTTTTACATTATATTTTTTTTCTATTTTATTGGATTTGATTCCTTTAAATACTTAATAATTCCAAACTTAAAACAAATTTATGCTCATTAAGAGCAACTACAACACCAAATTTTTTATACTTAGAAAAATTATATATAAATAATTTGCACAAAAATAAGTACCTCTCCTTTCACTTATATGACTTTGAAGGTAGCTTATATAAATCCAAAATTTGATTTGGATGATAGATAAGAAGTGTCAATGTCATTAGTTGATGAGTGTGTGTTCTGAGTTTCTTTGGCTACATTTGATTTTTCATTTCAATCCTTTCTTTGCACTAAACTTTTTCCATTGCTATACACCATCAACCCATTCTTTCCATTGATTACCTGTTGGGCTTTGTCCTCATCATCCCTCCTTTGTTGGGATTAATTGTGACCATTCTTTGCTCTATGGGAGTGCCTTATCTGTGTTACACGGGCCTACATCATTATAAATCGTCTATGCCTAAACTATGTGATTCATTAGTAAGTTACTAAGCGCCAGCTATTTTTATTATTGTTATGTCTCAAGGGGATGTAGGTGGGATACGGAGATTGTCCGCATAAGATCTATAGGTAGTTTCCAGACCAAGCGAGTTCCAGAGGCTTCCTTTCCATAACAATGTATGCTTATTGGTACCCTAGGAAGGGGTTTAGAATTAGGATTATTAGAATCAATATATCACCAATGAATTACAAAAATACATCTCAGAAAGAAGATTCTACTGAATTCAAAAGGTGGCAATGGCTTTATCTTATTGCTTTGAACTCACTTTTATCCTGGCCTTAGGTTATGTCTTTGGGTTCAAATTCATTTCACGACACAGATGCTTTGAATTTTACTCTGTTTTGTAATATTACAACTTCCCTATGCCAAACCCAGCACATCATATGGTTTCAAAGCCTTAGCTGATATCGCAAAAAGTGGAAATTTCATTTTGGAGTATAAGTTTGGTAGGTAGTTGACCACACATGATTGAAAAAAAATATGGATTATTAAAACAAAATTATGTTAAGAAGGACACAACATTCCTTTTTCCATTGGGGGTTGAGTTATAATTTGTAATTACAAGTTTTCATGATTCCTATGGTAACTTTGTAGTAAACTATTGCGATATTGAGGTTTATTTTTGAGTCCTGCCATCTCTGTGGTAGGTGTAGATATGTGTAGAATCCTATAGCAAGCTTTTTAACTAGAGGTGGAGACTTTTACAGAATCATCTATAACCTTTGAGTTTTGGTTAAGACTTTATTTTTAATTTGGGATATAATTGGAAATTGGCATTTTTGTCAATCCTTATGGAAGTTTTTGTATTAGAAAGACATTGGTTAAAAATATGTATAGACATTTATAGATATTAATGTGAGGGATAAGATATATTTTTGGTGATGGGAGAGTAATAATGGTGAAAGTAGGGAGGAATAAGTATACTCGGTTGTAAATATGTATAGAAAGTGTGGAAATAAGAATCATATAACAAAATAAATTAGATAAATGGATATGTGTAAATGGATAAATTATAAAAAAGGAAAATATGGCTAGTGAAATGGTTTGTATTTTGAGTGAAATTTGGAACCTTTGTGGACATGCACTCAAAGCATTCTATTTTTAATATTTTGATATTCAAATTCATTTTTTGCATTGTATTATTTTATGATAGCATAAATGAACCATACTTAATGTTTGCAACTATGGTTTTTAAGTTACTAGGTTTGGAAATGTATCACTTTCATCTTGATGGTTAATGTTTGAATACTACATTATGAAAATTTCAAATGAACTAGATCTTCAACAAGTGTATGGCAGACAATATTGTATACTGTGATTTACATGTCTAATGTGTTTTGATTATGATATAAGCTTTGGACCATGTATTTATTCATTTTAATGGATAAAACATTGAGGAATATATACCCATGAATTGTTAGGTTGGATATCTTCATTCTTGGATATTTATTCTCCACACCATGCATATAAGAGCCTAAGAAAAATTTAGATATACATGGTCCAAATTCATTTTTTTTCCTTTCCTTTTCCCTTTTTTATTTTCTGTACTTATAACATAAAGATATAAATGTTTCTATTGGTCTTCATTCATGTTCTACCTCATGGTACCTCAAAGTGGTTTTCACTGTTGGGATCTATCTATCTTTTCTTTCCATTTTCCATTTTTTCTTTATATTATAAGTTCCATTATTGTTTTTAATTGGTGCTCTATTTCATGCTACCTTAGAATGGGGTGAAAATGTGAAGTTGGGTTATACTTTTTGCCCTTTTTTGAGAAAAAAATTTCATTTTTTTTCAGTTCTTCAACTTTCTGCAAACTATAATAATTTTCCTGTTTAGAATTTCATTTTGCGATAAACATAAAAGTTGTCAAAAATTTTGTTAGCTTTCTATTAATTATTTTTTGAAATTTTTTTATGCAAATTTGATATGTCAACTTAGTGTTTCTTTGAGTGTGTGTTTCTTAACAATCAAAGGATTCATAAGAAGTCATGTTAATATGCAATGTTGTATTCATTGAAATTTTGTGTTTTTGAGAAAAAAAATGTGTTACAACAATCTAGACAGAGTCTACTTCGGTTTCATCATATTTACAAAGCCAATGGATGCATATCGTAATTACTATAATTTTTTGAACTGGTCCAATATGGAAAAACTGCATATTTTGGATATGTTTCACGACGTAACAAATTTCTTAACATATAAGTTATAAACAAAAAATATACAAGCTACCCATTAGAGACAACGGACCAATGTAATGCCCCATAATTTTTTCAATTTTTTTTACAATGTATTTTGGGAGATACAGAATTTTGATTTCACTGAATCACATTGACCCTAAAAAATTGTTTGCACCCATTTTATTAGAAAATTAATTAAAATTAGTAAATGTTTATGAAATTCCATAAAAGTTATATTTCCTTAAAGTAGATTCAATTCTAAAAATGCTTTTCTTTGTTCCGAAAGTTAATTCAGAATGTTTCATGGAGTTTAATTAGTCCAAAGTTGCAGAAAAGTCAAGCTGCATGATTGGTGACACATTAGTTCGGCCAAAATTTGATTCAGAGTTTGACCAAACTATTTTTTGCGCCGACGGCCTGTTAAGTATAATGAATTAATAGTTCAGACGAAATTTAATCTAATTTTCCGTCGGCCAGAAAATTTCACAGCGCCGCTCCTAAAACACATTTCGCGGCAATATAAATTGCCTCAAAATCATTCATAATTTTCACACATTTCGCACATTTAATCTGATTTTATAAAGGTCTTGGTTTGGGTTTAAAGAATTTTCTTGGAGGTTTGAGTTTAAGGGAATTTCTTGGAGGTGGACCAATTTTGCAAATAATTGTTTTGGGTTTAAGGACATTTCTTTGAGATGGTTTGATTTTTGAAAAAAATGTTTTGGGTTTAAAGAATTTTCTTGGACGTACATTCAAAGGAAATTTCTTGGAGGTATGTGATACACTTTTTTGGATGTTCTTTTTTCATTTTTTTTTAAAGTATGGATTTGTGCTTAATTTCAAATTCTTGGAGACGGTCTGATTTTGCAAAGAATTGTTTCGATTTTAAAGACCTTTCTTGGAGGCAGCCTAATTTTGCAAAGAATTGGTTTGGGTTTAAGGAATTTTCTTGGATGTACATTCAAAGGACATTTCTTGGAGGTATGTAATACATTTTTTTGGATTTTTTTGTGCTTCAGTTTTTTTGAAAGTATGGAGTTGGGCTTAATTTCGAAAAGACATTTTCTGAAAGTATTTTTTAAAGTGACTTTTTTTTTTTAAGTTGGAGGCATTTTTTGAAGTGACATTTTTTTAGAGTACGTGTTTTGAGTTGAAGTAAATATTTTGTGCTTCATTACATTTTTATAAGACATTTTTTTCTCGAATTTTTTAAAGTAAGTGTTTTGGATTGGAGTATATATTTTTTGCAAAAAATTTAAAATAATTTTTTTTTTTTAAATTAAATCTTTTGTGATGCTTTTTCTAATTGAGTTATTGTCTAATTTTTTGATGGAAATTTTTTGAACTTCATACTCTATTATCATGGGAAATCGAAGGACTTGTGCGAGAAAAATATGATCGAAAAAGAGACCCTGAGGAACATAGAGAAGATACGAGACAATCTCGCAAAAGAAAGATAGAAGCCCTCTCAAATATTGAAGGGGAAAATCAACCTCAAGAAGAAATTGAAGCAAGTATGTAAATGTAAATATTATGATCTATTGATATATTTAAAATTTTCCTAGTGTAAAATGTGAAGCTTAATTTTTATTTGATGAACTAATTTGAATTTAAATATTTTGTTTAATGTAAACAGACAGAGATATTCCTCAAAACATTGATGATGAGATGCAAAATTTTGAAAGAGAAAGTGAAAGAGGTATTGAACCAATGATTGAAGATGGTGAAAATATTGAAAGAAATTCAAATGAAGAAATTGAATCACAAGGTGTATATATATATATATATATATATATATATATATATTGAACACATGCACGTATTATTGAAATTATACATGTATATTTATTAATTTAGTTATTTATTGTTCATATGTAAACTTATTATGTACTATTTTTTCGAATATGTACAGATGAAATCAGTGTCGATGATGAGATGTTAGAAAATGTTGACACTCACACATATGGAGATAAAAAACCTGACCATGTTATACGATATCGTGTTAACTGCATTTTTGAAAAGTATTTCTTAAATGAGCAAGTGACAATTCAAGCTCAGATGTTGAAAGGTATCCTATCGTTAAGGAAATGAAAAGAAGCTACGACACTACTGGGTATTCAAAAATCAACCAAAGATAAAAAAATGAAGGAAGATGTGATACAAAATATAAGTAGTGCTATAAATTCAATTAAGAGATCTAGAGAGAAAAATGTTTCAATTGTACGTAGAGGAATACATATGGAAATGGTTTCATACATTACTAAAGAGAATCATTTGGTAACATCTATGGCACGAGCATTAGGAACCTCACGAAAAAATTTGCACAAACATTGGAAATTTCAGCTACAAGTAGATGTAAATGATGAACTCGCTTGTTGGAGAGCTATTTGTAGGCAACCATACAAATATAGACATGGAGAAAATGCTAAAAGGATAATATATGAATATTGGAAGAACAATTCACGTGCTTCGCCAACTGCAAGGCATTTGATGCGAAGAAGAATAACATGAAATCAGTACGAAAAACATGAAAAATATTTCTTGGAAACCACTCAGATAGAGTTATTCAACAAGGTCAAAGAAGAGAATCATCAAGTTCATGTTTCAATCAATGTTTTTGTTCAACAAAAACCATGGTATGTAAAACCTATCATCGTACACGACACTTGTTGTTGCCGTTATCATGTGTAATTTGAGTTATATTATGACACATTCCTTGATTTTGGTAGAACATTATGGAAGGATTCACCTCCTCCTTCCACTATCCATGATTTTATATCTCAAATTCTATCTGAAAGAGAAAGCGATGAAGAATTTTACAAAAAGAAATGTGTTGGTGGTAAAAAATATGATGATTGTGGAAATTTGACTAAATTTCAAAACAAATATCATACTTATATAAATGATCAATCATTTTCCAACATGAAAGTGAAATGGAAGAGATATGAAGATATCCATACATCGATTCAAGGTGCAAATAGTGTTAAAATAATTGAATTAATAGAAGATGCAATTTTTGTGATAGACTTTTTGAGAAAGTTTGAGGCAGAAATTTACAAATACACCAAGAATTCCCATAGAGCTCGATGGAAAGACTTGCAATTCAAAAAAACTCGTGAACTTTTTCCACCAGGGACCATTTTTTCAGTGATTGATTTTGCAGAGAAATACACATTTGTTCCACAAAAGGAAATTCAGATTGAATACTATCATTCTGACCAAGTCTCCATGCTCGTCCATATTCTATATAGATATGTTGAACAAAATGTTGATCATATAGAAATCACGAGTGAAAATCGACATATCATTAAAGAATATCACTTTTATATCAGTGACGATCGTACACATGATACATATTTTGTACAACATTGTTTTGGAAAAAATTATGATTCCTTTAAAAATCGTGGAATAATGTTGTGTAACCAGCTCCAAAAAGAGAAGAAAAGAGATATCAACGCCTTAGAAATGAGCCACTTCGAGGGGGCAACCTCCAATACATTACATAAATGAACAATTCTTGGATGATACAATCTACAAAACCTCCTTTCTATATATAGGAGTCCATGGGGCCATAATGTAATCCTAGTGGGCCACAATGTAATCCTAGCCGACCTAACAATAATAATTTAAAGGCACAATAATAACAAAATGGGGGTTACAAGGGTACAATAATAACAATAAGGGGTTTACACTAACAATAATAAGGGACTATACTAGTGATATAGGGACCTAACATGCCCCTCTCCTTCAAAAAAAGTGTTGTCCTCAACGCTTGAGTAGCTCCGGTGCTTCTGTATAAAATTCTCATCCTCCCATGTAGAATCTTCAGTGGGTAAGTTCTTCCACTTGATGAGATACTCTGAAATTGATCGATTTCGTAGTTGTCGAGTTCTTGTTTCCATGACTGCTTCAGGTTCCAATATGATTTTTCCTTCCTCATCAAGTTCTGGAAATATTGTTTGAACCGGAAGATTTTCACCTATAACCTTCTTTAAGCATGAAACATGGAAAACTGGATGTACTCGCGAAGAAGCAGGAAGCTCCAATTTGTATGCCATAGTACAAATATTTTGCAACACCTTGTAAGGACCATAGTACTTTGGCGATAATTTATTATCCTTCTTAGCTTGCTTGAGGGACATTTGTTTATATGGTTGTAGCCGTAAAAATACCCAATCTCCTCTATCAAAACTTCTCTCGCTGCGATGTTGATCTGCCTGTTGTTTCATTCGATTTTGTGCCAAATTCAGGTTATCCTTTAAGAGTTGGAGAACTTCTTGCCGATGCTCGATGTGATCTTCCACTGCTTGAACCTTCGAATTTTCCCTTAAAGATGATGTGATGGATGGTGGATGATATCCATAAAGTGCCATAAATGGGGTCATTTTTGCTGCAGTATGGAAGGAAGTGTTATACCACCATTCAATGAGAGGTAACCACTTGACCCATTGTGTTTGTTTATCAGATACAAAAAAGGAAGATATCCTTCCAAAAATTTATTCACTATCTCAGCTTGACCATCGCATTGAGGATGATAAGATGAGCTATGAGCTAATTGAGTACCCAAACAAGAAAATAACTCCGTCCAAAAATTTCCAGTAAAAATGGGATCTCTGTCGCTCACAATAACACTTGGGCTTCCATGTAGCTTTTGAATTCTATCCATAAATGTAGTAGCAACTGTACTTGCTTTAAATGGATGAGATAATGCACAAAAGTGTGCATACTTGGTAAGTCTATCAACTACCACCATGATGATACTCTTTCCTTCAGACTTAGGTAAACCCGTGATAAAATCCATTGAAATCTCCTCCCAACGTTGACTTGGAATGGATAAAGGTTGTAGAAGTCCCGGGGTCTTAATTGTCTCAACTTTATTCTGCTGGCAAACCAAACATTCCGCCACAAACTTTTGAATATCAGATTTAAGGCCATCCCAAAAAATTCTTTCTTCACCCTGTGGTAAGTTTTTAAAAATCCTGAGTGTCCTCCTAAAGGAGAAGTGTGCAATTCCAGAAGAATCTTTTGTTTTAGTTGGGAATTCTTACAAAGATATAAGCGATCTTTGTACCATCAGGAATCATTTTTCCAACTAAATGTATCAGATGTACTAGGATCTTGCTGCAACTTTTGAATGAGTGTCCATACATCTTTGTCCTTCTTCCATTCATCTCTTGCTTCGGTTATCCAATCTGGTTGGATAATAGAATGGCACAAAGCAATGCTTCCACCTCTTCATTCTTTCTTGAGAGTGCATCTGCAACAACATTAAGCTTTCCTTTTTTGTAGATTATTTCAAAGTCATAACCCAACATCTTTGTGACCCATTTTTGCTGCTCTTCTGAAGATAGTCTTTGTTCCAAAAGTGTTTAAGACTATCATGATCAGTTTTTTCCTTAAAGTGTCTTCCCATTAGGTAAGTTCGCCATTTCTTTAGTGCATGCAGTATTGCTAACATTTCCTTCTCATAAATAGGTTTTTGTAAATACTTTCCTTTGATTGGACGACTTTCAAAAGCAATGGGTCTTCCTTCCTGCATTAAAACTGCACCAATTCCATTTCCTGAGGCATCACATTCCACAATAAAGGTTTTTGTGAAGTCCGGTGTAGCTAAGACCGGTGCTAGGCACATTGCCTCTTTAAGTCGTTCAAAGGCCTTAGTTGCTTCAGGAGTCCATGAAAATGCATCTTTCTTCAATAATGTTGTTAGAGGTGCTGCTATTCTCCCATAATTCCTAACAAACTTGCGATAATACCCTGTTAACCCGAGAAATCCTCGCAACTGCTTTATGGTTGTGGGAACTTTCCATTCCTTAATGGCTTTAATTTTTTTAGGGTCCACTTTAACACCCTCGTGAGATACAATATGACCCAGATATTCCACCTCTTGTACTCCAAAGAAACATTTGGACTTTTTTGCATATAATTGTTTCTCCTGCAATAGTTTGAGCACCCTGTCAACATGTTCAACATGATCCTTCCAAGACCTGCTGTAGATTAGTATATCATCAAAAAATACTAGCACAAATTTTCTAAGGAAGGGTTTGAAAATGGAATTCATCAACCCTTGAAATGTAGAAGGTGCATTGGTAAGGCCAAAAGGCATGACCAAAAATTCATAATGACCCTCATGAGTTCGAAATGCCGTTTTTGGAATATCTTCAATCTTCATTCTAATTTGATGATATCCTGAACGAAGATCCAACTTGGTAAAATAAATTGCTCCATGTAATTCATCCAATAATTCATCAATCACAAGAATGGGAAATTTGTCTTTAATGGTGAGCTTATTGAGCTCCCTATAATCCGGACACATTTGCCATGATCCATCCTTCTTGTGTACCAATACTATAGGAGCAGAGAAAGAACTTTGACTAGGTTGAATTATACCCGCCTCTAACATTTCTGCAATCATACGTTCAATTTCGCTCTTTTGGACATAAGGATATCTATAAGGCCCGATGTTTGGAGGAACACTTCCCGGAATCAAATGAATAGCATGATCATGATCATGAATAGGTGGGAGTCCTTTGGGAGTTTCAAACACCTTGGAATGATTGTCCAAGACTTGTTGGAGATCTGCAGAAATAGATGATTTTGATGTTGGCACTTCTAGTGAGCATAATTGTGCAATTACGCCTCGTTGTTCTTTCTTTAGAAGCTTTTTCATGCCATTAGAGCTTATTATCTTTCCCGGCTTCCCCACAATACCCCGTAATTCGACTTCCTTTCCTTCTGAAAAAAATTTCAAGAAAAGTTCTTGAAAATTAAAAGCTACCGTCCCCAAAGATTGTGACCATTGTACTCCTAGTACAACATCAACACCTCCCATAGGAATGGCAAGCATTGGACTAGTCAATACATATTCCCCCATGGTTAGCTTGATATTAT
Source organism: Pinus albicaulis (assembly GCA_034641835.2). Taxonomy (NCBI): domain Eukaryota; kingdom Viridiplantae; phylum Streptophyta; class Pinopsida; order Pinales; family Pinaceae; genus Pinus; species Pinus albicaulis. The sequence goes on along the minus strand of CM076583.1, from coordinate 211,747,984 downwards.
GGCATTTTCCAGAGCAATTTATAGTTCCTCCATTTGCAACCATCACTTGACATTCTGGTGCCGGGTATAGGAAACAATTTAATTCCTTGGCTACCTTATAATGAATAAAATTATGGGTGCTACCTGAATCAATCAACACTATTACCCTTTTCTTCTTTATATGTCCTTCTATCTTGAGAGTTTGAGGAGTGGTAATTCCTGTCAGTGCATTACACGATATGGTCGGATTCATTTCTTCCTCTTCTAGGGGTGGTTCCTGGTGTATATCCTCTTCTTGTTCATTTTCTTCTTCTTCTTCACAATCTATGTAAAATAATTTCTTCTCAGCACACTTATGACCTTTAGTGTATTTTCTATCACAACCGTAGCAAAGCCCTTTTGCTCTTTTTTCTTCCAATTGTTGTGGTGTCAACCTTGTAGGTTGTGGAAATCTAGGCGTAGCAACACTTCCTTCTTTATAGAATTGAGTGGTAGGCTTCCTTGTCGCCATTATTTTACATTCAACTTTTCTTGCCAACCCGAATGCCTTCTCCAATGAATCTGGTTCCAAAACGCGAACTTCATGTTGGATATTATCCTTTAAAGTGCCTATGAAGAGATCGATCCTGTGTTCCTCTGGAATATCAGTTACCCTTATATTCAATTTTTGGAATTCCTCAATGTGTCGCCCCACTAAACCCTTTTGTTTGAGATTTATCAATTGGCTAAAGAAGGTGTTTCTCTTTGTATCCTCATAATGTGCTATCATTTCTTCCGTAAAAATTGACCAAGTGACAATTTTTTACGGGAGCAAAGCCATCGATACCATACAAATGTATTTTGTTCTAAATGTAAAGTTGCAATGCGTACCTTTTGTGTGTTTTGCACATTATGGAGATCAAAATATTGCTCCATCTGTAGTATCCATGTTACAGGATCCTTTCCATCAAACTTCCTCATATCCATTTTTGGAATATGGTGGTTCTTCCCACCAACATTCGAGTTTATGAAATCACGATTAACATTTATTTTGTTCTCATCATGAGGTTCTTCTCCTATATTTCCGTCATTAGGAATCATTTCTGGTTTTAAGCTTGTCATCAAGCCTTCCATGTATTCTTTTAGATCATTCTTCATGTTTTCCATGTTGTCTTTCATGTCATTCTTCAAACCGTCCATCTTCACTTCCACGTCATCCATTTTAGCTTCCATGCCTTTCTTCAAACCGTCCATTTCATTTTTTGTTGCTTTTTGCGAGAGTGAAATTTGTTGCACTTGCTCTTGTAATTTTGATAGATCATGTTGCAATTCTTCATCTTCATGAGTCATAGTAGAGCCTTCTGAAGGCTTAATGGGTGTTGAATTATTTTTTTGGGGCCATTTTAGAATCCAATATTGATATCTATTCTACAAGATGCCCTTGGAATCAATTCAACTTGATTCTTCAAACAAGACTTATGCAATTCGGAAAAAAAATACACACCTTTTACTAGCTTTGAGGAGCTCGATATTGAAATTGAATTATATCTGTAATTGAAAATATTAGATATCTGAAATTCAGCCCTGTAGTAGCCCTCTGAAGCTTCTTTCAAATGCCACAGGTCTGACCTGATTTGGATTCTCCAAGACAAAGTTGTGTCCAATCTCCCACAATGACCTAATTCTGGACTGGTTCAGTAGAGCGAACTTGTACGACTTGCCACGTGTCACCGTTTTGTCCTTTGTCTCTAAAATTGATAGCAAATAAACTACAGGCCGTGCAATTGCGAATAATTTTGACGACACTCCAATCCAATCTCCAAAGAGAGAGTTATTGAACTTTTCCTACGATCACCTCTTTAAGATGAAATTCAGGAGCCTGAAAAAGCACTACCTTCCACAGATCATATCTCTAAAAATATTGCGAACCAAGCTCTGAAATTTTTTGATGAATTTCCTCAGGATTTCAGCTTCGCACCATATGAATTTCAGATTCTGAACCTTCGTAGAAAACAATTTATAGCGCAAATGCCACGATGACCTGTTTAGGAGCCTGAAAAAATACCTGACTTCCACAGATGATATATCCGAAATTATTGCGAACCAAACTCTGAAATTTTTACACAGGCTTCCTCAAGATTTTTTCTTCGCACCCTAAAAATTTCAGCTTCTGAAACTTCGTAGAAAAAAAGTTATAGCGAAAATTCCACGATGACCTGTTTGGAGCAGCGAAACCCTAGAATCCCAAGCTCCGATACCAAATGTTGTGTAACCAGCTCCAAAAAGAGAAGAAAAGAGATATAAACGCCTTATAAATGAGCCACTTCGAGGGGGCAACCTCCAATACATTACATAAATGAACAATTCTTGGATGATACAATTTACAAAACCTCCTTTCTATATATGAGAGTCCATGGGGCCATAATGTAATCCTAGTGGGCCACAATGTAATCCTAGCCGACCTAACAATAATAATTTAAGGGCACAATAATAACAAAATGGGGGTTACAAGGGTACAATAATAACAATAAGGGGTTTACAATAATAATAATAAGGGGCTATACTAGTGATATAGGGACCTAACAAATAACATTCAATGAAAATTTGATATGGTCAGATGGATGCGCAGGTCAATTCAAATCTGCACGATCATTCTTTTAGTTGTTTTGTCTTCATAAGAAAACCTGCATTAAACATTCTTG